>JAQQZY010000007.1:10596159-10607632 GCA_030068375.1 Ostorhinchus rueppellii | reverse complement strand
CGATCCGATACCGATACGCATTTTTTGCTAATATCGGCGGCCGATCCGATCCAAGTATCGGATCGGGACAACCCTAGACTGCACTAAAATTTATTTTCCAAAACTGGCCTTCATGGAACACAAGTGAAAGGACAGATTTAATATTTATATCTTCAAAAATGTCACTCCTGTTACAAAGGGAGATGGTATGTTAAAATTAGAGCTACACAATATATCGTTTGAGCATCATCATTGCAATTTACGGGTGCGTAATAGTCACATTGCACATTCTGCAATGTAGGAGCCAAATTAGCTCAACGTGTTCTCATGTAATTTCAACTAGGGCTGCCACAAACAATTACTTCGATAGTCAGCTAACCACCGATTATTTTTTTGATTAGTCGACTAATCGGATCATACATAAATTGAATGTAAAACATACAGCTTATGGCACCAGCATGAAGCTGCTCTTATACAACCTTCATTAGTTTTCAGCTTGAAGTGTTTAACCCTTTCATGCATAAATTTTGAGAACCTTAGTTGAGATTTTTGTCCTGAGTGTATTTATTCCTCTTTAGCCACGAAAAACAAATCAATGCGACTGAAATATTTTTAATGAATCTATTTTTCATGGAGTTACAAAAATGTCCACTCAGTTGGACACCATATGTATAATTTTTAAAGCAAAGAAACATGTATTTAAAACCATCATCGGAAAGTTATTAACTGTGTGAAAGTTATGAAACTAAAACATTTTTAATGCAGATAATTTTATGTTTTGTCACATTTTAACATACTCTAATACTAGTTTTTACTCACTTCATGGAGATAATATGCAAGAAAACAAAATCTGTTTAACCCTATAACAGTCACTGGGTCGTGAGCGTATCAGGGGGTGTTGTTTTCTGATAAATTATGATTTTAATTCATAATTCACGGCATGTAAAAACATGTACAATGCTTAAACCGCATACCGTTTGAAAGCGGAGACCGTCCGCTTTCATTTGAGACCTTTCCAATGGTACCAAGTACATGCATGTACCTAAAACTATGTGGGATATATGCTGCTTACAATTTGGGTATGCCACTTTCGTGACTTAAGTTTGAAAAAGGGGGCGACTGTTATAGGGTTAAGAAAAGGTTTATGAAGATCAGCACAGTTACAGTGATGGTATGAACTGAACCCATGAATATACAGTAGAACAGCTGTAGAAGAGTGTCCACTGTAGTGACCACTATACATGAAAGGGTTACGGTATATGCTAACTGAGGTGTATGCTGAGGTCTACATGTAGCTGGCTTTGTAACAGAGCCGTCCATTGAAGAACATACTTTTTTAGCATTGAAACATAAGAAAACATTAGTGTTACCATCATGGGCGTTTTTAGCCCCTTTTTAGGGGTGCTGAAACACCCCAAAGTTGATTCCCAGCACCCCTAAAATATTTTTCTTTTTACCTTATGTCCATTCTTAACATGCTAGAAAAGTGTCAAAACCATAAACAGTGCACGGTTGAAATGTAATATTTTAACGACAAAAAAATACAGAGTCGTTTGGTTGACAAAAACTGTAAAAAAAAAAAAAAAAAAAAAGTTCTCTTGTATGGGAACACTTCAGCTTCGAAAAATCCAACGAGAAGCAGAAGCACATAATGTGTAATGTGCAGGGTTTGCTACAAGGTAATATCTGCACAACACTAGAAATGTATTCTACCATCTCAAACAAAAGCACCAAGTCACTCACGACGAACTAATGAAGAAACAAAAATCCGAGATCCGTACTTTTAAGTCTGTAGAGAATCTGAGAGGACTCACCAGATCCACCAGTTAGTTTTTTTTTTTTTTTAGTCTGAAGAACTATAGAGCATCTGTCGTCTGTTATTTTTAGATCAAACCACTTTCCTCCAACCTGGCATGACGGCACTGAGCTGCTTATGATTATCACTCAGCGCCATCTGGTGGAGGAAAGTACAAACACTACCTTGGCGGAGGTCTGTGCTCTCCAAGTGCTTTTCTAGTTTTGGGATGTTTTTTGTATAAATAAGTATGTTTATTTTATTTTCTAAATAGAGAATTTGCAGAGCAGCTGGATCCACAGTTTATTTTGGATACATTTAACTTTTTCAATGCCTTATTTAATGTTCAGCAAAGTATATTCATTTTGTTTGATTTAATGCTTTATACATTGTAAAACAGTTGTAAAGTACATAAGAGTATTTGTAACCAAAATTTATTTTCAATGTGAATATTTTGAATAAAGAACCAATAACAAAGTGTTTTTTGAGAGAGAGAGAGAGAGAGAGAGAGAGAGAGAGAGAGAGAGAGAGAGAGAGAGAGAGAGAGAGAGAGAGAGAGAGAGACTGAATAAATGCATTGTGAAACACAAAAATTAATTAATGAATTTTTACGTCGGCCACTAAAGACTGAATCTGTTCGACCGACCATGGTGTAGTTTTGGGCTGTCATCATGTGGATTCATGTATCGCTATATTTACTGTGTTCTGAATCTGTGTTTTGTAAAACCGCGGGTCATGAAGAAAACTGACCAATGAATTCTACCAAAACGCCACGTTTTGGTAAAAACGACACATCGACTATTAAATTAGTTGTTGACGATTTTAATAATCAACATAATCATGATTAGTCGACTAATCATGGCAGCCCTAATTTCAACCCAAATACCTGACACACACTGCACGCAACAATCCACCAATCATAAATCGCCCTTAATCAGTTTGCTGAAGCAGACCGCGCCCCTGCACATGGAGGGAGTCGCTGGTAACAATATTGGAAAACCGAGCAACAAACAGAAAATCACCGACAACAAAGACTTTGTGCCAAAAAGAAAAGCAACGTCATTTATCTGAAATTATTTCAGCTACAAGAAGGATGATACTGAATGACGTGTTCTGTGTCGACAGTGCCTTGTACGTGTTGCCACAACAAGAGGCAACACAACTCATTTGTTTGATGATTTACATTGGTGCCACACAACTTAATTTTAATGTAGATATTTTTGGAATACCAGGTGATTTCATGTATGGAATGTGTTTGAACCACAAGAATGTCAGTCATTCGCAACATATATTGCAAGGTTAGAAAAAAAAAAAAAAAAAAATCGCAATGACAGTTTTTTTTCCCAATATCATACAGCCCTAGTTAAAATATTGATCAAAGAGGTATTATCGGAGGTATTGGAGGTATAACAAGCTGTGCTAGCTAATCTTAGTTAGCCTCATAGCATAATCACTTATGTCATATTTTCAATCATAATTAGCCTAAGTTTACCCTCCTAACACTGCAGCTTCATTTTATGTAGATATGACAATGTAGCAAAAAATATGACTGAGGCAATTATGCTATGAGGCTAACGATATACCTTTGAGGAAATGTATATGTTTGTTTTCACTGTAAATGGATGGATCTGTGAATGAAGTCTTCCACACTGTTCCAACTGGGTCTGACATCTAACCTCTCATAAAACACGACACCACATCTAAACTTTGACGACTTCTGCAGTGGGGTTGCAGGTTACACAAGCACCATTTTGGGACCATTTCATGCTGTGAAAGCTTAGCTATGGATGCCAACATTGGATTGCATAGTCGCTGTTTTTTGGAGGGTCTTAGCAAAGGGTCAGTTCAATCTAACAGATGTTCCCATGTGGCCATTTTACATAAACTATTAATTCATTTCCAGAAAATGTGTGACCTCATGATATGTGTCACAGTGGCATGAGATTCTGGTCACAGCTCTGGAGCAAAACTCATCAGGTCACATGTCAGCTAAAAAAAAAAATCCCATTAAGCAAATTTTGTCCCTTTTCATCCACTACATTTACCTCAGATTTAAATAGTTCTCAGGTTAGATTCTTAGTTCTCATCCAGTAAAATCATGCACAATCACGGCCTCACAGTGAGCTAGTGTCATTTTACTTGAATAAAGAATCTAAATAATTCCTGCACCATGTGAAAAATAACATTCTAATTGGGTCTTTATCTCTAAAATAACAATTATAGTGTTTTTGATAGAATTTTGGAAATTCCTAATAAACTGAAAAGAAAAACAAAAAGATTAAGCTGCTTTTCTTTGGATGAATTTTACTTAAAGTGTTATGTGAATAATATACAACACCTACAAAATGACTATTATTATCATCATCATCATCAGGTAAAATAATTTCACATTCAGCTGCAAAAAGGATATAGATGGATTTATAAGCTGATTTTTAATGAGCTGAATTACTGTTACAGTCAAGCTTTAACAGTATGCTGTTATTGGTTCAACTTCAGTAAAGGCTTTTGTTACAGCCTACACTGAACAAACAGAGGGTATTAGTAGCTTAAGGAGTTTAGACTGAACTAATTCCAATCCAGTGCAATAGGATGGAAAACAAATGCTGCCACAACTAAACATTTCTCAATTAGTCTCATAAAGTGTCAACCATGCAATCAATATTCAAGAGAGAAAGAGTAGGTGAACTGGCCCAGAGTCCATTTGGAAATGCACAAAATCTAAGCAATTTAGATTTATTGGTAAAAACTTTAATTATCTGCAAGACATCTTTTTTTTTTTTTTTTTTTTTTTACAATATCAGACCAATAATTATCGGGGTCCAAAGTTCAGCACATCACTATTAGAGACCATTTTACTGCAAAGCCTACTTTGATTTTTCAGATAGGCCAAAACTTATATTATCATGATAAACGGATTAAAATACTTCCATATATTTCCATCTTCTAGCTTACAATTTTTACTTCAGTTATGAATCTTCTTCCATGATTTCACTACATAATGCATAGATTTTTATGAACATTGATGTAAGGCTACTTTAACTTAAGTCTAGCTTCTTCACCTTCCACCTTCATATCATCAGGAGTCATTTACTGTATAGTGAGTACTCCTGTCACGAGTTTTACTTCAGTAAAGTGTGTTCTTAAACCTTTGTATTAGTAGGAACAATTTACTGCACAATGACTACTTGGGAGTGTTCTTACATTTAGAATATCTAGCTCATTATACCTCTATAATGTAATTAATATAATTCATTAAAGTGGGTGTTTTAGTGCCCCACTTTGTACTTGTACAGTATTTCCATCTCCTATTAGTACCCTCACAAGTTAAATGATATTATAGGGGACCATTTTACTGCATAATGCATATATTTTTCTGATAATACTTAGAGTCTTTCATAAAAGTAAGGATTTAATGCTGCACTTTTTACTTGTCTTTCTCCCTATCCTTCTACTTTTCACTGTAGTGGAGCATTTGCAGTGAACTGTTACTGGTTTTAATTCAGTAAAGAATTATTTTTACACTTTTGCATTACTCAGGACCATTTACCACACAATAAGTACTTTTGAGTTTTCATACTTTAAAGGACATCTACTTCATTATTTTTATTTATTTATTCTTTTTTGTTTGTTTGTTTTTTTTAAACCAGGTAGGTCAGATGAGAACCAGTTCTCATTTATAATGATGACCTGGTCAAAAGGCAGCACAGAAGGCACATAAAACAGAAACTCCATTATACTTGCATATAATCACTGAAGTAAGGTTTAAGGCCACACTTTTTACTTCTATTTTCATAAGTTACTTCAGTGCATATTAAAGAAAAGTACAGCATCTTCCTCCACCTTTGCATTAGTAGGAAACATTTACTGCACAATGACTGTGACTTTTCAGACTTTGAGCACATACTATCCATAGAAATATCCACTGAAGTAAATTGTTCTTGCACTTCCATCTTCTAATACTACTCATACTTGAGTTAAGCTTCTTGTTTCACCATGATAGTATTATCAGGTACCATTCCACAACATAATTACACGCATTTTTCTGACAATACTTGGACACTTTCATTGCACTTTTGTCTCTTTACTTGGCTTCTGACAGGCCTGCTCCATGAAAGTTTATCCAGGTTACATATATATGACAGAAGACAGGAGGACATACTCGTCACAGTTTTTCTAAGTTTTAGTTGTTGAAATGTCCTTAACAGTAGATGAAACCCTGCACACACAAACGCACACAGAAAACACACACACCCACTGGCGTCGACCCAGCCACAGATGGCACAAAGCTACAAAATGACACTACAGTTCCACGGATAGGCCTGGAAACTGGTGGCAGAGCCCAAACAACAGTCAATGCCCTGAAAATAACCCAGACAGGCTGGTTTAGCACCGGCTCCACTTCAACAGACCGGTGAAGCCTGCGCGAGGACACCAAACTACATACATGACACTGAGCATGTCCACACCAATGAAACCTCTCACAACTTACGTACCTTGTTTTGGAGGCCAAGAAAGCGAGTTTTATTAATCCGTGAGTGCAAATCTGGATCCCCTCTTTTTCTATACTCGCCACTTTCAAGCTGTGCTCTAAAATATGAAGCTCCATCTTTTACGTCTTCTCATTTGAGGTACGGCTAAAGAATTCCACAGGCTAAACACTTTCAAAGGGGATGCATAAATAAATAAATAGAGACGAGCGACAGGCTAAGGCGTTTTAAACACAGAAAAAGAGGGAAGCAGGGTGGAATAAAGAAAGCAAAGAGGTAAAAAAAAAAAAAAAAAAACGGACCCGCTGTCAAACCTGCGACGGAACCGCGAACACTTCTGGGTCCGGACTTTCAAAATAAAAGCACAGAGACACAACCAGGAGGACTTCAACTGGATATAGCACTCTTACTGGATAAGAAAAACATTGGAGGCCTCATAGTTTGATTATTGTATCATTTAAAAGGGCTCTCAGCTCCAATGATGCTGATGATGAAGAAGATGATGATAATAATATTAATAATAATAATAATAAGAAGAAGAAGAAGAAGAAGAAGATAAAGAAGAAGATAATATAACAACATAACATAACAAGTCCTTTTATTTGTTCTACAATGGTACCATTTACAGTGTTGCAGCAACATAACGATACTAATATTTTTTTAAAATGAGGATTAAAATAATAAAAAGTATAAAAAATAGAAAAATGTATACATCTAGAAAATATGTAAGTGCAAGGTATGAAGTATTAAAACATCTGCTGCGCCTTGGTTAGGACCATTCTCTAAATAATAATAATAATAACAACAACTACAATCATCATAATATTGGAGACCATGTGACTGTTTAAGAGACGCAAATAACTCTAAATGGCCAGTCAGGTATTTGCGTACATGTATATTCCTTTACACCTTTATGGGTAAACGTGGAATTATGTGGGCATGTATCTATCTATTCCCATCCTTGTAATAATAATAACAACACAAGACAGCATAAATTCAGTCATTGTACTGTATGAGGGAATAATGTGTTCCTTAAGTCCTTTGTTTTTAAATAGTTTCTAAAAATTCCATCAGTCCTGGTGCACCTACAACCTGTCTGTCCATTGGAGTGGATCTCTCCTTCACTGCGGTTCTCCTCAGGTTTTTCTTTTCCCGCTAGGTTTTTGGAGTTTTTCCTTGCTGAGAAAGAGGGTCTAAGGATGGGGGATGCCCAGGACATGAATGCATTCCCCTCATTGATTGTTTATTTGACTGTTTGTTTAATTCTGTTACGCCCTGTGAGGCAACCTTGTTGTGATATAATGTAGGGCTCTACAAATAAAACTGAATTGAATTTAATTGAATTGAATTAAATAGGCTTTCCCTCCTATTTCCTCACGGTTATCTCAGACGAGACATTCTCATGTACAAACTTCATTCACTTAACTGTTACCTGATAAACCACAGATTTGATGCGTCAGCTTCTGTGCGGTTGGACAGTTGGAAAAAACTATTAAAGGCAAATTAAACTAATGTTTTTGAGAAGTACAGTAATTTGCAGTGGAACATTTATGACTTGTAAGCCACTTTGGTTAATGATGAATACCTTACATATCATACTGAATTTGTGACATGACAGTAGTGACACATTGTAAAGAGTCAATGTGGCACTGAATTCAGAGAACAATCAAAACATATATAATATTGGCACATTGTCAAAAATTTTATATCTATTGAATTTATTGATAAAAAATGTAAGCTTTAATGAGAAAAATATTAGTCCAAAACTGATGGCAGACTATAGTTTTAATTAATTTGAGCACCTCTCATGTTTACTCATACTCTGTGTTTTCTGTGCTTTTATTTTAAGAATATAAATATTGAAGCGGAAGTTCTGCTATTGTCTTCTTCCGGTATCTTGTCGGACCTGTTCAATAGCAGAGCAGCAGACCGCTGGTCCCCATGTTTGCTCTCAGACTGGAATAGTTAGCAGCTGCTCCGACTGAAACAAACAACTTGCCATTCAAACGAAGGGGGCGTGGCTGCAACACAACGGGGCATGTTGGGATGTGTAGTTTTAACTCTCCATTTGGACAGTGTAGGCAAAACAAAAAATACGAGATTAAATTTTATGTCAGATTACTCTGGTGTACGAGTAAAAAAAAAAACCTCCAGAATAAAAGTGATCAACCTTTACAAAGTTTGAGTCACTAATAATGGAATATTTAGCCAAATATGCAGGTTGACTGTAGTTTCCAACATACAATCTACGATCAAAATATGAAAGTTAATGAGAGAATTTATTTTTTTAAAGAATGTTTGTCTCACAACTACAGATTTGTTTCAAAACACTGTCTGCACATTACAATACTCTCACTTTACGGATTCTTTGTAATGGAAGAATTTTAGATCTTTTGCACATTATTTTAATCTAGATTACATTATAACAATTTATTCTTATAGTCTTTTCTTTGTTTTAATCTAATCTAATCTATACATGTACATAAACCAATATTTATGTGTAATAACGCTTTATCATGTTGTATCTTTCTTTTTTTGTCACATCATTTTAGACCTTTTTTACCATATTTGTAACGTTTATAGAAAACCTAGAGCACTTAAAAAGTGAAAAACTAGCCAACTACAGCCATTGGACGCTAATTTAGTTAGTTCTTCTAAATGGACTTGACATTACTTTGGCTTAGGTGATACACAGAAGGCAGAATGAGACCAGTTGAGGTATTGTGCTATACTTATGTGTTCTTATATTATTCAGTATTCATTCTTTTACCCCTTCCTCATTGGTCTCTTTCTTTGTTGTGTATTTGTCATGTTTGCATTTCTCTCTTAAATTACATGTTTAAAATATTAGGTATTTATTTGTTTCTATAGATCTGGGGGGGTCTTCTCTCTCTCTCTCTCTCTCTCTCTCTCTCTCTCTCTCTCTCTCTCTCTCTCTCTCTCTCTCTCTCTCTCTCTCTCTTTCTCTCTCACTTTTATGCAGTACAAATCTAAATTATCAGGGAAATGTATGCACAAAGCAGTTCATATGATGATATTGTTGTTTATTCATATAACTGCTGCATTAATGTGTAATATTGTATTTTATAACTGTTGTTTGATCTATGACAAAACATTATATTCTAGAAGAAGTTAACTGTGAACTCAGGAAAACAGGCCTGTTGTCAGCTTTGTGACCTTTGGCCTTTTCTGTCTTCTATTGTAAAGTTTCCTAAATGTTTTCATTGGGAGCCATTATTAAAAATAACATGTTTCCATGATCATGAGATGGTCTTGGTCATAAATTAATGTTCCTGAACATTTATACTTAGTATTTCCTTGTCTTAAACAGAGGCAGCAATCATTTTGAAATGATGAATCAGAACCACTGGTTTGCATGTTGCTGAAAATATGAACGCAGGACAAAGTACACTGTTGCTCATAAAGTTGGAATAAAATATAAGCACTGCACCGTTCCTGTACTTAAATGTGTGTGGGTTTTTTTTTTTTATGTGCGAACGCTGAGGTGTTTTTTTGTTTTTTTTTCCATAATCATAAAACATCCCCCTTGAGATGTTGTGCAATGTTTTTTTTTTTCTCACTTCCTATCCTACTGTTTTCATTTTTCCTTTTGATACAGTGGAGCGTGGGCCACCTGCAATTCGCCGGTATAACCGATCCTGTATCCCCATGTAATGGTCTGTCTTTTATGTGTTCTTGGACGGTTGTAACTGAAAGATAATTTCATTGCTCTGAAATATATTGTGCACTGAAAAAATAAAGCAATTTGAATTTGAATTTGATGGGCAACAGTGTAATTAAATGAGGTTATCAGTTAAACACAAGCTTACTAAGTTACGATATTCCATGTATGATCATATTCAGCCAAAATGCTGCTGCTTCCATGAGTTTCATCAAACTGTTGAATTCAGGTTTTGGACTTTGTACTGTGCAGAGTTGGGTTTAAACCTCTTATCTTATTTTGTGAATTTCTGTCCAAAGAACCTCCCTGTGCACCAAACACCAAATCCATGCCTTTACATCTCCAGCCTCAGGCTAGCAATAGAAGACTTCTATTTAAGCCTTATTAAAAGTTGTGTGGGGCATCACTACAATGTTGAAATACTGCCATGTTGCAGCTGTTCTTCGAAACTGACGGATCTGAAAAATGTATGTCCATCTTTTCTGACCTGAGCTGCACTGTTGCTGCATCTAAAACAATTTCTTTCCTGATGAGAGAGTTCTTCGAAGTGAATCACTGAAGCACTATGGTGTTAATTGTCTCCAACCAAAGGCCTCTGTCTGTAGGATTTCAAGTCTCCATGCTTATTGCAGGAATAATTAGCAGTAACAGCCCACAACAAAGTATTAATTAGGCAAACAGAGACAGGAGCTCAGCGGCACAACACAGAGATAATTGAGACCACAGTGTCAAAGACGTATGACCTGGAAAAATAAAGCATTTCCCCTGTGACAGACGCCTATTATACTGTGAAGATCTTTGGATGAGAACTGGAAAACAAACATGTCTCTGGAGATAAGCTCTTCAAGTCCAGCCAGAAAATTCATCAATTTTTTTACTGCACCAACACTCAATTTACCATCAATACTATTTTGTTTATATTAAAAAATAAACACACTTACATGCTTCATCTTTCATTTAGTTCATTTTCAGTCATCTTTTTATGTTATTCATTTTTAATGTGTTCATTTGTTTTAACTCACCTTGTCTCTTTGTCTTTTTTGTGTCAAATGTGTGCATTTGTATTTAATTTTCTTTATTTTATAGGTTTTAACTTATGCATCATGTTCTTTTTGTCTACATCCAGCAGTCTTTCTTCTTTTTTATTTCTTCTTCTTCTTGATATTAATTTTCATTCTATTGTTGGTCTTGTTTTGTTTTTTTATGATTTTGAAATGTATTCGTCAAACTGGTAAAATAGTACAAATGTAGACAGAACTTACTTATCAATCGATCACTAAGTTAGGAAAATAAAATTAGAATACAAATAGAAGGCAACAATTACAGCCTTTCTACATATTCAAAAAGGAATGAGAACAAGCGAAGACTTCCCATCCCCTCTCCACAAATAATTATTAGTAATTCTATATAGATATATGCATACATATGCACACATCTATATAGATGCATACGTGTAATCACACATATATACAATAACCTACATGTACATATGTGTACATACATCCAAATACACACACACACACACACACA
>JAQQZY010000007.1:10567035-10577247 GCA_030068375.1 Ostorhinchus rueppellii | reverse complement strand
GATTTTTCACCATGAACAGGGCAAAACTTCACTATATTTACATTATCAAAAGACAAGTTCCTTCATTACTCCAAATGTGAGACATAAATCTATGTGGCCAAAAAAGTACATTTTCCAAGTTTAATAGAATGTTTTATAACTAAAACAGCTGAAGACAAAACCAGACTGAATGCTATATGACTGGAGAAATGCCTTCATGATTAATATATTCCACAAAATTAACCGGTTGCGTTTTGATTTTTTCCTGAGAAAGAAATGTCCTCAGAGGAATAATCTGGATTTTGTAATTTCACAATCTTCAGAAAGAAAAACCTGGATTAATTGAAGTAAGTCTACACATTTCCACGCCCCAGTGAGAGTGAGATTTCTGTAACATCACTGGGCTGAAACTGATGGTCCGTATTGGTCAGAAACCAGCTTCAGATGTACATTTAATCCTGGTTCATTGCATTAATGGCTCAATTTTTCCTCTATCTTGCAAGGTAATTTTTTCTCAAAATAGGTAAAATCCACATTTCTAAAATCAGGATATATTTAGAGGAACAAAAACAAAAAGAGGACCCTTTAAAATGATTCGAATTAGGAGGCTTGAGTGTGAATCACCACTTTAACACTGAAGCACAGTGAAGCTGTCCTGGTAGTATGCGGTGCTCCAACACTCTGAACGTTACATGAGTTTGGTTTAATTTATCACCCATCGGTTTCCTTATTATATCTTGTCCTCTCTGATAACTGCTTCTGTGAATACAAATTTGATCTCTTGCCCTTTAAAGTCTTATCCACTTCTTTTTTTTTAGCTCCTTAAGCAGTCTGCAAAACTGTTTTGCATGATTCATCCCTCATTTTACTTTAATTTTGCAAACTTTGGTTTTATCCTGTATGTAATAATCCAGTAGCTGTGGAGTGTGAATGGAATGTGCAACCATGACATCAGAATTAGCTCTACACTAGGCAGCTCTGTGGTTCAGGGGTTGCACTGATAAACCAGTGAGTAGCAGGTGGTGTTATGGCACTGAGTAGTATCAGAGACACACAAGGCTTCAGTGCGGTGTCTTGTCAGAAATACTTGCTGTAGCCTTTCAGAGGGTTGGAGCTAAGTGTTGCATTAGTTCATTATTTTGCTGTTCCTGTCATTGCACCGAGTTAGTTTTTTGGCTGTTCTCTGATCAGAACTGAGGCCAAATGGAGTTGTTTCACGGTTATTTTATGTCGGATTTGATTGATTTGCCCTCTTAAGACCTCAATATGCTTCAAACTACGTGCTTGTCAAGTCCTGTAACGATGTCTGAAATGTTTTTGTCACGGCCCAAACACAAAGGACGCATCCACTTCACCCACAGGAGACACTGGACAATGACTGATCAGATGCTGATTCCAAATCTGAAACCAGAATTTCTCCAGCATATTTGCCACTTTTCAATACAAACCGTTGCCCACAAAGTTGGAATAAATGTAAATAAAATATTTTGAATAGAATAGTTTGTAACAGTGTGATTTATTCATGATAGATAAGTGGAACTGAGATTCAGTATATAATGACTGTACCCGGTCAGAGGTGATTACTACAGAGGATTAGGGACAATGGGAAGAAAAAAAATTAAACTCCAATGTAGTTTTTTAATTATTTTTCTGGGAAAAAAGTCAGAATTCCGATATTAAAGTCAGAATTTTACTTCTCAGAATTCTGAAAACAAAACCTCTGATATTTAGGGAGAGTGTCAGTTCTGCTTTATGGCATGCAGGAGGAGTACAGCAGGCTGACAGAATGATGGATTTAGGTGATTTTTAATGCATCCAAGGGGTTCTGGAGGAAGCCATTTCACTATTAGATGAGCAAAAGGAAAGGAAACATATCAGTCTTTTTTGGTTTTTTTTTAATTAATCTACACAAGTTTCAAAACATAACATTCACTTACCTTTTGCTCATCAGAGAAAAGTCAAAATTCTGAGATCAAAGTCAGGATTCTGACTTTTTTCCTCACAATTCTAAATTTAATCTCAGAAATCGGTCTTTTTTTTTTCAGAATAAAGCTTCATTTCTATTTTCTCCAGTGGCCCTAATCCTCTTCCATAGGTTACTGATGTGTAGAAACAGGACTAAAAAGAGGAATGTGACTAAAAACCTAATGATTACAACTTCATGGTGTATAACTATTAGTGTATCACATCGTTTCTTTAGTTCTGTAAATATTATATGATGAAAAGCAGCTGACGTAAAGCTGGAAGGTGGAACTTTCATTGGAGCCCAGATTGGACTGAGTAGTGATGTGGTATCGTAGTTAGCTCCAACGGCAGGAAATGATCCCGACCCACTAGAATGAGGGTAAATATCTGAAACGTTTTTGGTTTGCACTTTACTCTTCACTCGTTTATTCTTTACTAGATTAAATGTTAATATCCATAAGTAAATTCGACCAATTTAGTACATAATGTATTCAGATTGGAAATACATACATTTAAATCAAAGAAAATAAAACAAGGGGTACCAGGCACAACAAATCCCGCCCCTCAAGCATATTTCGCTGATTTTTTTAATCAATAAATTAATAACATTTTTTTTTTTACTTTGACCTACTTTTATCAAAATGTAATGAGATCTACTCTGGGTCACTGCCAGTCTACAAACCCAGTCTGGTATGAATTCAATCAATAGTTTTAGAGTGTTAACAAAGAAAACAAACAAACAAACCAAACCAAAAACAACACCCCTTGCCTCCCCCTCAGGGTAATAAATAAAAGAATGCAACCGCAAAGACTGGACAATTATTGAACTCATTTAAATGTTTTAAATGCTGATTTCAGATGTTGAACCAGTGTTGTTCATTTAGTCCAGATCAGATGTTTTCTGTCCAAAAGCAGATAAATATGTATATTTTTTTGTTGTTGTCCTGTGTTCTTCTGGCCGACAGATGCACGAGACTCTCCTCATACAAATATCTCAGTGTTTTAGCCGAGTGATTGATTAAACCCACTGAGTTTTCCAGAAATTCCACTCATACTCAACAAAATTCAAACTAAATACATGTCATAATCCTTTCCACCTTATGCTTTGTTAAAAAACATAATTAGTGCTTTGATTTTGTTCCAACTTGAACCTGATTGGTCAGTAAAGTCCCCGACTTTGTACCTGTTCATTCATCAGTTGGAGGTGGTTTGGGTCAGTGGTTACTTCCTGTTTCTAGAAGGTGTTTAGACAATAAAAGTACTTTGGTTAGAGTTAAGAAAACAAACACTGCAGTTTGGTTTAAAGGTTAATAAATAAGCTGTAATTTGCATGTTGCTTCACCGTAGCCGTTTTTAAAGTAACGAAACTCCTGGTATGTTTCTCTGACCCTCAACCTGACCATAAAAGTACAACAGACACCCAGTAGAAGCATATCGAGGCCTTAAGGAGGTTCTGCGTCATTTTCTGGTCTCACCTGGAAAAACGGCTCAAAGTAAACGGTTTTAAATGAGCTGCTCTAAAACAAACTACTGTTGTTGGCAGCTGTCAGGGTCGAACAAAAGACCTATAAATTGTATTAAAGTGCAGTGTCTCCAGTTATCAAACTAAAACCTTATATTCTACAACACTGTAATATGAGGGTCTAAACGCTTCTTGAGAGGATTACGACTACTCTGCTAAAGATTACTGCATACTACACTATCAAACTTTGCTACATCTGTTTAAGTCTTATATAATCTTATCTGTTCTACTTCTTTACAACCAGGACGACAGTGTGAAGGCTTTGTTTGTGCTAAAAGGTGTAGCGTTTTTTTTCTGTTTGTGTGTGTGTGATTGTGGTTTCTGCAGGTGTAAACTATAGCTGCTGTTAAGGATGTTTCCACAGGATTCTTGTATCGTCACTGATTCTACAAGAAATCACAATCATTAAGCTCAACGTAAAAGTTTGGTCGTGTGAAATTCTCTCAAAGGAAAAGTGAACAGTGGTGCAACCCCTATTCTATCGATGAAGGTAGTGAACTGAAAACAAACACGAAGGATTTGGGTATTTTCTGTTGAGCCCTGCTGAGAAAAGATATTCCCAAGGAGGTGTCACAGGTCACTGTAGGTCAGACGTGAGGAGAATCCAGAGACGAGCCGGGAACAGTGAAGGATCTGAAGGCAGGAGTTCGATCTGGTGCATCAGGGAGGGAGGGGGAGGGGCCAACAGGGCGGACGGCAGGAGGTGGAGCTTTAGTCATTTAACGAACCAGGTAATTCATTGGTCAACGTGTGCCAGCGCTCTATTTTCTTGTCCTTGTTTTTGAGGCAGTCAAACCAGTGTTTGAGCCTCTCCCCGTTTGCATTGATGCCCAGGGATACGCCACCTGCAAGAGAGCAGCGAAGCCACAGGATGAGTTATTTCCACCGCTCAAGTCATCGAGTGATTTATAATGTGTCAGGGTTTTCCTACCATCTCAGAAGCAGCACAAATAAACCATTTTCCACAGCAGGAACTTTAACTTTGAAAAACCTTGGCATGTTTCCACCTAAATTACTGTACCTGGGTAAAAAAACTTTCCCTTGACCCCAAACTTTCCTTGAAAAGTTCCTAGTAGGGGGAGGACTGTTCAGATTTCCCAGAATTGTTAGGGGCGGGGCTACTGATCCACTGCTCACCCTCAGTGTTTAAGCCAGCGTGTGTCTGCAAACGTGTTTATTCAATTTCTACAAGCATTACCTTGAGTTTTGATCATTTGGGAAATGGAGCGAAAGAAGAGAAGATTAAAGATGAAATTTCTTCATTGTCGTTGCACATATTTCAGAGCAACGAAATTTCATTCCAGTTACAACAGACCAAAGTCACACAGAAAAGGAAACACAGGACATACATGGGGATGCAAGTGACGAATCGCAATGGATGTGCTCCGTGTTCGCAGATGGAAGAAGGAAAACTTTAGGGTTCGAGGAGCGAAAAAAGACAAATTCATCTGTAGTCGAAAAACTCTATGTGTTGGAACTTGTGACCCCCCCCAAACCCCCCCCCCAAAACAAACAGATTTACACAGAACCAGAAGCACACGTGGGTAATCAGGGGACGGGGCAAGGGGCATGACCCCCCCCCCCCGTCCCCGACATGTCTGGGAGGGGGTGGGTAAAGGAGTACAATGGATCCTGTCTCCTAACGTAATGTCCTGTTTTTATGTCTTCATGGACGGTTGTTCTGAAAGATATTTTTGTTGCTCTGAAATATTGTGCAATGACAAATAAAGAGATCTGAGAAGTGGATGGTCAATGAGGTGCATTTATCTAATATGCACTTTTGAGCTTATTCAGAAAATACACAGAAAAGAGCCTGGACCTTGTTGAACTATTTGTTGAATCCACTCAAAACAAATTCAGTGGGACTTGAAAACATTTTTCTTGAACTCTAAGGTGTAATGGAAACGCAAACCACAGAGTTTACCAGGAATTCTTTTACCCTGGTAAATAAATTCCTAGTAATGACAAAAGTTCCTGGGAATGTTGGTGGAAAAGGGGCTATAAAAGGATATAAGGCAGGGGTGTCAAACTCATTCTAGTTCAGGGGCCACGTTCAGCTCAATCTGACCTGAAGTGGGCCAAACCGGTACAATAATGCCATAATAATATATAAATAATGTCAACTCCAAACATTTCTCTATGTTTTAGAATGAAAAAAGTATATTTACATTATTAAAAGGTTTACATCTACAAACTATCCTTTCAAACAATATGAATAACATGAACAAAATGAAAAAAATAAGTGTAGTTTGAACAATATTCTCTAAGTTTTTCATTTCCACATTATAAGTACATTATCACTTAGAGATCACAGTGGATCTAAAAATACACAAAACATTTAATAACAGGCAGAATATTGATGAAATTCCATTTACTTCTCTTAAGACATTTCAGGTTGTTCATATTTGCTCAAGTTATTCACATTTTTTGCGAAATTATACTGTTTTAGTGTAAATACATGAAAATGTTTACATTCACAAAGAGAAAAATTTGAAGTTGACATTATTTATATGTTATTATGTTCCTATTTACTGGTCCTGCTCACCTGAGATTGAGTTGGTCTGAATGTGGAATCTGAACTGAAATGATTGTTAAGATCTTAGTGTCATTTTTGCATTTCACAAATTCATCCCAAGGGCTGAACTGGACCCTTTGGGGGCCCGGATTTGGCCCCCGGGCCACATGTTTGACACCTGTGATATAAGGTATGTCAGAAAGGGCCTTAAAAACAATGAACAGCCCTTTTTGTAATAGAAATGTCAGGAATGCACCGATCACATCAGTCTAAACCAATACAGATACTGAAATGTGCAGATACTGATGGAGATTTGAACTTTGTTTTGTTATTAATCTCCCCCTTAACTCATTCACTGCCATTGACGTGTTTTGGCGTCAGTCGGCTTTCATTGGGGTGGTTGCTAGGAAACGACCTGGCGCAACTTTGAGGAAGTATTTAGCATTCAGGCATTTTGGGCGAAACCACCCTGTGTTCTAAGGTCAATAACTTGAGAACTGAAAAAGCTGGAAACCAAATTTTTTTTCCACATGAAAGAAGAGACTTTACACTTTATTTTGATGGGTGCCATGTTTATGTAGTTCTAGAACTGGATATTCTGTGTGTCTTCAAAATCAGTCAAAATGTTCTAAAACGCCTGGCAGTACGGGGGTTTCCGTTCTGAAAACGCCTGGCAGTGAATGAGTTAAGTACAAGTACAGGGTGAAAAAATACTCTCCTAAAAGTAGAAATACTACTTCAACTCCTTTACTTAAGTAAAAGTAAAAAAGTACAACTATATTTATACACAAGAAATACCAAATGCAGCATACCAAACTAACAGATTCATTCAATAAAACTGAGGTAACACTGTTTTCTACTTTAAAATGACTCTTCTTTTTGCCTATTACTCATTAGGAAATGGGTTACAGAGTTTACACGTAAACATAGATAAAAGAAGCCACTGCCAAGATATGACATGCAGAAATAACAAATAGTAACCTTGAATCAGTTAATGAAAACTGTGCAATAACTTCATCACAATCACTAGATAAAGTGTTTAAAATGTAATAAGTAACATAAAACTGTGGCCTTTATAAGTGTAGTCTCAGAGAAAAGCAGCATCCTTCTAATGATTATTTAATAAGTATTTATGTTATTGAATTGTGGCTGTTATTGTGTTTAGGACAGGGTGCCGTTTGTGGTGCCGGAGCGAGTTCCCTGGAGGATGATGTGCAGCACTCTGAACAGTAAATTCACCTCTGAGGTCGGGACATCCCATAATCTGGACCAGTACAACCAGCACTTCTTGGCCCAGAAGATTTTTGACAAGCCTGACTTCAATGGTGACTTCAGCAACACAATGGTGTCCTGGGCTCAGTTTAATAAGGTACCTGGGCTCACAATAAAGGATATTACCCTAGTTTCTTTGGGAATTTTTGTAAAGAATCTGTCAAATATCTAATTAGTGTTTAGCATTTTAGAATAAGATCAGACTGAATAGAGCCACTAATAATCATTTATGGGTGCAGGGGTTCAGGTATGAGCTTAGTCGCAGAACCATTAGTCATGGATTAATGCAAATGTAACGTTAGCGGGACTGAAACATGGTTAAAACCCTTTAACCCCTGAGACATTATTTCAATGAAACGTGCTGCTGTGATTGTTTCAGTGTCATAAGAGCTGCTGTGAGTATGTGTTTGTGTTCCTGTTCTTCAGTGGTTCTGTTTTACTGTGTGTTTTAGGGTCAAAACAATCAACAAAAAAAAAAAAAAAGACAAAGAGAGGAATTGACGTTTGACAGGTTTTTACTAAATAAGGCGCTCAGAATGTACATTAACAAGAGATTAAGGATGTTGAACATGAACTGTGAGCTGGAACACACTGACCAACAAGTACTGGAATTTTGGCCCTGTAGTTTTTGTTTTGGGGCTCTTTTTTCTTAGTCTTTTGTTTTTTTTAACTTCTCTTGTCCAGCATCCTAACAGAATGGTAGTCTGGCTGCCTTTTGTGTCGGCACTGCACCCGGGGTGAAGACTCAAATACAGAGATGGACAAGGGAGATCAGAATAAGGAGTTAGATACAATTTATTTCAACAATTAGTAATAAATTGAATCTGTGTCTCCTCGGGATCTTGAGGGGCAGAATCCGGAGGCGTAGTCAGGGTGCAGGCTTGGGTTCATGTACCAGGTGATCAGATAATCTGGCTTAATTTCCGAGGGATAATCAGGCTCTAGGTCAGAGGACAGAAAAAGGGTCAAAAACACAAAAAGGCCCAATCGGAGGCAGAAGTACAGATGAGGATGAGGCTGAGGCAAATACCGTTTGACGAAGCGAATTCCAAAAACCAGGTCCGTCCAACAGGCATCTAATCCGCTCATGGAAAAGGCAGGCTCAGAGGTCCAAAAAACAGGCATTTAGGTCTCAAGGGTCTAAGGCAGGCAACTCGGGGTCATAGAGGTGGTATAGACCCTCACAGACAATGTGACTAATACCAACAATAACAACCATGGAGAGAACTATAATAGGAACAATAACTAGAACCAGAACTGAATAAAACTGGACAAAGAGAGAAACCACAATGAAACCAAATAAGTAGGACTTGTTAAATGAGAGATATAAGAGCAGAGAGCATGAACAAAACAGTAAACAATAAATAACAACAGCACAAATAATACAGATAATCCCAGTATCAAATCCACACAACAGCAGCTGTTCACATGAATCTGCTGTGACAGAATGAAGCAAAGAGGACACAGACACCGAGGCGAACACAGACAGGACACCACAACCAGAACCCCTCCGAGATCCTTTTTTTCTTAATCAGTCCAGCTGCTTTTTGGCACCTGGTTGAACTCCAAAAAGGAGTTACATGGTCAAAACATGGTAAAAACACAGAAAAAAAAGGGAAATCATGACAACACTACAAACAACAGTAAAAAAAAACAAAAATAAAACAATTAAAGTTGTGTAATAAAAAAAAAAAAAAAAAAAAAGCTCAAACCATGCATTTTTATAGTGAGATGATGGTCTCACTCACTGTTGTGTATTGTGGTGTGGGTGAGGGGGTGCACTGGGCATGCTCAGATGTCTGTGGAAAACACAAGGTCTATTCTCTGAGCTCATTTTAAAATAAACCCTTCATTCAGGACACTCACCAGACACGTCAGAGGTTAAAGGGTTGAGACTGGTTAAAGGAAATAAATATGAGGCCTGTTGTACTGTTATTTTTGTGAACGTGAGGTCTTAAATTTGACCAAAAGTGCCTTGAAAATGTCTTAAAAAGTCAAAAATGTTGATTCCTTCCATGCTGCATGCAGACATAAAACAAACAGACCCTCATGGCTAAATCTCATGCTGCCTTTTACGTCTAACAGGAAGTTCTCCCAGGTCGACAGTTCACATTCTGGCAGTGGTTTGAAGGAGTGATGGAGTTGACTAAAAAGCACCTTAAGGTGTACTGGAGCGATGGGTGAGCGGTCTCATCTGTTAGTCCAATACTATCTTACTCACCTGCTGCAGCGTGTTAATGATGACAAATGTGTGCACTTTTTCTTCACTAGGCTGATATTTGGTTTCATTGGGAAACAGCATTTACACCTGATTCTCAAAGAGATGCCCAACGGGACGTTCCTCCTGCGCTTCAGCGACTCTGAAATCGGAGGCATTACAATCGCTTATGTGTCTGCATCTGAGAGTGAGTGTCGGTCAATTTGAGGAAATGTGTTTTGTTTTTTCTACACCCACAGATTTGCCTGTTTCCTGTTTGGTTGCTACTGGTATGCCCATATATTGAATTTACTGATGGTCTATTATACTATTACACATTAGTCACTTTTCCATCAGGCTTATGCGCAAAACTTTAACGATATTTAATAAATGTTGAAAAAACAGAAGTGTGCAATGCTGGTTTTTCCATTAAATCACAAATGCAATGATTTGTTTATTTATTATTACGAGATGACACGAGAAGTCATTCCATAAACATGGTGATGAATGTAAATATGGTGTTAATTTACAGATATATTTATTATTATATACTCCTCTATTCTGTACTAAATTTAAAAATGTTTCCGTTTCCTGGTGTGTCCTCACACACTGCGCCATTTTTCTATTAAAACTCTTCTTTGCTTGTTGTAATGTCTGTCCACATCCAGGTTTTTTTTTTAAATTTTGTTTATTCACATGACTCTCTTTGCAAAAAAAGGTCTTTTAATTGCAGTTTTGTGTAATATACCAATTTCACAATCC
>JAQQZY010000007.1:10465789-10478117 GCA_030068375.1 Ostorhinchus rueppellii | reverse complement strand
AGGGGGCGGGGCATGAAGTGGCTCATGTGCATTTAAAGGGCCAGCGCTCAAAACCACCTTTCTGGTGTCATTACTCAAACAGGGTTTAAGATGGACCTGTGGAGTTGAATTAATGAAGAATTCAGACTCAAGTATAACATTTACACTTTATATAAACCAAAGGAAAATGTTTTAAAATGCATAATTCCATTTAAAAAAGCAAAATATCACTCCTTTAAAACACCTTTTGTTTTTATTTCTGAATGCAAAAACCAAAACAGAAATAAAAGCTTCTATTTTTCAGGGTCAAAAGAAGTTTGAACATAATTCAGCCGCAAGATTTTCATATTGTATTTTGCAGAACAAAAAGAAAATTGTTAGAAAATAGAAATGGAAAAAGTACCAGTTTCACAAGATAACACAGAGGACGTGAATGAATGTCCCTGACAGTAATGTAACATTAACACTTCCATTCATTATTCAGTAAATTCATCACTGTGCGTCATCCATTCTGTTGTTTACATTCAGAGACATTATCTGGAACAGCGGCTTCTTTTCTAGACAACCTTCTATATGACAGGATTAGTTACACCCTGATGATCTGCACAGATTCTAAACAGATCTGATTAAACCTGGAAAATAGTTGGAGAGCAGAAAAAAAGGGCAGCACAAACAATTAAAATCCAGTTTTCTATTACAGCCTGGTTGAAACATAATATGGATAAACTTCTAGTGCCAATGTAAACTTCTGCTGGTTTAATCTGACACATTCAAACATGTTCAGTGTTATTGTCTGATCTCAGTCACTGCAGGTGTGCATCATAACAAATAAAAAGCAAAACATGGTTCTTATTCACTGAAATGCTAGTTAAGATAGACAATCTGTAGAGAATTTTAACATCACAAACATATGCTGGAAACATACAGTCCTAAAGTCCCAAAGAGTTATGTTTTTCATCTTGTGCGCACAATATAATTATCTTGTGCGCACAAGTTATTATGCGATGAACTCAAATGCATCTTTAACGACTTCTGATGCACACAGCGACACATAATGGAGAGAACGGATCTAATCAAACTTTATTTTCATCTTGGAATGTCATACAGGGAAATTGTTGCTGCCCTTGCATATAGACACAGGATTGTTATTAGCAGGAAGCACAGTGAAGGACAACAGACTCAGCCGATGGAGTCGACATGCAAGGGCAGCAAGAATTTCCCTGTATGACATTCCAAGATGAAAATAAAGTTTGGTTAAAGTTCTCTCCATTATGTGTGGATGTGTGCATCAGAAGTCATTAAAGATGCATTTGAGTTCATAGCATAATAACTTGTGCGCACAAGATTAAAAAAAAACAAAAAAACTCTTTGGGACTTTAGGGGCTCCATAGAAACAAAACTTTGAGGTGATGACAATAAAAACAAAGACCTGTCTGTAGAACAAGCTGCCTTCAAATAAAATTAAAATTTTTTTAAAAAGTATGCTTGAGGTAAATGAAGGCCTTGGGCAGTATTCAAGGAAATACAGTAAATATATATGTGTAAATATTGTACATCATACATATTTTGCATCATTCTAATAAATTCAACAACCAAAATAACACCGATTTATTACATTTTACCTGATTTCAGCTTTAAGGTTTGGGATAATATTGACTTGGGTCGCTGGCATCCCAGTCACACAATATTTCAGTGTTAAAGTTTGATCCTCTATGTCCTTGTGAAGCAGAATTTAGTCCAAACTTATTTCTGAAATCCAACCAGGCTACTTCTGAGCCTGGATTTGGTAATACTGAAAAGTCTATATATGGATCACAGCAATACAAATCCAAAGTAGGATGGATCAGCTGATCCTGGATCACTAATTTACATTCACATGTAACATCATAAACTGGGACTGATATGAAGTATAAACTCATTAAGCTACAATTTATTAGTTACACTGGTCAACAAGGTGACACAGTGGTGCAGTGGTTAGCACTTGTGCCTCACAGCAAGGAGGTCGCGGGTTCGATTACCGGGGGAGGACATGCAAACTGTGTGGGTTTTCTCCGGGTACTCCCACAATCCAAAGACATGCACTGATAGGTTAATCAGCTAATCTAAATTGCCCATATGTGAGAGTGATTGTTTGTCTCTATATGTCAGCCCTGTGATGAACTGGAGACTTGTCCAGGGTGTACCCCGCCTTCGCCCTAAGCAGGTGGGATAGGTTCCATGCGACCCCCGTGACCCTAATGAGGATAAAGCGGGTATAGAAGATGAAAGAATGACTGGCCGACTATTTATTTATATGTAATTGTCTGCCTCAGAGATAAAATGTGATAAATCTCTCATACTTTAATAAGATGAATTGGAAAACAAATGACTGAAGTGCTATTTAGCTGATGATTTCAATGCATTTAAAAAAAGTATTGTTACACATGCACACGCACACACACACGCATACACACACGTATATATATTTACATATGTCTATGTACATGAATTTTTTACATTGTATTTTTATTGTCTTATAGAATGTGTAAGTCACAGTACAGCATTACATTCTCTTAAAATCCCTGTAACCCACAGGTGTCAAACATAAGGCCCGGGGCCCAAAACCGGCCAATCAAGGAGTCCAGTCTGGCCCGTGGTATAAATTTGAGAAATGCAAAAATGACACTGAAGATATTAACAATCAGTTTAGTTCAGGTTCTACACTCAGCCCAATTTGATCTTAAATGGATCCGACCAGTCCAATATTATCATAATAACCTATAAATAATGACAACTCCCTTTTATTCGTTTTATTATTTATTTATTTGTTTTAGTATGAAAAATGTAAAATTATATGAACCTGTTTACCTTTACTAAGCAACTATTGACAAAAATGTGAATAACCTGAACAAATATGAACATTCTGAATATACATAAAGAAAACTAAGTGTAATTTGATCAATATTGTTCCTGTTATTAAATATTTTGTTTATTTGTACATCCACTGTGATCTGTATGTTGTGATGCATGTGGAAATGAGGAGCTCAGGCATAATATTGTTAAAATTGCACTTAGAATTGACTAATTCACATTTTTTTAAGGATAGTGTAAATGTTTTCATAATGTAATTTAACTTTTTTTTTAACTCTAAAATATTTGGGGTTAACATTACTTTTATATTATTATGCTATCATTTTACTAGTCCGGCCTATTTGAGATCATTTTGGAATGATGTGGCCCCTGAACTGAAATGAGTTTGACACACCTGCTATAACCCATGTCCCACCCACATCCCTCATGTCGAGAGAAAAAAAACAAAACATAACAAAAACAAACAAACAAAAAAAATAGAAAAGCAATCAGAGATTGCAGACCTCTGCCCCCTTGTGGCCGGCTGAAGTTGCTGCAGCGACCGGACACACACACAAACTTGGGCGACCACATAACCTCCTTGGCGGAGGTAATAAAAGGACAAAGGACAACAAAATAATGTGTTCTATTTCGGAAAAAATTAGTCCTGAATTAGCGGAAAGTACTGACCTTTGTTGAAATGTTTCCCAAATATCAGCCTGCAGGGAATCGCACAACTGGTGCCGCCATATTGGACCAAATATGAACATGTTAATGTCCAGTTTCCACCCTGTCTGTACAGACATACGTCTCATACATAATACGGATTTTATTTTTGTCAGTAAGAACAACGAGATTTAGTTAAATCTAGAATTAAAACGTCATTATTCGCTGAATGAGCCATTGTTCCGGTCGGTCCGTTTGTAAATACTGTCCACGGAAACTGATTCTGCACATTGCGTTCCCCTCTAAGACACACACCAAATATAATAATGAAGAGAGTGCCCCCTTGTGGCCGGCTGAAGTTACTGTAGCGAATGAACAAATGAACGATCGAACGAACAAACACACACACAAACTCAGGTGATCGCAATACCTCCTGGGCGGAGGTAAAAAGAAGAGGTGGGTGTAGCTCTGATCTTGAGCGTTGCAGATGTAAAATTTGCACTTTAATATCCAAGCTGACTATAGAGAGGGGAGTGTGGCAAGTTTGTCAAAATAAGTCAGTAAATGGTCCCAGGTTTTTAAAAAAAACTTCATGGTTGACCCTCTGAGGAAGAATTTAATCTTTTTAATTTTCAGAAACATCATCATGTCAGACAGCCATACTGATGCTTTTGGCGGTGTTCATAACTTCCATTCCATCAGTATCCTTCTCCTTGCTATTAAAGTTGCAAAAGCAACAATGTTTTCTTTGCTTTTGGGTGGTACAGAATCTCCACTCCCCTGGACTCCAAATATGGCTGTTATAGAAGTAGGTTGTAGATTTTAAATCAAAGGCTTCATTCAAGATCCTAAATACTGATGTCCAGAATTTGTGAAGTCCAGGACACGACCAAAACATATGAGGAAGGTCTGCATGACCCCTAGTCATTTGTAGTCTATGTATGTTTACACAGTAGACTCTTAAATCTTCCACTACAAAGAACTAAGAAGTGAATGTATTGTAATGTGCAGACTGTTTTTTTTCTTTATGAGTGACTCAAATTTAGATAAGTTTCACTACTTTTATTTTGGAGGTATTTTACTCATAGATCAGTGCTCTTGAAGACCCACTGATCATCACAACATCCACTCAGTGCTTCTGTGCAGTTATCGTCAGTTATTGTCAATGAGTCAGTCAGCATTTGTTTTTACAGGTCTGCGTGGGTACAACGTAATATTCACATGGCAACATTACATTTATTTTGACCACTAGTCACTAATGTCTGTCCTTGAGCTGCATGAAACATCCAGAACAGCTCCTTTCAGAAAGAGCTCCCACATCCCACTGTGAAATACTTCTGTGACTAAGGGAGCTGGTGTGAAAAAAAAAAAAAAAAGAAGAGATTTTATTTATTTTTTTTACTTTGAAGAGCAAATCAATGTTCGTCATAGACTGAAAGTGGATGTAAAGGTCACTCAAAACTAAGGCTAGAGAATTGGGTCTCAGAGGACACGAGTGCGCTGTGAGTAAAACAAAAGAAAATACAACTTAACTGTATTTAATTCATCTCAGACTCAGCTCCTCAAATCACACACAAATGCACTTTTCAATCATCATGTACATGAACCAGCATGTTTCAGTAAGTAGAGACAGAAATAAAAGAGAGATTAAAAAAAAGGAGGAATATTAAGGCTTAGACTGTCTGGACATCAGAAAACAGACTCCATGTGGAGGCTGATGTGGCTTGGTATCTGCTGAGTAAATAAGCTGTTCCAAAATAGTTCACTGGCTGAAAACATCTGAAGCCAAGATAAAATACTCTTTAAACTCACACCTGTGGTCATAATAAATTGGTATTACTAGGCCAAAACAAAAAAAAACAAAAAAAACAAAACCGAAATGTTAGATTTGTTGTGGATTTAGGTTTTCCCAGGGACTGAAGCACAGATCTGAAAGAGACATGAGAGGAAGACTAAAAACAAAGGAGAATGGGGCTGGTCTGAATGCCACTTTTGGGCTCTGGAGCTTCACCAGGAGTCAACAACAAATATTTGAGGCTTTGTATGTGAGTGTGTCTCGTAATAAACCAAAGATACTGCAGCACTGACTTAGTCTTAACAGCTCCAGCTAATAACTTCCAGGCAACATTCCATTCTCAAGTACAGCAGACTGTAAGCATATTACTCTTGTTGCTCTTGTCTTTATTAACTTTTTCTTCAGCTCACAAACCGTGTCAAGGCCTGCATAATACAATAAAAAGTAGGAAATAAAAACAGTCTTGCAGATTTTTCTTAACAGCTGTCTGATGCATGTTTGTGATTTTAAGTTTAGATGAGAGACCTGGAGTTCACAAAGAACACAGTATCACACTGTCATGTGCAATATTCAACCAATCAGTTCATCATCTGTGGTGTCAAACGATTCAAAATTGTAATCAGATTAATCACATGGTTGCGGTGGATTAATTTAGATTAATCACGATTAACAATGGAACAACGGCGCTGCACCAGGGTACTGCTAGCTCAAATTTGCTAACTGCGAATTCAAATTTTTTCTAATTTCTCCCGATAATTTTGCTAAAATCTACCGACGCGCTCCATTTTCCAGCACCATGTTGCTTTTCCTTTGAAATCTGGTGGAGTTGCGTCTGTTGTGAGATTTTAGCACAAGACTTTCTTCTGGCGCAAGACCGCCCCCCTATTGCTGGGGAGAACCCTGAATATCATTCATTTTTAATCTATACTAATCATGTTTCATTTTGCTTGAGCAAACAGACTCAAGAAAAAAGGAAATATTTATGCACTTACATGTAACATGTTTATTGAACAACTTCAACAGTTTCAGCAAAACAACTTGGAACAACTGTCTGGTCTTGTTTTATTTTTTACTCAAACGTGCTGTTTAGGGTCCTCCATCTTTATGAGTTGGTTCTGCTGCCTGTCACTACCAGAATAACGGCCCATTTGCACATGCATGACAGTAATTCTACTCGGACAAACTGCCTGAAATGCATTTCCAGAGACGTTCAAAGTCATTCTGGGTTAATTGCGCTAAACGTTTTAATCAGATTAATCATGATAATGTGTGTGTGTGTGTGTGTGTGTGTGTGTGTGTGTGTGTGTGTGTGTGTGTGTGTATATATATGACACACACACACACACACTTGGCACAGCTCCGCTTCTTTTCGTTTATTCTCTTGATTTTACTGTAAAGTACTGGATGAAGTGTTTGGGAATAAATATGTTCTGAACTTCCCACTCCTCTAATATTGTAAATGATTAAATTAGTTCATGCAAGGTACTGTATGCGTTTCCATGTGTGGACTACAGTGTTCCCTGAAAAATAACACAAATGACAGGTTCAAGTCAACAAAACTGCAGTTCTGTGTTACTGTGCAACTATTCAATTAAATGCTAAAAAAAACCCTACACTTTGTAAAAGAGGCAGTTCATCTTCAGTTGCATTTTTGTTGCTGTTTTAATTCTATGAACCCTTGCCAGATACCTCTAATTAGTGTGACTAATAAGCTGCACAAGGCTGTGATTTACTGTGATTTTAAAACAGCAAAGGGCTCTTGTTTAACACTACGCCCCAGCCTCGTGGGAAACACCACCATTTACGCAGCCCAACATATTTGAAGTGTCGAACAGGAGTTGATCAAAACTATGTTTTTGGGGTCAATAATATGTCATCATTAGTAATGAAGGAGACTGACGTACTTATCCAATAAAAATGGAAAACCTAGATGTAAAACTTGAACCCACATCTGGATTGAAAACTAAAATACCTTTAACCCCTCAACACCGATTGTTGCAAATTTGCATCACCCCCCCACCCCCGCTCCAAAATGCAACCAAAATGTTATCTACTTGGAAGAAAAAACGCAAAATCGATTCAGGTGTTAAGGGGTTAAGCTGTTGACTCAAAGGATTGTAAATAATGAATGAATAGTGAATGAATGAAGATAAATGAACATTAGTTTGTCACTTCAGTGTTGATAGACAGTGATTTTAATTCAACCTGAAACCAGCCAAACAGCCTTGAGCAGACATAACTCATGATGTGACGACAAACACAGATGGGTCTGCATCAGAGCTGAGTAATGCATTTTTACATTCATTTATTTTATCAGACATTGGTACTGATAATCCTAATAAACTGGATGTTAGATGGTGTAGGACTGGAAAGAGGCAAAATGTGTGTACACTACTGCTGTGTTTTATTTCATTTTCTCAGTCAGAAATAATGAACATTTCAACAAAGATATAAAATAATAAAAACATTTTTATGTCAGTCTGATGCCACTGTCCACTAGCTTTAGCAGTCTTTATTTAATGGAGAAAAATCACAAAAAAATAAAATAACAATAACAATCACACAGTTATCAGGTTTCATAGATGCTCTGCAGGAATTAGTGGTAGTGAAATGACATTCCTCTGTGTGTCTATTAAAGAACACAGCTTTAGATCCAGCCTGCATAAAACCTGCTCACACTCACATTCATTTCTTTAGTGGCCACGAATAAAAAAGTCACCATCTTGTTTTCTAAAAATGAGATAGTGTTGGAATCTGACAGACCACTGCTTCTACTATTTATGAGTAATACAATTCTCACAAACTCATATGAATTCTTCTCATTTAGAATGTATATTTGCAGCTGCTTCAACATCTGACAAATGACGCAAAGAAAAGACGTTTCTCCTCCCAACGAGGGGTTTGTGTCTTATCATTTATGCCCCAATGTGATGATTTGGAGCTTGACCTTTTGATGTTGGTGCTTAATAGGACATTAACATAACAGCTTTGTCGCTCCGCTGTGACACACTGGGTCTTTAAATATGAGGGACACAGATCATGAATTAGACTCAGGTAATATGTTGTAATAAATATGATTCAAGTGATTTATGAACATGGTTTCATGAGGAAACCATGATCCATTTAATCTAACAGGTGAGGAAAGGAGGAGCATTAATTTGAAATGTCTGGGGTGTTGTTGTTGTTTTTTATTATTATTACCTCCACAGAGAGGCTATGTTTTTGCCAGGGTTTGTTTGTTAGTAACATAACTCATGGACGGATTTTGATCAAATTTACAGGATATGTCCGCTCTGGGTCAAGGAAGAGATGATTAAATTTTGGAGGCGATCTGGATCTCCTCCAGGATCCAGGATTTTTTTTTTTTACAGGAATTCTTTATCATTGTGAGATAGGGCACGGTGGCACTGAGCTGCATATGAAGTCATTCAGCGCCATCTTGTGGAGGAAAGTACAAACACTACCTTAAAAAAAAAAGTACAAACACAATTTGGTGGAGGTCTGCACTCTCTGAATGCTTTTCTAGTTTATTAATGTTGCCTACTGAATATGCAAAGTAAAACGACTGTCAACGGCATCACAAATGGACAAGCCACTACTTTTTGATTCATAACTTTTGAAAGTTTAAGACACAGTGGAGTGTTTAAGACCCACTTTTATTCTTTGGCTTTTAACACTGCATGACTTGCGTGATCCTCTGTGTTATTTTATTATTTTATTTTTATTGATTTCAGTACTTTTAACCATTTGTTTTTATTGTTTTATTTAGAGCATTGTTGTAGTTTTATGTACTTATTTATTGTTTTTAGTTTTTGTTTTAATTGTTTTAATGATGTGCATCACTTTGGAAACATTCTTGACATTTAAATATGCTATAGATATAAAGTGGATTGGATTGACAGGTGACTTGTCCAGGGTGTACCCCACCTATGCCCTTAAGTAGCTGGGATAGGCTCCAAGCCACCCCCATGACCCTAGTGAGGATAAAACAGGTACAGAAGATAGATGGATGGATGGATGGATGGATGGATGGATGGATGGATGGATGGATGGATGGATGGATGGATGGGTGGATGGATGGATGGAGGGATGGATGGATGGATAGGTGGATGGACTGAAGGTGAATATTACACATAATTAGAAAGGTCTAAATGCCATCTTATACCTACTCAAAGGGCAAAATTTACTTTCAAATATTTTTAAATGAAAAATATCAAAAACTACTACTCATAATTTTTTATTTATTTATTCATTTTACTTTTTTTTCATTTCAAAATACATTTTCCTGAAAATATAAGGAATTACCTACCCACAAATATAAGTTTGATGTAGATTATTGCAAATACATTTTTTGACCAGATGCTAACCTTCCCTTGACTTCGCCCTGATATGAGTTAAAAAAAACAAACAAAAAAACAGGACAGATTGGTGAGTTTAGTACAAGTCCTGTTCTTTGTTTCATATGAAAATACTGCTAAAGGCATTTATCTGTACCTTATAATAGTAGTAGAAAGATGCGTCAGAGACAGAAGAAAAATGAGCTCCTCTAATTGAAATCTATTTTGATGGTTGAGTCGTGAGATGCCAGAGGGTTGAATCGTTACAGCTGTGAGCTTCTACATTATTTTAGAAGTTGAAAAAGTTGTCACGCTGTCCTTTAAAATGACACTTTTTATTGTACAAGACTGCAGAAACAAACCAAGGCCTGAGACGAGCTGCATACCTGAGCTGAAGGCTGCTCTCCTTAGTCTTATTGAGCAGCAGCTGAATACAAGCCCACTGTAAACGGCTGTAATTGGAGGAAATACACATGCACTGATCCGAGTCTGTAGCCCTTCTGCTGGGATTGTAAAAGCAAGGCGATGCTGAGAATCAGAGGGATTTCGCTGTCTACACTGTTTTATGAAAATATGGAAATACAAGGGAGTCAACATTCCGTATGCAGGTGGAATCTGAGGGCCAGCCGTGACCCTTGTTTCACATTTTCCCTTCTCTTATCTGAGGAACACCTGGACTGAACTATACATATAAAATATTCAAATATGCACAATATGTCTGACTTCAAATATGCGTAATCTCTTTTCTCTGTGAATAATATACATGAATATGAACCACTTCCAATGTAACATACAGGACATATGGGGTGAAATATGCAGTGAAATAATACATATCTAATAACCATCTCCACCTCATGCATGGAATTTAAATAGAGGGAAATTAGGGGTAATTAATTATTTTTGGACACCAGAATTAGCTGCAACGATGGGATCAGCAAACTGTTGAGAAATTGTGGTACACAGACTGGGATGTATTCCAAATGTGTACTCAAATAAAAGACATTCTGAGATGTTAGAGGCTTGACAAGAAATATCATACCGTCAATATCAATGTTTTATAAAAGAATCGATGTTAAAGAAACACTAGGAGGAATTCCAGGAGGACAGTGTAGGGCTGGGTGATTTGAAAAAAATACAATCATATTTTTTTTCTATTAACCCTAGAACACTTCCGCTACAAAAAGTAACACCATCACTATTGCCGGATGATTTTGACCTGATATAATATACCCAACAAAAAGTACTTACATAAAAATTGATCAAAATATGACAACACATGGCAAATTAGAGTGGTTTTCTTTTATTATCTCTGCCAAGGAGGTTATATTTTTGCCAGGGGTTTTGGGTTTGTTTGTTAGCAACATAACTCAAAAAGTTATGAACATATTTTAATGAAATCACGATATCAAGAATTTCACAATATGTCTGTTCTGGGTCAAGGAAGAGATGATTAAATTTTGGAGGCAATCCAGATCACCGTCTGGATCCAGGAATTTTTTTTAAAGGATTCTTTATATTTTTTATCATTGCAAGATAGGGCATGGCAGCATAGATTTGCATATGAGGTCATTCAGTGCCATCTAGGGGAGGAAAGTACAAACACTACCTTAAAAAAAAAGTACAAACACTGCCTTAAAAAAAATATACAAACACTACCTTTACAAAAAAAAACAAAAACAAACTATGAACACTACCTTGGCAGAGGTCTGTGCTCTCCGAGTGCTTTTCTAGTTTTCAACTGTGGCATGTATAACAAAATGGAAAAAAAAAAAAAAAAAGTCATGGGGGGGTCCAAAGAAATGCTCCAAAATTACTGAAACATTAGGAATTTGAGAACAAAAAAATTCCTAACAAAAATTAAATAATGATACTGGAAACTTGGTCTTTGGTCCACCCATCCCTGGTGAAGGCACAGACTCCATGACACTCAGACAAACGTAACACATTGAAAATCATGTAAATGCATTTGCATTTGTAAAAATCATCCGGTGATAGTGCTTTAGGGTTAATCAGTGAATATTTTCCACAATATAGCATTTAATAATCGTGACAGTGGTGAACAGTATTCGAATGACTGAAGCCTAAAGAACGAGGTTGCATCAGTTCAATTGAAGAATATAAAGATGAACCTGCAGTTTTTCAAGATTTTAAATAACACACACAGTTTTATTTATTTATTTATTTTAAACTAAAAACCAAATGTATTAAAATCGTTCCAGTTTCAATCTTCACCACCTTTCAGATAAAGTCACTCTTGTTTTGCTATTCAATGCAAGGTAGATGTCAGGCTACAAAGTGCATCTGAATGCACCTTAAAGTCCCTGTGTCTCAGAGTCAGACACAGCAGAAGGCAAAACACGGAAATAAAACTAACATACAGGAATTATAATTATTACATGACCATTTTATCTGACAGTGTACTAGTTGGCCTTCATATATTTAACCATCAAAAAGACAAACCACATGGTTTTGCAGCTCATTAAATGTTGAATTTCTGTATTTATAAGGAGCAAAACTAGAGAAGTCCAAACGTCATCATGGTTATTAATGTTGTTCTTCAAGTTTTGAAATCCAACCCGACTACAGAACATACAACACTCAAAGGAAACCTGAAACAGGTCAGAGAAGGTAGGAAAAACATATACATATTTATATAATAATAATAATAATAATAATAATAATAATAATAATAATAATAATAATAATAATAATAATAATAATA
>JAQQZY010000007.1:10358127-10368777 GCA_030068375.1 Ostorhinchus rueppellii | reverse complement strand
GTGTGTGTGTGTGTGTGTGTGTGTGTGTGTGTGTGTGTGTGTGTGTGTGTGTGTGTGTGTGTGTGTGTGTGTTGCAGCTATGTGCTGGGTTTGTGTGTAAACACCTGCTCACCTGATGTCTCTGATCTGTGTGAGCCAAGTCGGATGACAGCTCGAATGAGTAGCTTCAGTAACGTGCAGTAACGTGTTGGTGGTGGCAACAGTGTTATAACAATAGATAATTAGTTAGATTACCCATTACTGAAAAAAGTAACACCGTTAGTAACAGCGCTTATTTTAATGCCATTATTCCCATCACTGATTATGATGTTGTGTTATATGATTGCCTCCAATTCCTATGACTAGTTCTTATAGAGTTGCACCGGTGTTGTGTTGGTTAACCCTTTCATGTATAGTGGTCACTCCAGTGGACAGTTATTCTTCAACTGTTCTCTTGTATATTCATGAGTTTTGTTGTTTTAGTTCCATATCAGCCAACACAGTGGACGCTTATGCACCATCCCATACACTAACGTTCATGTAAGTACTGTAACTTTGTTCTTCCTGATAAACCTGATCTGCAGTGAAATGTTTCAATATAAATCCAGTATTATTTATTACTTTTTTTTTGCATATTATCTTCATGAAGTGAGTAATAACTAGCAGTACAATATGTTAAAATATGAGAAAACATCAGATTAGCAGCATTTTTTTTTTTCATTGTTTTCATATCACTTTCTGATACTGGGTTTTAAACATGTTTCTTTCAAAAATTAAATCCATGGATGTTTTTGTAACTCCATTTGTAACTTGATCGCATTGTTTTTTTCATGCCTGAGAAGCAATAAAAAAAACTTAAGAAAAAACGTCTCGACTCAGGTTCTCATAATTCATGCATGAAAGGGTTAATAGTTGTTTTTTTAAAGACTTTTCAGCCATGTTAATACAGCTAAGTTTTTTTGTTTTTTTTATTTATTTATTCCCTTCTGTTTTCACTGGAGGGCATCTATTTTTGTGAGAACCTGCCATTTACTTGCTCGATGACATGTTAAGATCATCAAGCCACGTTTGTTCATCTTCAGCAGGTCAAGGAATTGATTAAATTGAACTGATTAGAGATTAGAATTGAGGTGGTTATTAATAGCACATTTCAGTAATTTTCATTAGCTTTTTAATAAGCTAGAGGAGATTGTAGGGTGTTAATGGAAACATCCTGTACCTTTTATTTGGAAATAAGTGGAAAAATACTGTGTAGACCACAACAGAGCCAACTCATGCCTTAAAACCGGCCCCAAAAGTAAATTAATGTGACATGGCCTCCATCTTTATATACAGTCTATGGCCCATTTAATCCCATTTAGCCCTGGCTCTCAGTGTCTTCCAGTCCACTGAGGAGGGAACTCAGAGGTCAAAGTAAGATCTAGTGAATCACTGAATGTAGTGTGAAAAAGGCAAAAGGACAGAATGCACTCACACTGCTAATGCCCATTTGCATAATTGCAGTGTTCAAGGAGTGAGCAAATGAAACTTAGAAAGAGGGGCCTGAGTTTTATCATCTTTTTCATGATTATGATTAGTAGTGTATTAGTCCCATGAGAGTAGAGTGGGCGATCTTACAGCCTTAGTTCCATTTTCATTTGGCATGTGATCTATTTTTCAGAGATTCTGTTATTAAAAATTAAGTAACTTCACTGCTAAAATGTTCTACTCCCACTAAAATTTCAGTTAAATGCCTCATTTATCAGTGTAATTAGGGTGTTTTACAGTGTTGTGCTAACTTGTGGCAAAGAAACTACGCGCAGCTCACAGAGTTAGTGAGTTTACATGTATTTCAGTCCTTTTATACAGATACTTCATCTTTTACACTCAAGTGCTGGGGTTTGGGTTTAGCCTCTAAACTCTAAAGCATTTGTGTAAATCACTCACTGCATTAGACTTATGTGCAGGAAATTATACATTCAGTTTTGCTTCATCTCAGTATTGTCAAAACACTTTATTAAAATAGATGCAAAAATGAAGAGTTTCTGGTGAAATAACCACAAAAAAACCACCATGTCCAACTTAAGCCTCCAGAAACTTGAGGAAAAACTAGAGGACAACATGTTCTAGTTTGGCTGTAACCTTATAAGAGATGAGAAAATTGAGGATCAGATTGTGAATCATAATTCTACCCCTGAAGATCATCTTTTGTTTGGATAGCCCCGTTCTATGATAACAAACAGCAGGTGTAACCGAACTATTCCCTCTGCATTGTTTTGGTTGTTGGACGCGCATAAACCCAAAACGCAGTGATTTACGTGGAGGCAGTCTTCATTTATGTAGCCTGGATAACAGGATATAAAACATTTAGCTGGGATGCTACATCGTACCCTGTACCCAGATCTGTAATAACGAAAATATCATATTAACACCGTGAGGGACAGACAACAAAACCAACAAGTTCAATATCAAAGTAAATACAACTTAATAAACATGGATGACATAAATAATATGAAGTATTAGCAAATAAATGTACAAATACATCGGATATGACAATATGGACACTGACGTCTTGCCAGAGACAATATACAAAAGGGGCGGAGCTACAGCCACACATGGAATTTATACATGAACACTAAAGGGGGCACATGAAGAAGAAGTGGGTGTGGCTGGAGGATTAACAACCCAAACAGACTGTACAATAAGCAAGACTCCAGGTATGTATAAACTATGGATGAAACAATTTAAACCAGTTCTGTGTAATTATACAATGACAAATATATATTGAACGGTCTACACAGGTGATGATACAAAAACTGTTGTGTCACCAATGTACTTCTATATAACCCGGATACAGGCAAGAAATATGGATGAAGAAAACACAAACATTCAGGACATTAGTGATCGTGACACAAAATGCCGTTATCCTGTGTTATTGATGATGTACTTGACAAGTGTTTTTGTTATTTTTTGGAAAAAATGTTTATTTTTCATTTATTTATTTATGTATTTATTTACCCTTTAATTTAATTTATTTTTGCCTTAGATTTGTATGGTGCTTGTGTATTTGCTTGGCCATTGGTTCTTTGTATTCATGAGATGTTTTGGTTCTTCCTTAAGTTCGAAATTAAATAAACAAACAAACAAAGACTCAGTAGAGACATGATGGACCAATGCAAGAGGCTACCCTTGTCACATGGACGTGGTTTGAGTACGAAAGGTCAGATCAGAAAGCTACTTTAAAAAAAGTATGCCATAAAAAGAAGAGTGTGATGTGAAATAAGAAATGTGATTGTTTTACAGAAACTCATTCAGCGAATTGCAACAAAAGGGTTGTATCTTATGTTTCATTATCTGGATGAAATGTGAGACTTTGGTTGTATCACACATTGCTACTTCTAATGTTTACTATTTAAAGACAGGAATCTTGCTCACACTAAGTACATTGTGTTGTTATTGTTGTTTATGAAGGTAAAGGATATTCTCATCTTCACATCTTTGGTCTAAAAACCTATAATTGCATTGACTATAAATCCTTAAGGACCTTATCTATGTGACATCTTGCAATAAAAAATCCTCCAATTTACATAAAACGTAGTCAGCCAGTTTCTGTCAACATGTCAGCATGAGCACCAGCTGCAGGCTACTAACCACATCACCTTGTTTTAATAGCTACGAGCAAGCAAGCATCAAAAACAACACTTTTGTTATAATTAGTCAAGATGCCTCAACCAGCTGTGAACATCTGACATGGTGTACGTAGCAAAAGAAGACTTCTCCGATGGCTTTAGGGAGGATATAATGCAAAGACAATTGAAACACAGGGATTTGTGGGCTGGAGTTTAACAGCTAAAAAGGTTCATATGAAATAACTCCTGATTGTGAAGAGTACGCGCTAACATTCGTGGCATTGTGTTAAAACCAGCAGCAGCGGAACCCTCACTGGGAAATGTCATAAAGCAGAGACTTATGAATGAATGAAGATATAAAGTGGATCAGCCCTGCAGTTGTAACAACACATGCATTCACATCTCAGCGTGTTGAGCCCGCAGCCAATCGGCCAGCCGTCAGACGGATTAAAGATGTGCGCAGTGATAGGATTTGGTCGCACGGAGAATTAGAGGGCCTGTTCATTTCTCCTGATGCTGGAATAAAATTGCTTCCAGATCGATAACCTGCTGTCAGACATGACTTGAGTGATCTTGCTTTCATCCCTGTGTTGAATACCAAAACATCTCATGGTACATCAGGCTGCCCTGCCTATGCCTTTCCTCACAAATGGAGAGAAATGTAGAGAAGACCGATAAACCATGTAGACAGTATTATCCTTGTGTGACCTTTAATGCAGTCATCTAATATGTACAGACTAATGACCAGTGCACATGAAGGGCAAACGAACTGCTCTTATGAGGTATACATACTGAGAGATTTGACTGAGGATTACTATTTATTCCTTAATAACTGTCTTAAAGAGGAAAAAAAAAAACAACTTTATTTATTTTCATCCAGGAGGCTTCTTGTGGGCGTGTCCTTTCTCCCATTTGTGATTGACAGGAGGGAGGGACACTGAGACAGAATGTAAACACATTTGTATTGCCGGTGATCTGACAACCCAAGGACACCCAGCATTCTGTTAGCACTGTTTAAAGCCCTGCAAGGGATTATTATAACCTGTTTTTTACACAAACTTACTGACATTATTCTGATGTCAAGGACAGGCTCACCAGTTACAGGAAACTAAGCAGAAAAAAGGTAGAAAAATGTCCCTTATTGTAACTGTCAAACATGTCATTCATCTTGTCATCTTCTGAGATGTTGCTTTCCTGAACAATTTCACTTTGCTCTTTCAGTGAATATCCTTGCTGTATTGTGTGACATGAGCCTCCTGAATTTACACCCAAAACACTTTTACAGTATTCTGCAAAACTCTCTGGCTTTGTTGTTTTTACAGGGTTGAAATGTAAATACGTGTTTATTTCTCATTCTCTTTTCTTTAGATACAACAAGATAATACAGGGAATATGTGCACAGCCTTAAAAGACACACAGAAACTGAGCTAAATGTGTTTTAAAGGTCAAAGTTCACCTTTTAGTGTGACCCCCTGATCCCATGACAAGAAACAGCAACGATTAGAAACATGCGTTGAATGAAACCTGGTGTAAAACATGAGAATATTAATGTAATGAATCTCATTTTGTCTGAACAAGAGGGTTTTAAACACATTTGGTGTAAAAGGAGGTCACACTAAATACTTTGCTTCACAGAAATTGCTTTTGTGCATGTGTGTCCATATGTGTGATTATTATAATTTTACTAAACTGACAAACCTAATGTGGGCCTGTTGAACTTTGGAGGGAATCAATACACAGAGGAAACAATAGTTCCGAACTGCATCAAATCACAGAGATGATGATTCACACAAGACTAATACCATCACAGGACTTCTGTGTTTGCTGAAATAGACAATGCAAGTTGCAGTAAAATTTTTACTTCACAAATTATAGACAAGCCTGATTCACATGATCAGAAGATTACACTGTAAAAAGTAAAACACTGAATCAACTTAAAAAAATTTCTTCAGAAGGTCACAAATAAAAAAAAAAATACTTAAGTGAACTAAATTAAATTATATTACATTTAATGTAATATAATTTGGTTCACTCAACATTTTTTTTTTTTTAAGTGTGTGACCTATTGAAGAAAAACTTTAAGTTGATTCCGTGTTTTACTTTTTGCAGTGCAGAGACGACCTCCACAGTTATTAAAAACCAGGGGTCCACAGGTAGTACTACTCCCGTGCTTAATATTTTTATGGATGCAATTAATAATTATTGGAAAGTTGAAGAAAAATCAGAGTCTGACTTGTGTGATGCTCCTGATGTGAATTTCTATCATAATAGTCGCTGATAGCATGTGTTTGATGGTAGAAGTTGGTCAGTGTCATTACTGTTTCCATTTTGTTGACTTTCTGAGGTGGTTGTGGAAAAAAAAATATATTTTCTCCATCACTTTAAAATATCTCCACATCACCAACATTTCACCGAGGGCAAGAGATCACCGCGCCACTGCACCTTGTTTGCATGTGTCATTGCGTCACACGTTACTATTTACTCCACCGAAGATTCAACATTTGCTCACACCCACAACACAGGAAACTGTGACTAGACTCCACAGTTGCATTCATGGTCAATGATTCCAAGTTAATTTTATTACAGCATCGACAAATGTTTCCCCAAAAGACATTTAGAAACAAAAATGCATTTCAAAACCCAATTATTTGTTAAGATCATATTTAAAGCAGATCAAACTTACTGTATTTCAACTCAATTACTTAGGGTTAAATTGTGTTAAAGATCAAGTCAAGGGGCAAACTGTGCTTTTTTTTTTTTTTTGCTATTGCACCAGTAAGAGTTGATTCATGTGCAGAAAATCTTGTGTTGTGGGGAAAAATGCAGGCTTTAAGCAAATCAAGGCTAAAGCAGGAAAGGAGTATCTTGAGTAATGATACTGTGTCAGCTTTTCTACGATGGCCTGATATATCTGCATACCATCAATAACTTTAATGCTGATTGTTAAACATCGTAGCCATTTGCAAAATGTCCAAGCAGCTTTCCATAGAGACAGCTGTCAGCAGGATCTTTACAACCACATATATTCACTTCAACAAGAGCCAAGTGAGACAAAATGAGCAAAGAGTCAGAGCAGAGGACGTCGTAAACAGAGCATGAACAAAAAGGAACAACATGTACCGCTCTCGTCACAATATACAGCACCCATTTCATTTTTTCCACATACTTTAGCACTGATTGATGAGTAATGCTATAAATTGCCAAGAGTATTCAATTGCTCAGTCAGCCGTTGCACATCCCACCATCGACAGAATCCCAATTGGTGATGAAATTACTTTGGAAACCCTTCAAGCTGCTACAGCCATGGATCAATTAAAACTGGCTTATTTAGCCAACACACTGATGCTAGCATTGCACTTTTTGACTGTAGATGTTGGCTGGTAGCGGATAACATGACCAAAGTTTAATGTGAAAGCTTTGTTTTGGGCTCGAGATCAGAACATTTCTTTTCTTGCAGGCGGAATAGTTTTTGTGGCATCAGAATATTTTGGCTTTTGATCATTTGTACTGACAAGTGCTAGCTGATCCTGAGCATGAAAACCCATGTTTTATCATAGTGACCCCAAAAAGGATGATGACTAACCGCAATAAGGGAGTGGATCTATTGCCGTTTATGAGCAAATATCCTGTAAGCCTCCAAAGGATTCATTGTAGCTGTGCCATCATGAGATTAAAACCAATTGGCTCTTCTTTGTGTGGCTTTGAAGAAAAATTAAAAGATTGGATGTAATGTCAAAACCACTTGGCAATGAGTCCAAATCCCATATTTGTGACATAAGGCTGCTATTTTTCCATCTTTCTTTTAGTTCAGTTTGTTTTTGATTGTGTGGGCGCCTTTTTTTCTGATACAAAAGCATGTGTTGAGCCTGTGATAATCAGCATAATGAAGACTGGAATGCATTTTAATAACAGCATAAGAGACTTTTTATTCATAGAATTGAAGACATTTTGCAGAAAAAAATCTATTCGGGAGAAGATACTGAGTCACAGAAAAATATACAGTAAATATAGATAATGTAAACAAAAACTTAATAAAAAAAATCGAAGCTTGAGTCATTTCAATCCCATCCCACATGAATCTGTTTTATTATTTCCTTACATAGTCTGTGTAATATGCAGTGTAATCATAACTGCAGATGGTATATGATGCAATAATACAGACAGAGTAAATCAGTGTGACTGATGCCTTTGCTGCTCTGCACGACAACCTTTCATGTCACACACACCGAGAAAACTTGAAAACCATTTGTAACTTTGTGGAGAAAAAAGAACCAGACAAATAAACTTGGTTGCAGCATCAAAAGGTTGAACGATTCCGACCTCCTGCATTCCCAAGTTTGTAGAACTAACAACCTCTAATTTCATACAAATCATTATGAGCTTTCTTAAAAGCAGCAAGATTTTATCTTTTCATTGAAAAAAGCTATTCCCTTAGAAACTCCAAAAGCAGCAGTGAAGAAAACTAACTGAAGAATAATTATCCTCTTGTATTTAACACAATGAAGAAAGAACATGCTGTGACTGTTTCACGTTTGTGGCCAATCCATGCATTAGGGCATAAGTGAGAACATTTACAAAAGGCTTGAAATGGTTTTCATTTTCTCTAATTCTTCTGACCAGCTTGGATGTGTTACTTATGCTTACGAAAAAGAGGCTTGATCAAGTGTACTATTATTAGACCTGCTTTCATCCATGAGGAAATGTGGTTTTAGTTACCTTTTTTATGTTCTTGGTAGATATGCATTTGCAAAGTGTGTCACATTTTCCCTAGAACCAACTCTACAGACTCTTACCATATTCATCCTCCTTTCTCATCACTTCTGACCCTTTGTCAGTGCGTGGGCCTGTATTTACCTGCAGTGACCCTGCCCTTTATTTATACTTATGTTATATTTTCCTCTGAAGGACATTTCTGGACATTGTCCTTCACGCAATGACTTTCTACTTCCACCCAATGTGTGTGGACAGAACAGCACATACATGAAGCTCTTCCTACTAAATACACAGTCTGGTTTAAACTCAGGCCAAGGACTAAGTACCTCAGCTACACAATGAAGTCAATGTGGACAGATTTTAACCCTTGTGTTAGCCTGGGAACACCCATCCTAGTGACGTCACACCCAGGGCGGTGTGAATATTCGTCTGGCCAAGCATGCCATCTACAGCTTTTGGTCTCCCGAAAAAACAGGAACTCCACCCTCATTTTCGGGAGCAGGTCAACATTGAGCATCTCCAATGGCTCTGGGTAGAGGCGTGTTCAAGGCAGTGACGTCAACTAACTGTGACCGGAACCCCAGGATTGTAAACCAAAGGCTTCCTTCATTTGCAAGCATGGAGCAGCGGCTAGCCATTGGCACAGCCGTAGATGCGGTGTTGAAAGCAGAGAGCAGCTCTGGAGGCATTTATTGAAAGGAAAGACTTTTTCGCCTTGCACCCGACCGGCTTCGGTAAGAGTTTAGTGGACCACTAAGCCCCAGTCAAGCAGTTTTCGTCGTGTCACATACCTTATAGGAAAGAGTGGCGTGATTGGTTTAAGCTTTGACACCACCTTTTCTGGCTTCGGCCAGTAGCAAACAGGCAATTCAGGGAGGCGGGTCAACAACATGCTTTGAGAAACAATTTTCCTCAATATGCTTGGCCAGACCCAATGCATAGCTTTGGAATGTCGTGATAACCAGGCAACCCTTGTGTATTCCTCGGGATGAATTTCCCCCCATTCTGCTGCCTTCATCTATGGGAAGTGGATGTGGAAGGGTCGAAGTGTAATACCACTGGCAGTCAGAGTGCTGCTTCAGAAAGTCCTGGGTTCCATAGATTTGGATTGAACTTCTCTCTGAAAGTATGAATCCAAAAGTGACTCCAAAACATTCTTTGTATTTAACAAAATTAATATCACACACACACACGTTGTTTTCCTGACAGATCCACGACAGTTGCAGTTGATAAGTTACATGAACAGTTACTGTGAAATATTTCACTGTCATTAAGATGGTGTTTGGTGTTAGTTCACCCATGACTCGCAGATGGCTCCAACCCTTGCCTTCCAACTGCCACACCTCTTTTGTCCAAATATGGTCACTTCCAGCCCAAAAAAGGAATCATGGTGTCTGCCAAATCGCAAACTACTGGCTTCAAAATTCCAGGTTGGAAACCAGTGGGAGATTTCAGGTTTCCTCTGTACACGAATTGAGAGCTGAAGTCCCACCCCTACTGCTGTGCCTCATGGGAAACTAAATACTCATCTAATTTTGTGTTGAATAGTTCAATGGACACTATTTCTTGTCACACATGATACATGTGACCAAAATTAAATAAGCTGCTGTATTGAGACTTTTACCGTATCTGTGAGTTAAAGTGTTAAAACAGGTGAAAATGTCCTCAGTGTGGTCAAGTTGAAACAGCAACTCTGAACAGACTGTGGAAGGACGGACATGATGACATTACGTCAGTGACTTCCTAGTGCGCGGTCTTCACATTTACATATTTTCAGTCTGATATTGAACACTTTTAAGACAGACAGACACTACCAGTCAAAAGTTTGGATTCACCCGTTTCTTTTTCTTTATTTTCATGACTATGTACATTGTAGATTCTCACTAAAGGCATCAACACTATGAATGAACACATATGGAATTATGTAGTGAAAAAAGTCTGACATATCTCAAAGCATGTTTTATATTTCAGATTCTTCAAAACAACCTTTTATTACTGCTTTGCCCATTCTTGGCATTCTCTCGATGAGCTTTATGGAGGTAGTCACCTGAAATGTTTTCCACCAACAGTCTTGGCGGAGTGCCCAGTGATGCTGAGCATGTGTTGGTCGGTCCATCTAACATCATTTAAATGAGAAGGTGAGTCCAAACATTTGACTGGTAATGTGCATGTGTATAGATTATTTGTATTTTATTTTCATTCATTTCATTTTCTCTACCCGTTTTATCCTCACTAGGGTCACGGGGGTCGCATTGGAGCCTATCCCAGCTACCTAAGGGCGAAGGCGGGGTACACCCTGGACAAGTCGCCAGTTCATCACAGGGCTGACATATAGAGACAAACAATCACT
>JAQQZY010000007.1:10236234-10246502 GCA_030068375.1 Ostorhinchus rueppellii | reverse complement strand
TAAAGTATGTAATAATTACGCCGTTCATATCCTGAGCGCCGAGTGGAAGTGTACTTTACCGTAAAGCATGGAATAATCCCGCCTTTCGTAACTTGAATTTTCTTTCGTTACTAGAGTCAATATTTTACCACAAAGGATTTTCGTAACCTGGAAATTTCGTAGGTAGTCGTTCGTAAGTAGAGGTACCACTGTATTTCACAAATACATCCTGCCCTACCCAAATCTGGCCCTTTGGCGGGCCAGATTTGGCCCCCGGGCCACATGTTTGACACCTGCGCTCTAAGAAATTGTAGAGCAGTGAAATCTAACAACAACAAACTTCTACAAACTTTGTAGACATTGTCCCAAAGAAGCCACAAATAAAATTTCAAATGAATCCGACCAGTAGTTTCCAGATAATGATGAAGACTCTTCATAATCGCTCATGGCCCGTCTACGGTGAGAAAGAAACCGAAAGTGGTGGTGGAAAAAAGTCAGTACACAGCAGCAGTGAACTTTAGAGAGTTTATTTCAACTTGAATTAATTTACAGCAGTTCCACTGGAAAGGAGAAGGGTTTTAATGACATCCTAGCCACATTAAACCTACAGTTCTATCTACTGTATGTACAGGGAGGAAGGATGCAGCTCGCCAGTGCAGAAGGCACAGAGTTGGCTTAATACTTGCCTGTAAGCGCTGCTAACATGACAGAAAGGATAACATTGGAGACTCGAGTGTTTAGCTTCATGTAAAGCCGCTGGAAGATGCAGCAACTCAGAAGAACTCAGCTGCTCTGACTTTACTGATATATTGGAGTAGTGTGAAAACTACAACAGCTAACATCAGCTCCTTTAAAACCCCTAAATGCACACCTAACAAGCATGGTAACGCCAGCTCAGTGTAGCTCAGAAGTGATAACTATTGGGTCTGGATTTGTTTCTGTAAAGCCTGTGCAGTCACAATATGTGAAACTACTTCAAAAGAAAAAAAAATCAGGACAATGTTAAGGCATTTTGCAATCAGAGGTGCAGATTTAACCAAAGACGGAAATCACACAAGGAGGCAGAAGTAGCAGGTAAATAAATGCAGGACACTGGCATCGTTAATGTCAGTTTGGCAAAAACAGGACACGCTTCATTCACATCTTCAGCTTCCCTTTATTCAACTACACTCCTACGGGATCAAAGAAGGGTCAGTATTCCTTTTAGACCATTTGGAAACAGGTGTGGAGAAAGAATTTGGATTAGCAGCGGTTTGTAAATGCAGAAAAACTGAACAAGACCCACGACCTGACCCACTGTCGGATATTTCAACCACTAATCCTATCAATACATGAAAATATTTCAGATCAAATCAGTTTCAGTGGCATTACACGTGGTTTTTGGACGTATAGAGGCTCCGCAGTCAATGTAGGAACAACCTAATTTCCTGCAGCACTGATTCACCAAGAAAACACACAGTTTGAGCAGTAACAGTGGTTTGACATACTTGTTTTTCTGTTCAATTTATGAAAAACTCACGTCTGATAAAATAAGCTTTGAATTTAATCTGAGGTTTTATGAACATCTACATGACCAGTCAATGAAATCTGGGAAATACCTGAAAAATGCAAAAGATAATACTATAATAAATGAAAAATGACTAAGAAAAGGTTGAATGTAGTAAACGCATTCATTTGGAAGTTGACATAAAAATAGTTCTGGGTCTTTAAAGGTTAAACTTGCGTATAAATTTAACATATTTCTGATTTTACTTCCATTTTTCTGCAAATACAAAGCCATTAGCTGTTTCCTTTAAATGATTTTAAGTGCATTTTTACGTGTAGTATCAGAAAAGATTGATTTAACAACTTTTTTTTTTAAGTTAATTTACTTTTGCAAGTAAATTTTGATGTAATGAACAGCTGAAAAAAGGATCTGGTTATTTGAATAAAATGCAAAAACACTGCAACATTTCCAAGTGGATTAAATTACCCATCTTATCTGATGGAGAAAAAAAAAAAATCACAAGGAGGGAAAAAAAGCACAATTTAGTAGGAATTAAGTTTTCGTTGTCATTTTCCTTCAATTGCTGGCCAATCCTATGGAAATATAACTATCTTTAAGTGCTAATTTTTTTGATTTTACTGACTTTTTTTTGATCCCATACATCCCATAACCCAAATCTATCAAAGCATCCAGTCAGAGCTGCCAAATCTTCCAAAAAAAAAAAAAAAGCATCCAACCATGAGCGCATGGGAGACAGAACGAGACAAAAAAAATGCAACAAATACATGCTCAAATATGATACACATCAGAATTAGGAAGACTTGCCCTATTATCAATCAAAATATGGGGGGAAAAAAAAAAACAAGGTCTCACATCCATTAGGATCAAAACCCTACACATGTCTCTCATTCACAAACAAAACATATACAAATGTGTCTGATACCATGATGTGGCAAAGGATTCATTATTTTGCCACAAAAAAAAAAAAAACCTTTCTATGAATACCACTGGAACAGAAACATGATTCAAGTAAAGCCTTTCAAACGAAAAAATAATCAGTCTACAGAGTCTAAAATCACTTGGAATTCTGAACGTTGCATCTCAGATTTAGATTATGCTGCTTTATAAAAAAATACATTCAACAGGTACATCAATTATGGAACAAATTTATAACAGAGGTAAGTACAATGTATCAGTAATTGCTATTGAAAAATAATCACACAGATTAAAAGCAGACTTAGACTGTTTTCATGCTCCACATTTTCTTCTTTTTTTTTTTTTAGACTTAGAATGAATGTTTTAAGTTTCTCATGAGCTCATACTTATTAAATAGATTTACTTTTGGGTCAGTGCAGCAAACAGAGGTTGGTGACTCAGGGTTTGGACATTAACGTCAGTATTTATTCTTTTTTATTATTGCAAATCTTACAATTGGTTGCATCGGGGCCGTTATGTACACATTTAAATACATGATTGTCAAAGTCAGCTCTCAAATTAAACCACTGAGGAAACGCAAATGAATTTGTTAAAGCTACGATAAGAAACAGATTCGGAACGACACGAGTCAGTACGATTCGAATGGAAAAGTGCAAATTTTGCAGGAGGAATTCGGGGGAGGTGAGCTCATGTAGATGCTATGCCCAGTTCTAATCAATTCAGGCTGGTGGAACGAGAGAAAAACATCACGCAAAATGAGAAAATCGGTTCAATATGGAAAGAAAATCAGAGTCTAAAGCTGCCTTTATTCATCCAAACTTTACCCAAACTCACTCACTCACACACACGTGCACACCAAGTGAGTTTTTGCACATTTTGTTGTACTACAAAATAATAAAAAATAAATGATTTAGTCATAAATACAACATATTAATATAATTATATACATATAATTATAAAGTAATATATAATCGTATTGAATTTTAGGAAGATAACTGAACAACATCATAATGTTTACAGGTGATCGTGGACAAGTAAAATTCACAGAAGCAAATAATACAAAATGTGCAAGAAATCTAAAGGTGCACTAACTCAAACACTTGATATGGATTTGCTGAAGTAATTCCAAAACTAAACAACTCAACGGGCTGACAGACATGTACGTTATCGGGACAAACATCACAAGTTTTGAGTTCAAACCACAGGTTTGTCAGACGACAGGAAACTGTAACTGAATGAGAAAGGAAAACGGCTTCAGCAGAAGAAAAACAAGGGGGCAGACGAGTGAAAAGACGACCAGAGAAAAGAGATCTCTAAGCTTATTTTCAAGCAGGTGAGTCCACCGTAGGTAAGGCAAGAGAATGTTCTGCTTCATCCAGGTGTAGTGGAAAGTGTACTGAACATCACAGAAGATAAAAATTGTACGAGGACAGGCTGCAAATTAAAGACGCAAGGCAGGTGACTGAGAAAGCCACAAAAAAAGGGAGAAAAGGCAGAAAATGATACCGACGTGAGACAGAGCGGTTGAACGGTTTGACAGAAACCACAGGAAGATGAGCAGCTCATGGAACTGCCCGTAAAGGTGGAGTAAGAAATTCCACAGCATGACTCGACCTAAACAAACCCCTAGTGTTCAGCGCTCCTTCACATCCTCTGTTCGTTAAATTGGATGTTATACACATCACAGTCCGTGGCAATTTTTTTGGATCCTTTTGATTTAGTCCATCCTTTGCACATATGACGTTTGTTTAGTTCCAAAGACTACGTTACAAGCTTAAAAAGTCAGTCATCGCTTTTCCATTGACCCTCAAATATCGCAAATATAACTTGTGCATTAAAATTTGCCTAATGGAAAAATGACAATTTCACCAAAAGTCTCATTTTGATTAAATGTTTTTGTGCTGGCAGGAGGCGGTGTTTCAGGGGGTGTCAAATTGGTATATTACGCAAAACTGGAATGGAAAGACTTTTATTTGCAAGTAGAGTCAGGTGAATAAAAAAAAAAAAAAAAAACGGATGTGGATGGACGTTATAACAAGCAAAGAAGAGTTTTTAAAAGAAACATGGTGCGGTCTGTGAGGACACACCAGGAAACGGAATAATTTTATAATTTAGTGCAGAATAAAGCGGTAATATGTAATAATAATAAATATATCTGTGAATCAACACAGTATGTTTATAGAATGACTTCTCGTGATAATAAATAAACAAATCATCGCATTAGGGATTTACTGGAAAAACCGACATTACGCTCTTGTGTTTTTTTGACATTTCGTAAATCTCAGTAAACTTTTGCGCACCAGCCTAATGGAACTAGTTTGTGGTGAAACTGTTGAGGTGCCAATACATAATATAAAGACTGTACAGGTGAAGGTATCGTCCACCACCTGTTCACAGTCGCTGTAGGTGTTTCTGCAGCTTCAACATGACCAGACTGTAGTGACTTTCACCTCTTCATATGTTCTACCTCAGTCTGTAACAATGACGTCAAATGTACCAAGGCGGCAACAGACGCAGTCCAGTCAGCACTTAAACGCCAAACCAGATGTTTCTTTATGATTTTTGCATTTGACTGCAACTTCAACACCTTCAGGGTTCTCCCCAAACGATGGAACAACGGCGCTGCGCCAGGGTACTGCTAGCTCAGTGCCGCTATGCTCATTCTCAAATGTTTTCTATTTTCCCCTGATAAGTTAGCTAAAATCTACCAAAATCCGTCGGGTTTGTAGGGACGTGCTCCATTTTCCAGCACCATGTTGTTTTTCCTTTGAAATCTTGTGTCTATCGTGAGGTTTTATCGTGAGGTTTTAGCGTGACACCCCCCCCCCCCGAACTTGTAAAATTAGCTTTGAAACTGACAAACATCATGTGAGCAAATGGTAGCACAATTCAAGCAGGATCATAAAACTATTTGTTTCTCACCATCGACCAGTATTCATATTTTAGTTCCCACGGGCCACAGTTACAGGGGCTCCATTTATCAAGCCAAGGCTGTGTAGAATTTGTTTTTTTTTTGTTTTGTTTTTTTTGAGCAAACAGTCCAGGAGATACCCACTGGATTAGAATCTTTTACTCCACCTTTAAACCTTACTGTTCATTTTCCTTGTATTCTGCGTTAATGTGCACAGTGTAATCACCCAAATACACAAGTCCATGCTCACTGACATTGCAGACACAAAGGAATTATTCAGACCTCATTAGGGGTGGGAACAAAATCATCTGATCCACATCTTAATCATATGCCTCCAAGCTTATCGTTTCCTTTTAACAATGCAGGCATATGCGTTGTTCGTGTATTGCAAAAAGTCACATCACTTGTTGTTTTTTTTTCTTTTCAGGGGCTGAATGATATGCGATAAAACACGTTGCAATTTTGATACAAGTCTAGATTTTGAAGATATTTTTGCAGAGAAAAATACAAAAATGATCCGAATGAGTCATAGAAGCTTCATTTTGAGACGAAAAATGACAACAGTCCAAGATTTAACGTGTGCTAAATGATAATTTCAAGTAACAGCAGAAATACTAGTAATTAGGAAGTTACTTACATTGCAGGAAAGCCGTGTGTTTTTCCTATTTTCTTTAAAGAGCAGAATATTGAGCAGAAATTAGTGAACAAAACCAATAATCAGAATAATTAAGAGCATTTGTATCAATTAAATCCTATCCATTCCCATCTCTAGTTCTAGTACAGTCAAATTATTGCACAAAACATGTTTTTAATTGATTGTATACAATGTCCAATTCCTCAAAATTTCCTTTTTTTTTTTTTTTAGGTTTTAAATAAGTGCTGTATATATTTTATATCCTGCTGAGGCTGCAATGACAAGATTTAATCACAACTTCAAGCATCTCATCCTCAAGCAAACATCCCAATCAGAGTAATCAAGCAACTCAAACACGTGACACAACATCGTGCTTTGTCCCCATGGGAGATTAAAAAAAAAAAAAAGACAAAAAATTCCAAACATTTACAGCAAAAACACACTCGTATGTGATAAAAAAGCTGCTAAATGTTTAAGGAAGCTGGTTCTCTGTGGCGTGAAAAGACTTTATGCTTCTTATACTCGAGAAATAAGGGCAGCTAACGAACGAACGGCTACAAAAATGGTCAGGAATTAACGTGGATCACACCTTCTGTTTTCATGTACTGCATGTTCGGACATGGCACGAGGGGACGCAGGCAGAATAGTCAGAAAACAAATCAAAAGAAAAAAGAAAAGAAAAAAAGGTTTGCACTGAATATCAGAGTTCCTACAAATATTTACACCACAGATACAGGCACTTGTATATCTTTGGTTGGAGAAACCCAACATTGCAAGAGTAATGCATTCACAGAGCTTTTGCGTCCCTCGTTGTATTTCCAGGGTTCACTAGGCAACTGGTATGTTTAATCCATTTCTTCTGTTTCTTTGAGTTTGTCCACGTTACATGTTAAAGTTCTGATATAGCTTTGTGATGTCTTTTTAACCCTCTGACAATGCCACCTGCAAGGGAACAAATGAAGGAGTTAAGGCCATGGATGCGTCACAGTAAAATACTGCACTGCCTGGTCAAAAAGTCACAAAAAGTCACACATGCAATATTTCACTGCACCATCTTTGGTTTTGATTAAAGGAGACATTCACTGGATTTAACTCTGCAAATAGTGCCGATCCTTCCATGGGTAAATACTGCAGTGGTTAAAAACATTTGAGCTGGAACAGGTTATTGAACTCTAACTGCAGTGAGTGTCCTCTCATGTCTTTAACGTGTAAAACAGGGGTGGGCAACTCCATGTTTTAGTTGTTTCCCTCTTCCAGCACACCTGACAGGCGTTATTCTTCTGCAGAGCTTGATGATAGGCTCATCATTGGAATCAGGTGTGCTGGAAGAGGGAAACATCTAAAACATGCAGGACACCGGCCCTCGAGGACCGGAGTTGCCCACCCCTGTTGTAAAAGCAAGGTTCTCCCAAGAAATTTATAGCATCCTGCAGCTCTGGGGTGGGGTTTGGGGCCAGAAGAAAGTCTCGCAATAAAACCTTGCGATAGACGCAACTACGTGAGATTTCAAGGGAAAAACAACATGGCGCTGGAAAATGGAGCGCGTCCCTGCAAACCCGATGGATTTTGGTAGATTTTAACAAACTTATCGGGAGAAAATAGAAAAAATGTGAAAATGAGTATAGCGGCGCTGAGGTAGCAGTACCCTGGCGCAGCGCTGTTGTTCCATTGTCTGGGGAGAACCCTGAAAAAAATGGACAACGCCAGGACTGATCAGGATCATCACGTATGTGACAGAAAGGTTCAGGGAGAATGAGACATCATTTCCACACAGGGTTTAGCCAACATAAAGTCCAGACTCTAATTTAGGATGTGATGAAGACTTGATGCAGCGGTCTGATTCTGCATCATCAATAATAAAAAAAATTAATGCAACTATGGATGAAAAAAAATATTATGAACCTTATTGTGGCACTATGTAAGCATCATGTCACAGTGAACATCTCCTGTAATCACAACCAAAGATGGTGCAGTCAAATATTGCATGTATGACTTTTTTTTTGTTTGGCCAGGCAGTGTATATAAATTAATCCTTCACACCCCAAAAACAAACATAAATCAGCATAAATGAGGAAAAATGGACAGTAGCAGTTCAAGAACAAAGCATGCTGACAGAAAAGAGGCTTCCAGAAAGAATTTCACCCCCAGTTGTGAAGAACCACAGTCAGAGTTTTTATATTACCACTAGATGGTGCAGAAAAAGTGATTATTTATGTCCTGTGTGAAGTGTTTTTAGGGTGAATTTAAGCTGTGCTGCTGCAAGGTTTAAGGGCTTACATTTAAGTTTTTTAAGCAATTTATCCCCTATTTAAGACCTGTTGGCAAAAAAGGGTCGGCAAATCAATTACTTTCAACGGATCTTAAACTAGGCGTTGTAAAATTGTCTCATACACACTAGTTAAAGTATTAACAGAAGTGGCCTTTAGTCATTACTTCTATATCTTAACCAATAAATCACATCACAGCACAATAGCTCAGTGAGCTCTGATAAATTCCTTGGGGTTACTGGATTTCTGCTGGTTTTACTTATTCATCATTACATAGTTTTTTGCCCTAAAAAGCATGGCTGGAGTTCATAATCCAATCAATTTTAAGACTTGTGAAAATTGATTTTGAGGCATTTAAAACTCAGGATATCAGATGTAGGCCTTTAAAGGCTTGTAGGGCATGTAAAGATTAAAAACACTTCAACTATCAGCTGGAGGCCGAAGCAGAAGGAGCCCGATCAGAGTGAAGGACATTTTACAGGAACTTACAGGGAAACTGCCCTTGAAATTCCCAAAACTCTGCAGTGTTTGGCTTGTACTGCAACTCTGCTCTGCTGGGTGAAGGACTAAATTATACATTTACAGAGAAAACATCTGCCTGGACCGGCCCAGACAGTGAGTCAGGCCTCGGTGCTGTGACCCGTTTTAGAAGTGTTTATCTGTGGGCTGGTGTGAGTTGGCTCATCGTACGCTGGGATAAAAGGTGATCCATAGAGCCAAAAGTGGAGAAACTGAAGAGGACAGTTTTTGTTCTGCCCCTTGATGTGAAATATGCGAAAGTATGACACAGCGAAGGCCCATGAGTCGCACTAAAACGTCTTCTCAGGGCTAAACTCACAATACAAAAAGAATACTTGAACAAAAACTTTTAGGTTCAAATGTAAATATCCTTATTAATATGTGTAGAATGAGTGAGGGGTTCAGGTCATAATGTGCCACCACCGTGTTAGAAGCCTTGAAAGCCCAATCATTACTCATAGATGTCCATGCATTTGGACAGCAAGAAGGAAAACAAGCAGTGTGATTGGATCGTGTTGTAGACCAATCACTGGTCGGTCAGATGCTTGGCTCAATCTACCTGTCCACGTCATAAAGCACTGCTGCTGTCTGTTGTACCTTCTCAGGGCAGAAATCAGGGTTGGTTTGCCGTACTTTGCCAGGCCGCCCCTTGATGACTGCGTAGCAGAACATCGTGATGACCATGACAAACAGGAAGTAGCTAGTGTGCATCAAATGCAGGTTGATGAGAGAACGGTCGTCCTGGTGAGAAGACACAGATGTAAAGACCACAAAGGAGCTGCACATCGTCTTATGAGCAGAAGTCAAAGGTAGAATTACAAACATGTGACTAATGTAAAGCATTAGAACATACACAAATTATTTGATCTTTAGCTAAAACATGGTGGAGAAATTCTAGGAGGAAAAACACAGGTTTGTTTTTAAGTAAATTCTGATTCAATCGTTTGGGTGAAGACTTAAGACCCATTCATGCTCGATGTTAAAGACACGTACGTATACAAACAGAGCGTTCTGTCTGTCCTCTGCGCTCATTATGTCCGTATTTCTGTCTGTTCCCTGGAAGCTTGCAGATGCGAACCCCAACGGAGAATACACAACAGCACCACCATGGACCGGTGGAAGCAGTGTTGAGATTTGAAGATTTGAAGAGAATTACTTCCAGAAATGGTGAAACTTTTCAAAGAGTGACTGTGTAAGTTAGTGAAAAACTGTTAATATATTTATAACAACTAGCCTTCTCAATATCACCATCAGCATCCACATTAGTAAACCCTCCACTGTAGGGATGTTAGGAAAAAAAAAAAAAAAATCGGTTCTGCAATACATTGCAATATTTAATTTCACAATACTGTATTGATATTTTTAGGGATTTATTCAAAAGCAAATATAGCGGAACTTCATTTCTGTTTTTATTGTTTTATTGCTTATATTTTATTTATTATTATTCAACACTGTTTTATAAATAATGGTTATTTGAAGCATCCTAAAAGCACTTCTTACTGTTCCTCTGTTGGGATCGTACAAAAATAATGTTAA
>JAQQZY010000007.1:10182390-10193702 GCA_030068375.1 Ostorhinchus rueppellii | reverse complement strand
TGTACTTTATACTAGTTACATTCTCAGAATAGGCTTGTTACTTTTTCAAACTAAAAGGATGTGACAGTAAATAAAACGGATCACTTCAGAGGGAAAATCAGTGGAGGAGAGAGAAGGGAGTACAGGCTGTCAACATACCTGCAAAGCTGAGTACCAGAGGACCCGATCAATGATTATACGCGTTGTCTACTCAGTAACTCACTTTTAAGGGCTTTACTTTTGGCTAAAACATACGCCATCAAGTAATCTCTCATATATGCTGCTCAGTGACGTCTTTAACCAGATATAAAAAGAGGTGAGGTTCACTTCAAAATAAAACGACAGTGAAATTAGATGATCATCATTAAATGTCCTGAAAATTATTTTCATCTATAATTTTTTTTTTTTTTTCACTTCCTTGCCTGCTACCCACCTGCATTTTCTTTCATTTTACCTGTGCCTGTGCCTGTACCCATGAAAATTCTTCTATGATTATATGATTCTTTATATGATTTTGGCTGCTTAAATAAGTATTGTATCATTCATTGCAAAAAAAAAAAAGTTTTATTTTTTACTTATGTACTTTATTACAATTGAGAAGTTGTACTTTTTAACTTTTACTTAAGTAAAGGAGTTGAATCAGTACTTCTACTTTTATGAGAGTATTTTTTCACTCAAGTAACTACTTCTACTTAAGTACAGAATGTGAGTACTTTTGCCAGCTCTGAACAAACCACCAAGCATATGATACAAATCTACCCATTCAGACCGTATACCACCCGCTTGTACTCCATAATTGACCTGTGTAGTAGTATCCACACACTTCTGTATATCCTTCATATCCTAGTGGTTCATACAAGACAGTAAAATATGGGAGAGAAAATAATAAAGTAAAACTAGTAGTCAGTTTCTTAAAACACTCAAAAATCTAACCCCAAGCCTTTAGTCTAAATAAAATAATAATGATAATGAAAATGTCCAAACTGTAATAACTCCCTCTCCTGACTATATGAAGCTATTTGGTGTAAACAGGGTCAGAAAGAACTCATACCGTCGTTTAACTGCTAATTCATTACACTGTATATGATGTAGCCAGCAGGAGGCTTATACTCTAATATTGCATTTTTGCTTCAGGCTGAGGAATATGGGTTATCAGTGAGAATGAACTAACTAAATTAAAAATAGATTTCCAATAAAAGACAGTAATTGTTGCCTCAATTGCTGGGGTTTTAGCACTAGGTTAGAAATAGGATCCGACCTTATGAATTATAAAACTAATTCAATGCAATGTCTTTGTCCTAAAGCTAAAGACACGATGAAATCCCTTTTCAAAACTTACTTGGAGTAGGTTTTCATTTCGGTGTGTTCAAAGAAAATCAGGCTCTGATAAAACAAGTGTTATTACCAGTTCACAGCGTCTGCCGTCTGTTTATTCGTGACGTGTACGACAACAGAGACGATTGTTTAGGGAAGATGAAAGCATGCTCTTTTCAGTTCAGTCATGTCAACAACAGGATATTTCCCCTTGTTGTGCTGCTGAGTTTGACCTTTGCTTCTTGAGATCTATGCTGTATAAGTGGAATAATAAAGCACTATAGTTTTCCAGACCATAAACGCATCACAGTTGTATACAGCAACCATGGCACTTGCAACATACACACTATTACTACATTATATTGAGTCATTTGGTAAAATACTTATGTGTGGGACTTGGTCCGAGCTAATTTAGGCCCTTGGTGTAGTTTTATGTCGTATTTACCTGATACATTTTGATAAAAGTTGTAGATGAAGATGGCAATGATTAAACATATTGTAATATGAGACTCTTGTTCAGTTATATCTCTGTTTCCAGTGATGGATGAAGCACACGGATCATTTATTTGAGTTAAAGATGCAAAACCACACCCCTGCATGTCTCTGTAAAGCCTGGTAGCGATGCTGACTTATCTGGTTTTTAATCCTGTTTTTCTGATAGTAAAAAATTGGGATTTTGAAGATTTTTTTTTTTTCCTTTTACATCTTAAGTCAAAAACATGTGGTTATCACCCCCCAGACTCAGTAGGTGTGTAAATAGTCTCGCTGCTTATACAGGGGCCTTAGGCAACCGTGTTCATAATGAGGCACATAGTCTTGTGGTTATTTATGACCTTGGTTTGTCTTTGGATGTGCTTAGCGATGAGGACGATGCATGTCTGATTCACTCCGCTGAGACATCTCACCACCAAAATCAGGTTCCATCTCTCCGAGGCAGGTTTAGAAAAAAGTCACTCAGTCTGTTATTACTTCCAGACAAGATTACTGCAGTGCTCCGTACGGTATTAGCAGGTGAAGCTTTCAGAGACGCCGCTGCTGGGCTTTTAACTCACAACAAGAGATGTGAGCACATTACACCGGTCCTCCTTGCCCTTCAGCGGGCGCCTGAGTTTTAGAATTGATTTTAAGATTTTACTGCATGTTATTAAAGCTCTTAAAGCTCCTACTTTATACATATGTGTGTGACCTTCTCCACCCATCCGACTGACCACTGTCAGAGATCCTCTGCTCGGGTCCTACTAATGGTTCTTAAATCATGCCAGGTTACTAAAGGGGGGTGGGTCTTTGTTGTCCGGACTCCTTAGCTGTGGAATATTCTACCAAAGAGTCTAAGGCAAACTCTGTATTTCCCTTTAGTTCTTGTTAAAACACTCACCTTTAATATAATTTCATATGGAGTAAGGAACCTGTCAGAATATTCATGTGCATATTATAGTTGTGCAAAAATAAATATTTGTGAACTCTTGACTGAGGCAGAGGGATGGCACAGGAGGTACAGTGGGTTGTCCAATAACTGAAGGGTTGACAGTTCAAATTCTGTTCTGTCCTTGTACGGGCCATGTGTCATTGTGTCCTTGGCCATGACACTTCACCCTCCTTGCCTCCAGTGTCAGTGTCACTCCCACTGGTGTATGGATGTGCATGGTGGTGGTGGTGGTGGTGGTGGGTGCGAATAGGCGGCCATGCTTCCCTCAGTCTGCCCATGGACAGCTGTGGCTACAAATGTAGTTTAACACCACCAGAGTGTGAATGTGAGAGTGGATTATTTATGTAAAGCAATTTGGGCACCTTGAAAAGTACTACACTGCAAAAATCCAAATCTTACCAAGTGTATTTTTCTCATTTCTGGTCAAAATATGTCATCACACTTAAAATAAGATGATCACCTAAAGAGTAAGTTTTCATTGAGATGGAAGAACTTATTTTTAGACAACAGATCTTGAAACTCTTTTTTTTTTTTTTTTTTTTTTTTTTCAAAAAAATTTACCAAGATAATTTTCACTTGTTCTATTGCTTGAATTTAAAAAAAAAAAGAAAAAAAAAAAAAGTGAAAATGATCCTGGTAAGATTTCTACCAACTAATATGCACACATTTCTATCGAATGCACATGAATATTTTACTACAACCTTAGCCCATACTTTCAGAGCTTATATATAAAATGTTTCTGTTATTGTGAAGCACTTTTTAACTTTATTTATACAATCACTATGTAAAATAAGACAAAGTAAAGTATAAGACCAGAAGTATCAAGTCGTAGCCCCACAGAAGACCCTCGGAGTGAATGAAAGTGTTCTTTGTAACTATGAAACTTTTTCTGTGATGGCTTATCACTAAGGAGCCAAACCGGCAGCTGGACCTCACTGATAACTGTAAACACTCATGACAATCACAATCCAGCATTTATCCAGCCTGATTAAGTGTGCTCTCCAAAAAACCTGCAGAGCATTAAATTGCACATTACCCGGCACACTTTTAATTACACAGGATAAAACTGAGCACAAGTTTGCCGCAGCCACAGAACAGTTTAGTTTACAAATGACTGGCACGGTCCAGTTCCCTCCGACTGCAGTGTGCTCACTCTTTCCTGTTCTTTCCCGTCGGTAGCGTTGTCCGACTACCCCGCCCTGACTCGGTATATGCAGGGTAACACAACATAAGCACATACCTCGTCCATAACAGAACCCTACTGTACGATGCTGACTCAGGGCAGGTGTTCTCGGCTGGAAAACAGCTGCTCTCTGACTTTCATTATCATTATGGCTTTCTGCTTTATTGAGAGCGCCTCACCCAGACTATTCAGTGACCTCCTCACAGTTTATGTTAATTTAAAGTGCAACTCTCTTCACAACTTTTAAACAGAAACTTAAACCTGCCTAGAAATGTTGAGCATATGTCACACAACCCACATTATAACGGAATCCCTGTAACTATAAAGGTTTCCTTCTATTCACCGCATCTGACCTTTTTAATCACGTTTTATTTTATTCTTTGCAAAGTTAATACCATGCTCTCTAAATAAAGTTCTTCTATATTCCTCTTGATGGCATAAAATCCGACATGGCGTGAGAGTAAAGCAAAAAGTAATAAAAAAAAATAAGTAACATAAAAATAAATTAAAAGGATAGTCAGTGGTGCATATACCTCCGCTGACTATCAATGCCCCACGGGCCTGTAAATTAATTAAACCACCTACCTTGCAAAGCTATAAAACATGAAATAAAAAGTCCAGTATCCATTTTCCTGTATCCCCTTGAAAATTTAAGGGGTTACTCCTGTAGTAGTCTTTATGATTGTACCGTAGAGACATACTGTTCTCTGTTTTTGTATTTCAGGGACGCATTAATCACCATATCCATCTGTATGTCCATCGGTATTTTAGTTCCAGACCATAACCCTCCACCACACATGCTACAGTTGTTCACTCATTTGTTGTTGTTTGTCATGTTTATCATTTCATTTCCAGAGTAAGACTAGAGGAATATTCAATGCTGTTCCACTAAACTTCTCAGATTAAGACAAAACTAAGCTAACATCAGTACCAGTGGGGATCTGCCACCCTCTCATGCAGGCGTGGTAAACTGATTTGAATTCAGCAGCATACCTGATACACACATACATACGACCTCAAGTGGGTAAAACCTGCAAAATAATAAAGTAGTCGAACTATTCTCATTTCCCAATTTTTGTTTCAGTGCAATAAAAAAAAGTCTGAAAACGTTACAATGTCTACGTTTACAAACATAAAAAAAGTAATGAATTACCTGAACAATCTGAAATTTCTTAAGAAAAATAAGTCAGATTTTCACCCTATTATGTGTCAATTAATCATTTATACATGCAAATTATGGATCGGATTTACAAAGGCACAAAACATTTAGTAACAGGCATCATATTGTTAATATTTTGTTGTTTGGTATTCAGAGTTGTCATTATTTAAAGGTTATTTTGCCATTATTTTACTGGTCAGACCCACTTGGGATCAAATTGAGTGAAAATGACTTTAACACCCTTGACTGTTGATGTTTTCAGTGCAAATTTTGCACTTTGCAAATTCATCCCACAGGCCAGATTGGAATCTGTGGTGGGCTGATTTTAGCCCACGGGCCGTATGTTTGATCACCCCTGCTCTGTCTTTTGAACTGTTTTATAGTGAATGGTGCCCGTCCACCTACGTTGGAGTAGAGTTATTATCTTAACTATAAACCCATGAATGACTAAAACACAGGCGTTTTTTAGTATCTGCATCATATCCCCTGTAGTGGACAGTGACAGAGTCACAGTCTGCACTTTTATGTGTTTCAGGGTTGTATTAGCAGCCTCTCATGCTTCGTACCAATAGATTGTTGTGACTTAACTGTCATCATCTAGAGGAAATGATTTCAAGTATAAACAGAAGCTTGTATGTGAACTTATGTGATGAAAACACATATTGTCTCACACTGCACTAAACTGTATAGATGGCATGATACTTTGTCAATAACAGTTGTCCTTTGTAATTTCAGGCAGAGGCTTGTAAATCTGTCGAGTACGCCATGAAGAAATGCCCCAACGGCATGTATTCAGAGATTAAGTATGACGGGGAGCGTGTCCAGGTCCACAAGAATGGAGAAAACTTCAGCTACTTCAGCCGCAGCCTCAAACCGGTGCTACCACACAAAGTCAGTGTGATCATACAAACATCCTGCTCATGCAAACACACACACACACACTCAGCACACAGGCGTCAGTGTGACAATACTTGTCGGAAAGGAGTTTATCCCCTCCAGGATTAGGCAGCTTAAAGGTATTCTACCTGCATGAAATTCAGATAATTCCCAGTGATGCTGCAGCTTTGGCTTTCTCAGCACGAGGCCAGGAAACCTAAACACTCCGCATTGTTTTCCTGAACCCGTTCTGGCCAGTAGATGTCACTGCTGCACCTCCCAGTAGCCTCCACCACATCAACTGGCCTCTGTTCATGCCATGGATTGGGTTGAAAAAACTCGTGTGAAAAATTCAGAGGATAGCGCAATATTCTATCTCTATTCCAAATGGTTTTTATTTTAGTTTGACCCTCAGGGCTTAATTTCACCAGAACTATTGGTATTTTCAGTCTTGTTCTAAACTTACATTTCCATTAGATTGGGCTGAACATCCATGACAGCCTAAGGATCATTCCATGGATTTCTGTTTGTAGTTGTCTGTGCCATCCTTACAGCCATTTATTATTTGTTTTTATTCAAATTTTTATTCAGAACAGTCTCATAACATATAACACAGAACATCATTGGATAAAAGTATTCTCTCTCTCTCTCTCTCTCTCTCTCTTTTTTTTTTTTTTTTTTTTTTTTTTAAAAGAAAAAAAAATTTGTCTTTCCAGCCATTTTATGACCAAAGCCTTTTTGTCGTTGTCATGAGCGTAACCCCTCCCTCACAACTACACCTTGACCTTTTACCATCTGTTCAGAATTACTCAGTTAATTTAACCATCTTCTGGCTTTGGCTTCATATTCAGCACAGGCATGGGCTTCATGTTCTCATCTAATGCCCAGCAAGAAAGTAAATACATGCATTTCCTAAAATGACAAACTATTCCTTTTAGAAATTGTTTTCCTTTCAGAAGTGTAATTGCCTGCACCACCATCAGTCAAATAGCCGATTACATGCTTTCATCTGCTGAATGTTTTTGTTTTTATGTCTTCTTTTATTCTGACAGTCATGATGTTACAAAAACATTTCAGATCATCTACCACATGGTGCGAACACAGCAGGAGTTCTTTGAGAATTAACCCACTGTAGGGATTAAAAATGTGTGGTCTTTGTTATGTCAGTCATGCATAGCCCCCTTTTTTTTTTTTAAGCTGGGTATATTTTTATGTTTGTTTGTTTCAGATATTTGTTGTAAAGTACACCAACTGTGTGTTGCTGTTTCAGGTGGCTCATTTCAAAGACTACATCCCCAAGGCCTTCCCTGGTGGCCACAGTATGATATTGGATGCTGAAGTCCTCCTGATCGACACAAAGACGAGTAAACCACTGCCGTTTGGGACCTTAGGAGTACACAAGGTGAGACCGTCACAGAATGTAAACAAAACATGTGCAATATAAAGTTTACATGAGTAATATCTGAATGTCAACATAACAGGGACATTTGAGACGTAACTATAGACAGAAGGTAGAAGATAACTCGCCTTCTGTGTCTAGAACATCACAGCACTCAACTTCAGAAGAGGAAACTCATCCATAAAACATGACATTTTACAGCCGCACACACCACACAGACAAAACTACAAGTTTGTGGGGCTTACATCATATCAGAAACAGGTGTTTATACAGTTAAAACCGCTTCAAATCAGAGCTTTACGTGAAGGCTCCCATTTATCTACTCCTACTGATAGAAGACTGATTTTTAACCAGAGCAGAAGGGGTCTTTTATTATTTATTTTTACATGAGCAAAGGGAGTCCACCTTCTGAGAAACAGCAAATCTACAGATAATACAGAATAACACAAGTTTGCTTTTCGCTTTTTCAACTTAAAGGGCTCATATTTATCTAAACCCACTTTTATTAGTCTCATTTATTTGTGTATTTGGACCCTAATAGTTCATACAGTTGGAATTTGAACTCTCCAGGTGCTGCAAAGCTATCTTTATATTTATTCTGACAAAAATTGAGTGGATTTCTACAACCTGTTTGAATTCCTGCTTAATTTGTTACGTCTATAAGTAGTTACATCTTTTCTGACAAACATTTCTCTGAGTACGACATAATTGTTTATCGGCAGCAGCAGTTGTAGTAAAAGCTGAAAAAATGTCCAGTTACATAAAATATTCAGTTGTTGGTTGAACAGGACGGAGCAGCACACCCAATAACCTGGAGGGGGCGGGGCCTGAAGTGGCTCATGTGCATTTAAAGGGTCAGCGCTCAAAACCCCCTTTCTGGTGTTATTACTCAGAAATAGGGTTGAAGGTGGAGCTGTGGAGTTGAATTAATGAAGAATTCAGACCCAAGCAGAGCATTTACAGTTCATGTAGAGCACAGGGAAATGTTTGAAAATGCGTAATTCCATTAAAAAAAAAAAAAAAAAAAAAAAGTAATATAGCTCCTTTAATGAAGAACATTACATTTTTTGACCTGAAACTCATGCACATAAAGAATGAGATTTTCAGAACGGACAAAAGCCCAGTAACACCAGGTCAGTTCAATTTGAAAAGGTTAAACAAGAAAATGTGATGTCACAATTTTTTGTCAAATGACACTAAAAAAACTATTGTGCAATAAACCTTTAAGTCTTCACAACAAATTGCGTTCATTACTCCTGACGTCATGAGCTAACTGACGTCTGTTTGCCCGTTTCCATCCTCCTGCAGAAAGCTGCTTTTCAAGACGCCAACGTGTGCCTTTTTGTTTTCGACTGCATTTACTTCAATGGTGTGAGTCTGATGGAGAGGTAATGTCTTCATTCCCCACCCGCAGAACTCTTCATAGAAGCGTTGGTAAACATGAGTCGCTGTAGATGATGTCTGACATGTATCCTCTGGCATCTTGCCCTCCAGGCCTCTCTCTGAACGCAGGAAGTTCTTACATGACAACATGGTGGAGGTCCCCAACAGGATCCTGTTCTCTGAGATGAAACACGTCACTGTAAGTCCAACTCTGCATTTAGCTTTCTGCTCACACCTGCTACAGCTCCGTACAGAAAGATATTGACTTTCTGTAACGCTTTGTGTGTGTCAGAGGGCGGCAGACCTGGCTGATATGATAACCCGTGTCATCAGAGAGGGACTTGAAGGACTAGTGCTCAAAGATATTAAGGTAGAGTCCACTGGATCACCTGTAAAACGAAAAAAAAATATATATAAATATCACAGAAAAAGTATCAGAATATACGTGTTGTGCTTTATAAAACATTTGAATCCAGGTTGTTTCTGTGTTTCAGGGCTCTTATGAACCAGGGAAACGTCACTGGCTGAAGGTGAAGAAAGACTACTTGAATGAAGGTGCGATGGCAGACACGGCTGACCTGGTGGTTCTCGGCGCTTTCTACGGAAAAGGCTCCAACGGTCTGTAAAACCTGAACCTTCCTCTACATTTTCCTCTGCATTACTAATGCTGTCATATTGAAGCCTTCTGTCCATCCATCACCCAGTAATGTTCACATTAGGAGCACAACCAAAGTCAGACCCTGATTTTCCTGCATATCCTTCCTCCTTTTTTTGCCAGTATGGGCATGAAATAGGGCTTAAATTGCATTCATGATGGTTTTAAAAAGACCTAAATTTAACTTATTGAATCCTGTAGAAACCTTGTGAATGAGCAAATCCAGATTTTGCTCAGTGAAGCACCAATAAAAAAGAAGAAAATGCAGAAATATAGACAGGGGTACATTCAGGAAGTACTCATATCTATGTTAATTTAAAAAAAATAAGTAAAATAAAGCTAGAACAGTACGAGTCTATGAGAAACATGCTGATGGATGAAGTGAGGACAGACTGTTGGTGGGAGAAGCAGACCAGATGTGGGAGGCTTTATTGTGAGCATAAAACTCAAGAAGTGCAAAGTAAACACAAAAAAGGGACACCCAGGTCATGTACTGTTTTCCATGACGGGGGCAAATGTCCCCGTTAATGCCCTCTAATGCGTTCTTCCACCCACCAGGGGGCATCATGTCCAGCTTTCTAATGGGCTGTTACGACCCTGACTCCAAGAAATGGTGCACCGTCACCAAGTGCTCCGGAGGCTACGATGACGCCATGTTGGCCCGACTCCAGAAGGAGCTGGATGTGATCAAAATCAGCAAGGTCAGAGAGGATCCACTTAGATCCCTGCCCGGAATATATTGAGCTGCCGTAATAACATAGTAAATTAATCGTTTGTGTGTGTGTGTGTGGTGTTTTTTTTTTGTGTGTGTAGGACCCAAGCAAAATCCCCGGCTGGCTGAAAATCATCAAGAATTATTATCCAGATTTCCTTATCCGTGACCCTCAGGTGAGACCTCATCCCTCTCTGTGTTTGGATTTCTCGCTGCTTCTGTTCACGTTAATCTAGTCTTAATATCTGCTGCCATGGCAATATAAGTGGAAACACAATCAGTTGGAAAAGTCTCTGAAACTGGACACTCGGACTCCAGTCACTGAGTTCTGTTTTCAGGGTTTAGAAAATGGAGCCACTGATGGAAGATTCAAGCCAATCACAGGCCTTTTCAGAAAAGGGGCGGTTAAAAAACAGATGATTGACAGTTGTAATGACCAGTTGCTGTTAAGTCTCAGTGGCTCATCGCAGAACCGGCTTGAAAGTCAGAGATCGGTGCCATATTTGGCAGTTTTTTTCTGCCTTTTTCTTGAGTTTTTTTTTTGTTCAACTAGAACATTAAGGAAAAATAGGTTTAGTTGGTCCCTTAACTTCATTTAAGATGCTTGAGTATCCTTATTTAGTCTGTTAAAAAAAATATCCTCTAGTATAAGTTTAAAGTTGTACTGTTGTACAGTTAATAAATGTGTGTGTGTATAAGTATACTCAAGTATCTTACTGAAAGTTAAAGGACCAACTGAACCCAGTTTTCCTCAATGTTCTAGTTTAAGAAGAAAACTGAAGAAAAAGACAGAAAAAACTGTGAAACATCAATCAGCGCGGTCATATTATATGACGTCACGCTTCTGTCAAATACATTCTAGTATTTTCTGCATAATTACAGCTTTATACGGTTTATTGTTGCACATACAACACACACTCTGTCTATCTGACCCACCTCTGTGGCTGTTCACCAGACTTTTTTCTTACTTTTTATACCGGTGCTTCCTAATCTTTTTTGGTTCGTGACCCCATTTTAACATCACAAATTTCTGGCAATCCAAGACATTCCAAAACGAAGAATTTATTTATTTTTTTGCTAAAATGTATTTGTTTTTGATCATGTAATAGTTTTCTATACTATGCTGCAAATAAACATTATTTTTAGAGAACATTTAGTCTATATAATGTATATTATTATGGACAGAGGCAGTAAAGCCAGGTTCAGATTACTGCACAAAGTGAGAA
>JAQQZY010000007.1:9988281-10000244 GCA_030068375.1 Ostorhinchus rueppellii | reverse complement strand
GAAATAGTTACTTTCCCTGGTAACTAGTTACTTTTATTATAGAGTAATTCAGTTACTAACTCAGTTACTTTTTGGAAAAAGTAGTGAGTAACTATAACTAATTACTTTTTTAAAGTAACGTGCCCAACACTGATTTTCAGAGGCATTAGTTATCAATTTTTCAGACTGAGAAATAGAAATAAAAGTCGATCTTTCACACTGTGCCTTTACCCATGATTATAATCTTCATTTACCATTCATATAGGTCATATAATCCCTGTAGCTACAAATATTTCCTCATTTATCCTCACTTGATCCTCCAAAGGGGGGCCTGAGAGAAAATAATTGAGAACCACTGCTTTAAACAGACAAAACTATTTTAAGTTTTTAAGAATATATGCTTTTAACATGTTACTATATCTTTCATTTCACTGACCATTTCTTTGCACATTTAACTATATCAATAAAAAAGTAAAAACATAACTTCATGGTACATTCAGCTTCTTCTCAAAGACCCTTACTGCTAGAATATGCACTAGGCTAATTTAAAAAAAAAAAAAAAAAAGACATTAACCTATTATCACATTGTCTTCCAACTGCTCTAAATGAAAACTAGGCCCTCATCTTCAGTCTACATCTAGGCTAAAGAAAAACTAGCCTGTGATGGAACATTGTGGCCCGTCACAGGTTCTTTCAGGCATAGATATAAAAACGTGGGTTGTATTTTCCTGCTTTCTGCCATCTTTAGCTTTATTAGGTCTTTAACCATGTGTCACTTTTGTGTGAAATGGCATGATTTCACTGTGGTGCCACTCTTATTTGAATAATGACCAAAAAGTAGGAAAAAAAGTATATAAAACCATAATAATGGTAATTACTTGATAACTGTAATTATGGGGATGTGTCATCGCGGTAATCTGTGTTTTTTTTGTTTTGGTTTTTTTTTTCGCTTTGAAATAAAGAGTAAGTACTATTAAAAAAATAACCTTGCAAGACTCCCCACAAACTTGCTTTTCATTTCACCTCCATCAGTTTGGTTTGCTCGCATGTTCTTGCCATAAACTTCAAAATGACATTACATAATACACCGGCTTTATTTCATGCTGGGCTATTATTGATTGGATTATAAGATGTGAGACTTTTTCCAGCTATAGGGACAGTGAGCTCTAGCTTTGTTTTGCTAATACCAGGCCATTTCACAATCCCTTCTGACAACATGGAGCACTTAGCAGGTTTACATGATTTAATTAATAAGAAAAAAATTGTGATGACTACTAGAATATCTTGTCAGCAAATGAAATTGTGACGATACCAATCACTTTTTTTTTTTTTTTTTATTAAACGGAGCCTTGTGCTTAGAGACGCATGCTAATCCTCACCTATAGATCTAATTAACAAGTCAGTGTGAGGGTGGAAGGAACGGGAGAAATGAATAGAAAATACTGTGCCATCTTGCCTTAGAATGTAAATTTTTTTTTTTTAAAGTCACACAGACAGAAACTAATTTTGCAGTGCAGCTTAAACACATCTGGCTACAAGATGCACGCTAATCCCAAATGTCAATGGGACCAGAGGTATGAAAGGCACCTTCTGTTACAACAGATGTGCAGTGTGCAGACTCATAACTACAGCACGAGTATATTTAATGGAGCTTTAGGTTCAGAACAGTTGTAATTATGCAAATATACACTCCTGATCAAACTTTTAAGACCAGCTGAAAAATTACAAGGATCTACATTTTGCATTGTTGGATCTGAAGAAGGTTCGAAGTGGAGTTTCGAAATGCAAAAAGAAGAAATAGAAAACAAAAAATAAACATTTGGGTAAGTAATTTATTGAAAACAACAATTAAACTGAAGTAGGCTGTTCATCAGCTGATCAAAAGTTTAAGACCACAGCCTTTAAAAGCTACAATCTGTGCAAAAATGTGTCATTTTCTGTCAGGTGTTCACACTGTCATGACCTCCTGATGGAAAAGACAAAACTGCTTTCTCTCCTGATTGTTGAGCTGCATAAGCAAGGCCTCTCACAACACGCCATCGCTGATGAGGTTGGACGCAGTTAAAGACGGACATTTTGAACCCACTGTCTGGAACTGATGTCCATTTTTGTTCACTTCCCTTGTCATCCATCCCCAAATGTTCTCAAATGGATTTAGATCAGGAGAACATGCAGGATGGTCCAAAAGAGTGACGTTCTTCCTCTGTTCTCAGTCAGGTGGCCATTGTGAACAGCAGAGTTGTTCTGTTTTTAAACCCGGTAATTACCACAGACCAGGGGCCTCATGTACAAAGACTTGCGTGGATTTCATACCGAAACCTGGCAGACGGCAAAATCTAGATATGTCTGTAAGCACAAAAAAATCCAGTTGAACAAAACTGTGCGTACACCCAAATCCAAGCACACTTCCTTTGTACATCCCAATCTGCGTGGAAATGAGCGCATATGTTGGAGTACCAGACTCCTCCCTCTCCACGCCCATATTTAAATATGCAAATTGGTATAAACGGGGTCTGCAGGTAGGATTCCCTCTGGGATTCCTCTCTCCACGTGATCTCATGATGACGTCGAGGTGGAAGCAAAGGCTGAAAAATCAAGGTGGAAGAGGACGAACAGTTTGAGCAGTCACCGCCCTAGTGACACGTGTGACATAAGTGACTCAGATCAGCCCCAAGTCAATATATATTTAGTATTTATGTAAGTCACACATTAGTTCATTCTACAGGTCATATAATAATCTGATCACAGAGGAATCATGTCAGGATATCGAAGCGGACATAAAAGACTGTGGCTCACGTTTAATTACTCAGTTTATTCTTTCACAAAGACAATGAGACAGAAGACAGTCAAACACAGTCCCAGTCTGTCACAGACCGTGGGGTTCCTCCGGTCCAACAGCCCGTCCTACCAGCATGGGTCTGGGATCACAGAAGTCACGGAGGGACAACGCAATCAGCGGCATCAAGGAGCGAATGGACAAACTTCTAAATGTTTTCACAGACATTAATATGACATTAAATGCATTTATTAACAGGTGAATTCAGCATTCTGGTCTGTTTATGTGGTTAAAATTACATCCTGTTCAGATGGCAGGACTGGCATTGGTGGGTCCAGGGCCTGGTTCTGGTGTTGGATGTGCTGCTGTGGCAGTAGAATTGTGTGTCGGTGTGTTCATTGTTCATCTGTGTATCTCTGATGTGCACTTCACTCTGAAGAATGACCTTTTCCACATTATTAACTGTTTCCCAGTTTCACCTATAAGTGTCGCCAAAGGTTCTAAAGCACTAGAAATGTGTGCACGACAGCTGTGGAGTTGGCGTGAAGCAGCGCACATTTCCACAGTTAGTTCTGTCTTTGTACATCTGGACGTGAACGTGGAAAAGGGCGTATGCATGGTTTTTGGGCGTACGTACCCTTTGTACATGAGGCCCCAGGGCCCTTAGTCATAAGAGATGCCCCCTGCAACACGTCCACACAGAAGCTACCGTTTGATGCCCCTGTACAACCTGAACCTCCATTGTTCCACTGAAGGAAAAAGGAGCCCAGATCATTATGGCCACACCCCCTCCACTGTGCTGCCTACAAACATCTCCAGGAATCTCCTTGTCATGCCAGTAACGGTGGAAGCCATCAGGACAGCCAAGGTTACATTTGTTCTCATCACAGAACACAACTTTCTTCCACTTCAGTGTCCCATGTTTGGTGCTCTTTTGGAAAGTCCAAACAGGCAAGTTTTTGCCATTGAAGGAGACAAGGACTTTGAAGATGTTTTAGGTTCTGAAAGCCCTTCTCTGGCAGATGCCCTCTGATGGTTACTGGGCTGCAGTTGGCACCAATAACAGCTTTAATCTGAGTCGAGGATGGTCCCGTCTTGATGAACAGCCAATCAGATCCTCTGGCTCAGTACTGGTGACATTTTTTTTGGGTCTCTCACTTGAATTTTTTGTTCCATAATCCTTAGAATCTTTTAAGGAATTCATAATGTCTTACTGCTTCTAACCTCAGCAGTGACGGTGCGTTGTGACAGAGAAAGCTTTTTAACCTTTACCATCAGGAGGTCATGACAGTGTGAACACCTGACGCAAAATGACACTGAATCCACATTTTTGTACAGATTTGAGCTTTTAAAGGCTGTGGTCTTAAACTTTTGATCAGCTGATGAACAGCCTATTTCAGTTTAATTGCTGTTTTTAACAAACTACTTACTCATATTATTATATTTTGTTTCCTATTTCTTCTTTTTGCATTTTGAAACTCTACTTACAACCTTCTTAAAGATCCAACAGTGCAAAATGTAAATTCATGCAATTTTTCAACTGGTCTTAAAAGTTTGATCAGGTAAATGACTGATAAACAAGACATATTATTCTGGCTAAATCATCAGCCTGTTTAGATTTGTGGTGATGTTGATTTTGCATATAGTTAGAGCTACAACATACAAGACTGTTCTTGGAAAGTTTTTGGGTTACAATGATAGTATTTGCCTGCCACGTCCTCAGATAAACCACCTTTCATTCTGCAACTGTTAAACCTCTACTTTTCCTCGCCACCTGCATGCAGTCTTCTGTATTATTTACTATGCACAGTGAATTTAAATGAGTAAATATAACAGGGGGTTGGACTTTTTTTTTTTTGCTCAACCAAGTGTGAACATAAGAAAAAAGGTAGAAAGAGGAAAAAGTAAGAAGGAGAAAAGACAGAGCTAAACATAAATGAAGACAAATGATCGTATTTGTATTTTACACAGAGGTTTAATAATAGTGATTAAGAATGGTTGTGCTACATGTTACTGTATGTATTCCATTCATGATGTCCCCCCTGTTTATAATGAGGGCTAATGCACTCACATGCAGACTATTGATTTAGCTGCAGTTACTGATGAATTAGGCTTAATATTTTGATATGCATGCATTTCGTGTAGAAACATGAATTTGATTTAGGGATTTCAAGTATTTTAGTTGGAGATTCTCACAGTCGGTGGTGAAACTATCCTGCAACAACACTGAGATTAAAAAAGACAAGAGACAAAGTAAGAAACCAACGCTTAGCCTGAGGTACTCAGCACCTCTGTCTTGATTAATTTCCTCTTGTTCCCATAATCTGCTTTACACCATCATTTGCTGCTTTTCACGAGGCAGTGAAACGAGCTATAACTTAAAGAGCAATAGAAATTAAGGACTAGGTGGGCACTTATCCTTTTTTCCCCTCAACCCAAATACATACTTATAATCACATATATTGGGAATAAGGGGAAACACATATGAAATACAAACAATATACAGTGCTGGATATTTCTTTTCATACAACTGACACAAACAACAGGTACTACCATAAATTCTAATCTTCATGTGCAGTCTGGAAATTGACCAAAAACGGTGTGTCTAATCTAAATTAAAAACAGGATCTGTGTCAAAAGTCGTGCATTTCTGCCATTTTTTGTTTTTCCTTTCCACCTTCACAGACTTTCTAACCCGTAACATGGTCCGCAGTGAGTCCACCCAATTCATTCTTGAGCCTCTATGTTGGGATGTAATGCTCTCGTGATGCAACACTACCTTTCATTGTTCTGTAAAGTACAACCAGTTCTGTCTTTGTTTTTCATTTGGTTTAATTATTGTTGTTCGCTTACTTATTTATTGTCACTTATTTTACCATTATTGTATGTTTTTATATTAATATGGAAAATCTGAGTTAAAAAAACTTGTCATCCAAGTTATTCAATCAAACCAGGGTTATAGAGTTATATTACCTTATAATAAAACTCTTATAATGACACAGCAGATTCGTTTTGGGCTAGTGAAAGCACTGGTTTAAGGCTGGTAGTAAATCGTGAATATCAATATGAGTCGAAGTGTCACAAGTAAAGAAATGCACACATTAATTCTTCTCCTACACACACAAGAATACAGCAATATATCAGATTTTGTATGTATAAAACTGCACTGCTCTTTAATTAGCCTTAACTGAAGAGAATACTTCAGAGCCACTGCAGTATTCAGGACAAACATACAGTAGTAACGGCTCGACCGCAGAAATGCAATTAAGTTCCTTACTGGTGCAGAAAAAAAACATTTGCACTACATCACTGTCACAGTCATGAAGTAGTTTAATGTTTTATAACAACCAAGCATTGTAGGTCATATTTCTCAAGGAAATAAGGATCAAGGAAGTCCAGATGTACTGATGATTTCTACAAAAATGCATTCCTGTCCACATATATCATTGTTAAGGTACTCACCATTGCGAGGGGGATGATAGCCTGAATGTCCTTCTGCACGACTGTCAGCTCAGTCACAACTTTCTCTGAGTCTGGAGGTGGGTTCTGGCCTTTGTAGTCAATATTCCAGTTGATCCTTCGTGTCACAGACAGACTGGTAAAGTTCTCCATCTCAAAATCCAGCTGCATGACCTCGACGTTGCCCAACACATCCCTAACAGATCATAAAAATCACACACAAAGGGCAGCCAAAATTAAAGACCGAATACCTTTTATAGCACTACATTCATCAAACACACAACTGAACATAGGAAAGCATCTGTTTGTAGTAATGAACTTGTCTGAACAGTGTTTAATTATTCAACATGCCATTTAGGGAACTGTCGACATGCTACTCTGTAGTTATTTTCAAAGATTTCCTTAAAAGAAGACGTACTATCTTCATTAAAGCTCACACATGTGAAGTTCTGTCACCAAAAGCTTTGGTCGACAAGAAAATTATCAGATTTTCCCTGTCTATGCCCACAGTTACAGTCTTATCTAATGAAGGCATGTCTTTTTGTGAAACATGACATAAAGCCATACGGAGGGGAGCAGAAAATTATCTAATCAGATCTGATCACTTTGAAAAAGGACTCCAGGCCTTTATTTGATGTTCTGAAACAACACAGCAAGATTTATTTCCCCACACTATTTGGAGTGATCATATTATTAGGTATGGTTCAGTGAAGCAGTGCCCAGTAAGTTGTCCAGAACAGATTTCAGAGTAGAACCCAGTGTGTTATGGCTTCCAGTGGAATATAATCAATGTCATGCATCCAGCACAACAGAGCATCAGTCATGGGTGAAAAGGAGGCTTCAAAACAATTCATTCAGTCAACGTGAGTCTATGAAACATCTTCAGCCTGATTGGGGGATGACAGACTTCCTGACAGATACAAGGCTGTTAACATGACTAGAACATCTTAAAGGTCACAGTTGTTTACAAACTGAAGCTTCTCAGCTGCACAGCTGACTCACCTTTGCTTCACATTATCACACAATGCTTGACTCTTTAAAATAAGATGCAACCATCCAGGCTGATAATCAGGTTTTGATATCACTCCACAAAAATCTACAATTATGACAATTGGCTTTGGTTCAAGAAATTCTATTATGCTCGAGCTCATTCCTCTTGGTTAAAGGTGTGAATTCAGACAATACTAAATTTTTATGACTATTTAAGACCAGCAGAAAACTTCACCAAGCTCCATTAGCACAAAATTATCACCTAAAAAATAGTAGCACAGTATATAGATAAAAGTCGAAGTTGGCCAAGTTGGTGGCAGAAAATCCACATGTGCAGTCTACCTCTGGTCAGTAATCCTTTTGCTGTTGTAATATTATATCATTTTTAGACAACTCGACTGAGCCCTTCCTGAATCTGGGTAATGCCACATGAATAGACTAAGCCATCCTGTCTCTTCATGTCACTTTCACCAAATAAAAGTTATATCCACATCCCTGAACACAAGGCAGGGGTCCTTTTGCTGTATTCTTGGTGGAAATGTTCAAGCCTTGAGCTTCTATGCATGCAAATATGCTGCATATTTTCCTCCAGAGAAATACATTCATTGCTTTTTTTTATTGCAAAAGAAAAAAAAAATGTTATGGAGCCAAAGTTGCAAAGTGAAATTAACCCTGTAAAGCCTGGACCATTACATCATTGACAGAAAATTGCAGTTCTTTGAAACTGGAGCCTTTATTTTTTTACTTTATTTTTCTCAACAACCAACTTAGTTTTTTTTTTCTTCAAATATCAATATCCATGTATGAGTTTTGATTTTGTATCATATTTGATACATCAGGTCTCAGTGTTCAAATATTATTATTTCTGAACAAACAAAATGTAACACAAACATGCATAACAAATCGGTAATTCCTTTTCAAAATTGGCAAAGTTCTGCCTCCTTCCTCATTAATGAAGAATGAATGTGTCACTGGGAAGGCCTCTGGGGAATGAATTTTTTTAAAAAAATCACACTGGTCATGTAGAGGGCTTCAAAACTCATGTATCAAATATTATACATTTGACGTTATAAGGTTTAAATTCAAATTTTCAAGTAATTTTCATGTAAAAACCTTCATCATCGACTTCCAACATACTTTGTCTCATGTTTTAAAGGTTCAATATATAAAGATCCGAGGTTATATCAAGTTTGTTGGTGTTTGTTTGTGCTGAGAGGTGGGTTTTGTCTGATGTTAGCCAACTCAAAACTAACAGTAGCTAGCTTGACGTCAGACAACAACCAGATACTGTATCCTTGGAAGTTCATTAATGTGATAAATGAAGCTAGCGTGTGTTCTATACAATGAGAACCGTGGGCGTTTCTCCAGAGGATAAAGGGAAGTCAGTGAGTGCAGGTGCATGGCTCAGTGAACTGAAAGCCTTACAAGCTTTACAGTATACTGCTTCTTTAATGTAATGTCTGCACTCTGTGGATGATGACAAATCAAATCCATTACAGAAACTCAAGGAATGCATAACACACAACAGCTTTTGTAGTCAGGGGTCACCAACAAACTACTGTAGAGCAAAAGTGCCAGCTAGTCAGATGCATAAACGCATAATAACACACTGTCGCAATACGGCACCAGTGACACTATCAACATAACAAAGAGGCAGATGTTTATGACTATACATCATGTACATCATGTAGTTCTGTTAATAGCTTGAAAGCTTAATCAAGGTTTTTAAAAAAAAATGATACAGCTCTCTTTAATGTATGAAACATATGGCTAGATTAGAAGATGAATCCAGGCATGAATATGGGAAATATATTCTAATATTTATGATTAGAGGAGAGGATTCTATGTAAAGTTTTTACTCCCAATATGCTGCTTAAACCTCCTTTGGTTTTGTTCATAAACTGAATCCCCCTAATATCAGTCCTGACGCCATTGATTTTTCACAGACAATGGATGAAAAAAGAATTTGAGGAGAAATGTGGAAACATCCTGTTGAGGCAACAGCCAAAACAACATGATTTTAAGATATTACGGATTTGTCTGACAGCTACTATTTTATACTTTTTTTTTTTTTTTTTTTTACGCATGCATGAGGCTGCTGAGAGAAATTAACACTGATTCAGGGGGAATTAAGTAGTGATGAGAAGTGACAGCTTTCCAATGGAATACTAGCTCGCTTTGATAGCGTTATCATATACCATGAATTAACCAGGGATTGTCTCTGAATGAAAACAATGTGAAAGTCTCGTCAATAAACAATCACTGCTCTTGCATCTTTCCAGCCTTCTTTCTCCTTTGGTGTTAAGCCTTGGGTGTGTATGTGCAAGGAGACTGCAAATTGTTCTGCTTTCAAGTAACCGTAATTGCAGTGGGCGCTGGTTTCTGACCAGTTGATTGGTTGTAGGTAGGTAAATCGATTGTGAAGGCTGCGTGAGCAATGTTTGAATATTCTCCCTTTTGACTTCGACTGTGGTCTTAATCTTACCACCATAAATGTGCAAGTGGTCATGGTAACAGACTCTATTGTAAAACCCTGCCTGTTTGGCTTGTAATCCTCAGGTTCAACAACCCTGACATGAAACCCTCTCACAGGTGGCGAAGGAGCAAATTAAATCTGTCCCTGCTTCTGACAAAAATAATCCCGCCCACATATCACCTTTTGCTATATGTGAACCTCTTTTTTGTCTGTCCTTCACAAAAGCATCACATCCCACCATTCAGTCAGAGTGCTCTTTTAATGAACGCTGGAGAAAGCCATCTGTACCAGCCTCCACCCACAAAAGGTTCCTCTCAGGAACATCGTGATGGGATCTCAGCCTATTTGTCTCGACATCACTCACTGAAAACAAATACCCCCTTCTGTGTGACACACTAAAGCTGTCATCAATATGGCCTGCTGGGGGAGTACATGTAGAGCCATTCAATACATTCAATGCAATATTGACTGTCACAGCACTGGAGGGAGGAAAACATGATGTTCATAATGCACTGATTTGAATTGGGGAGCATAGTTTGTCTGAGAAAAGAACAAAAATGGGAAAAAGTAAGTAAAAGCAGAATATGTCACACAGCAGGCCATACCTCATTTTTAGAGGTGATTCAGAAAGACGGATTTCGGGATATACGTATATGATCACTGTGTTTTTGCACATATAACTGTTTTTTTTTTTATTGTTTGTTTGTTTTGGAATTATCTTGTAATACTTTTTTTTTAGGCAGCATTATCTTATGTGCATTTTCCATCACGTATAGAGCTCCTATATATGTAAAGAAAAACAAACACACACATACTCCTACAAGGGAAAAATGACAGAAATAGCAAAAAAAATATACACAGTTTCCTAAAATAGAGTTAAGGGGAAATAACACGTACATTTCCCATTCCATTCTTTCCTTCCAGAAACCCTTTTCCTTTATGTAAGATTAACACTGAACATTTAAAGTGTGTAGCATGAGCCAAGGATTTTACATGAGTCTGATGGTACAAAATCAACCCAGTTTTTCCAATAATTGGTGAATTTGTCTGAATCAAGTCTGACCGAAAAAGTCAACTTCTTCATCCTATGTCACCTATAAGCTCTATCCGGTCCTCCATTTCTGGTCCATCCTGTTTTAGCCACTTCCTAATGATAGCGTTTTACCTGCCACTGAAAATAATCTGAATAGATATTTATCCTGTGAATTTGTCATCCCCTGGTTCTCCTTTCCCCAAGTATATGGAATCAAAGGTGAATGGAAATTAGACGTTGATGGTTTCAGAATTCATGTTTTTGTAATCTGTGCTGTCCTATTGGTCATGAGGTCTGTGTCCGTCACCTGAATCAAAATGAACACTGAACATCGATCTGATCAGATGAAACCTGAGCTACTATAACTGTCAGCTGCCGTCTGATTAACTGGGATCAAATTGATGACAGCGTGGTTAGTTTCTTCATTTCAAGACCTATCCTCATCCTCACCATGGTAGATTGTATCTGTATATGTACAGGTTGTTCAGGCTATCGGTATAGACTTTACAGGTGGTCCAGGGGGACAGGACATTCCCATTCTAGGAAAAAGTACTGTATGATCTGTCCTCTCTCTCTGTAAACGCAGTATTGTATTTTCAGTGATAATAATTCCCAGTGAAAGGATGTCATTTCCTGCACAGTGGGTTTCCAGAAGCAGCAAATGTGAACCCACTTGACCCCCAGATTTGTAATTTTAATATCACTTTTCTGCATATTCAGAAATTAAATCTTCATATTGTTATACAAGTCACAATTCCTACCGCTCTCTGTGATAAGAATCACTCATAATTGTCACCAGTTCTCATTGTCTCTGTCCTCTCCACTAATCCACACTGGTCGACACAGATGGCTGCCTACCCAGGGCCCAGTTCTGTCACAGGTTTTTCCTTCTGTACAAAGTTTATTTTTCTCTTGCTGTCACCCTGGGCTTGCTCTTGGAGCATTCATTGGGTTTCCTCTGTGTGTAGAATTTTAAGGGCTTGACCTGAATCTGTGCCTTCAGAGAATCATCAATTATTGGTGCTTTATTACTTTAATTGAATCGAATTTAACTGCAATGAACTGAATTGAATTAATTCACAGGTGTCAAACACGTGGCCCGAGGGCCAAATCTGGCCCGCCAAAGGTTCCAGTTTGGCCCTTGGGATGAATTTGTGAAATGCAAAAATATGTATTAAAGGTGGGGTGGGAGATCTTGGAAAAAATGGTTCCGGCAATTCAACACAAGTGAGATTTTGAAAATATACACT
>JAQQZY010000007.1:9936021-9946450 GCA_030068375.1 Ostorhinchus rueppellii | reverse complement strand
GATAGATAGATAGATAGATAGATAGATAGATAGATAGATAGATAGATAGATAGATAGATAGATAGATAGATCATATGAAAATAAATACAAAAACAAAACAAAAAAAACATAGAATCAGCCTTAATTTTCTTTTTATCATTTATTAATAAACAGCTGTGCTTTGAGAGATGTTGTTTATTCATGTGGTCAGGCTCTCTCACTTCTACAAATAAAGCAGTGATGAATCTTATCTTCTCATCTTATGAAAATCAAACAGATGAGTCAGACATTTTAAAACTGCTCAATACCAAAATAAAAAGAGGAAGAAACCACCAAAAGATACAACAAAGCAAAAGACTACACCAGAAGTCTGAACTACTTGACATTTCTGGGTGGTGGTGGTGTGAGTGTGTGTGTGTGTGTGGGGGGGGGGTAACATTTTCACGTTGGACAGATTATCAGACGTTCTTCTGATCTGACTCGTCGGTTACTTGCAGACTTCACTTACTTTACAATGGAATTTTAACGACAGAAACTCAGGACTTGTCTGACACTTGTTGCTTGCACACATGGATCCTCCTGACCCCCATCACTAGGGTCAAGCACTGTAAGTGGGTGGGGGGCAGAACCTCTGCTGCTGCTGCCCTGACCCTGTAGAACTCCCTCCCTCCAAACATCTGCAACTCAGACTTACTCCTCTTATGTAAAGAACTCCAAACACACACTCTCAAGATAGTAAGAGTAGAAGACAGGACTCCTGCTGTCTCCAAATGTGAAATACCTTCACCCCTTCACTTTCCATGTATTATTATTATTATTATTATTATTATTATTAGTAGTAGTAGTAGTAGTAGTAGTAGTAGTAGTAGTAGTAGTAGTAGTAGTAGTAGTAGTAGTAGTAGTAGTATCATCCTCTGTATATTTGTACTGTTTTATCAAATGTTTTTGAGTATGTTTTATAGTACTATAAAAATTACACCTATTATTAACTTACTCCAACATCTACTAGTACCTACAATGTTCAGTAGAATTGTTTCATCTAACAATCATTCAGTCATTCATCTTCTGAACCCGTTTTATCCTCACTAGGGTGGATAGGCTCCAAGTGACCCCCATCTAACAACCATGTTTCACTAAAATGATGTTCATGTGCAGCTTTGGTCCTGTCTACACTAATGCTAAGGTTTTGAAAACTGCATCATTCACCTTTTTTATGGTTATGGTTAGGAACAGATACCAGACTTTAACACACAATGTTGCAAAATGGATATTTTCCTCCATGTTCTGGCCTCTCATCCACAAGTAAAAATCATGTGAGGGAACAAAAAACAGATCTTGTGTTGAAGATTTTTAAAACTCTGGTTTGTGTGTAGCCACATGAATGGGCAAAATAGAGATATTACGAAAGGATGGTGTCACACTTCACTTTGCATGTGTTTGTGGGATGAAGCTGCACCTGAAACATTCAAATCCAGGTGTATGAATCACGGTCAGCACACACACTTTTTGCAGATGGACTGGACTGGTCCAGCATTATGAATACATCAACTTCATGTAAAGGGAAAAAAAAGAAGAAAAAAAAAAAATCGGACACTTAACCCCTTAATGCCTGAATCGACTTCCAATTGTGGAAAAAAAACTATTTGAGATGCATTTTTTCTTTCAAGTAGATAGTATATTGGTTGCATTTTGGAGCGGGGGGTGGGTGGATGTGAATTTGCATCAATAGGCATCAAGAGGTTAACTTGTTGCTACTGCTACATCTAGTATTATCCACAGTCTGAACATGAGTACCAGTGTGGAAAGATATATTTTGTTACATGAAGGTCATGTCGACTTTTTTTTTTTTTTTTTTAAACAGAAGAAAATATCTATCATGGACAGGACATTCATTTCATATTATCTCTCATCTATAAGTTCTATTCATGTCACCTGGTTTTGAAAACAGCATCATTCACCTTTTTATGGTTATGGTTAGGAACAGATACCAGACGTTAACACAAAAACTACCCACAAAGATGTGATAAAATGATTTAACAGGGCCTTTATTTTCTAAACCTAATCTGTCATGGTAGTCACGGTGTGAACTCAGGCTCCAGTAGGATTTGGTAAATCCAGCATTCATGAGCCCACCCCCTGCTGATCGAGGAAACACAAGAGAAGCCATGTGTCCTTCCCTTAGAAATGACGTCTCCTGCAACAAAATGGAAGTCCAGATGTGGGTGGCACTATGTTTGTTACAAAATATAATTGGATTTGTTGTGTATTTGCAGATGAATGTGATGTCTGCTGCATTGTTTGCACCCTAAAGCAACTCTGTCCAAGAGACAGATGCACAGATTTGAGCAAATCTGATAGAAGTGATGGCTGAAAACATGACATTTTGAGCCAAGTTGGAACAAAACTGCAATGAGCTACAGAGAGTCTGAGGCTGGTCATAGATTATCAAAACTGATGGCATACAAAGATAAGCTCCAGTCAGTAAGATGTCAGGATTTTTAGAAGCAGGGAGATTTTCTTTAATTGTTGTTCAGTTATTATTATGATATTCAGACAGAACATTAGCATGATTACCTCTCCTCCTTCCACTCACATCAGGGCACATCTAGATTGCAAAACACATCAGAAACACAGCTTCAGTTTTGGTAAGAACTTGATTTTCATCCAGTTGTCCTGTCAGAGTCCCTTCCTGTTTTCAGAGCTTATTAAAGACCCTACTCTGGTTGGTACAAATCATCAGGGCCTGGCTACAACTCCCACATGAAATTATCAAATGAAATGGCCAAGACCTCTCGCTCCGTCTGCCAGTCCCAGACAGATTGCACTGCCGTATCCGAGATCCTCTGGTGGCGTGTTTGGCTGCTGAGTGGGACATCGTAAACTAACATTTGATCGTGGATGGTGGTGACAGCGGCCCACAGAGCACTCATAGCACCAGCATTGGCGGGCTGATGGATAGAGTCGAGCCTCAACATTGTCCCTTAAAGCAATGCACAGATGAGGACAGAAAAGTAAATAAACAACTAAAATGTCAGCACTTGAATGTCTCAGAGGCATTAGCTGTGCTCCCTTTTGCATTACGGCACGGACGGGGGACCTCTCCAGAACTGCTAAATTTGGCCAGCAAAGCCTTTTTCCCCACTCATCTGGAGGCAGAAGCTCCATTAGTTCCTCTGAGGGGGCACTTTGCAGACAACTTCACCACTTGTACTACTGCAAACACAACAATTTCCATTCCATGAAGATATGTATAATTTAATATAAGTGCAGATTTTTATTTGTCCGTGGCCTGTTCTGGCTGTGCTGCTTTTATGTGCTGAATGACATGCGATTCAATTACATACTCGGCTGTGCATGATGGCACAACTCCTGCATGCTATGTTATGTTTATATGGGCGCCCTTAAGAGCAGAAAATCTTTGTCGCTGGTTTGCGCTTTACTGAACCACTTCATCGACCTCACCCTCAAAACAAATACTACATCATTTCACAACTGCCATCAAAACAGGTGATAATATAAAAGGAGAAGTATAAACAACATGTGCATCCTCCTTGAAAAACACTCCTAGTTTCGTGGTTGGATGAATTTACTTTTTTCCACAGACATTTCCAGGTTTACTTGGAGCTCTGTGGAACAGTTTCAAGCATGTAATGGCAAAAACAAAAACAAACAAAAAACAAATCATATTTATGCAAAAGATGAAAACAACACCTCTGCAGCAGAGTCTTGAGATCATGTTTGATACACATATTACTGATGATGCAATGCAACCCTAGAGAATGTCTGCAACCAACAGTTATAATCAAGAAGTGATGCGTTTGAATTGCAAAACAATTAAAGTAAAAATTAAAAAATAAATAAAAAATTGAGGTTATCATTTTTCACAGTCAATGGCATGGTATCTAAGTTGTCATTTTTTTTTATTCTATCACAGATAGAAAATCTTTATTTGTTGTAATACATATGTTTTCATATTATTATAATGGTTTGTTCCTCTATACTGTGTTCTCTGTTTAAATACAATTATAAACTGTGAATCTGTGAAAAGTGCAAAATCAGAAATACATCTACTTACAAGATCGTCTTTTATATTTGCATCTATTTCTACAAATTATGCTTGTTCCCCTTTTTATAAATGCCACCTTCATCTTATTTATCTGCATTCTACTTAAGTGAACATTATACTTCTATTTGTGTGGATATATATGCTCGTACATTTCTAAACTTTATTGCCGCATATATTTAGTACTGCTCTTATAAAACACATTTTACAATTACTCCTCAATTGAGATTTTTTTTTAAAAAATGCCATTAGCAGTAGGTACAACAGATATCAATAACGGAGCAGAACAGAGGACTAAAATCTACTCCACTGAATTCAAAGGATTATCTGTGCAAAAAATCAAGATGTCATAGTAATTGATGCAGTTCTGTCACATTTTGACAGATTTGACAGTTGCAGAGATGGAAACTCAGCTGTAATGAGAGCTTAGCACAAATGCCAAACTTTTAAAATAAAAAAAAGATGTTTTCTGCTTCAAACTGAGTTTTAACTGTACAGCAGCATGACTGTGTCTCTATTGTTTGTGCATGATGACAATTCTAGTGCCTCATGAGCCCCTACGATCCCATAACAGCCTCCAACATGAGCACACAACTGAATGATGCTTGGCCTCAGGAAAAGAAAAAGCCCAGTGCAATGTGCTTGTCATTATGGCCCCGATGCAAGAGAGGTGTCAATTTCAATACGGGGTTTACACAACACTGTCAGTCATGAAGACCGGAGCAGCCATCACTGCAGATGTTCACTTGGCAAAGTGAAGCACAATGCTGCAAAAAGACCTAATGCTCATTATGACAGTGAGACAAGAGAATGTTTGCTTCACACTAAACAGTGTAGCCAGGCCATGCAAGTGGGCTCGGTCATCGGGGACATCATCAGCACACACGGTAATTCATTTCAGAGTAAAATAAAAAAGGCTACAATGGGCAGCACAGTATGGCCCAGTAGTCAGGATAAGGCCTAATCTGACAATTCACTGGAGGAGAAAAAAAAGGAGTGTAGAGCAGAAAAATCATTTAGTTGTTTTGATGAGAGGCTTTTCCGGAACTGCACGGATAGATCTGATCTAATCAGGCTCCATTTAGACATATGCATTCTCTTTTTTATAGCAGCAGGGGACTCAAAAGACATGAAAATGCAATGTTCTAAAATGAAAAGAGGCAAAGCAGAATGTTTGTGTAGGCTAGATAAATATCTGCAGCCATGAGGAACTGTCTGTTGATACAGAAAAGATCTAGACGTTATAATTACAGTGTACAGGAGAGGGCTTTTTAAGCAGCTCAGTCTTTTAAGTTTAGACAGTCTTACAAGTAAAAGACTCGGTCGTGTTGTTACTCGCTTTCACTGGATTCTGACATCTTACTGCAAAACTCAGTTAAAGGCCTTAAAACGGAGCCTTTTGTCTGTGCTGAAGATGAAAAGGCCATTTTGGGCCTGGTAGAGGGTTTTCACTTTAAAAAGGTTTAGGAGTTTTACAAAGGCTCCCACAGGCAATTCCAAGCTGTTGTGTGCAATTTGTATATAAGGGCCATTGCAGTGCGGGCAGCATTTGTCACCGCTGATTTTAAGTTCCTGCTTTGGGAGAAAGTGCAGACGGCATTGTACTTCATAGGAACACATGAGAGGAGAAAGATGGCAGAGAGGAGACAATGGAGCAAAATTATATTCTTTTATGATATCTGAAATGATCCAACAGTAATGATATTCTGCTAACAGACTAGTCCAACTACGTCACAGCTCAAATCAGACAAATGGTTTTTACAAGCATTTAATCTGCTCAGAAGTGTACTCGGCTTCACTGAGCGTTCAAGTGACCAGCTTTTACTTTCACTGTGTTTGAACATATTGTTTGTCATATTATAGAGCTGGACAGATGGGACTGTTGACCTGCTGTGTGCGGTACTATATCACCACATTCCTGTCCTACTGCTACTACTAGCTAGGATTTCAAACCACCACTGGCCAACATCTATTTGAGTTGTCCATGTTCAAGCTGTCAGTAAATGGACAAATACAAAAGAATACTCTGTGGGAATGAAAAACTGGAGACTCCCGTCTGATGTTAGAACATAGTGGTAGAAATTCAAGAGAATGACAATGAAACTGCCCTTCTAATAGATTTTATAGATTATTATTGAAGTTCTTGTATTAGGCTACTGACAAGTTAGTGTTTAGTTCTTGTGTTTTTAGGTTTTAATATTAGACGGTTTGTTCAGCAGGTGTCAGAAATGAAAGAAATGAGATCCAATCAATCTGAGGACAATGGAAACCCAGTTGGAGTGGAGTTTTCTTTCTTTCTTTTTTTTTTAACAGAGAAAAGATGCAGCAATTCATTCCTCATTTTAGCCCATGATCGCACCTAAACATTACACTCAATTTAAAGTAACATGACAGGAAAAAAAAAAAAAATCTTTAAAGTTTCGTCCAAAAATGCAGCCAGTTTTCTTTCAGAGTGGACATAGAAACAGGTGACCGACAGCTGCAGCGTCTAATCACTGTCCAAACCGGTTGTGTCATGTCCTGTGTTTTTCTATACAGGTTGTGTTTAAGACAGAGGAAAGGGATGGAAGGAGTTTAATTTGGATTCTTGTTTTCTTTTCCTTGAATTGTAGGTTCAACTCATTCATTGCCAGGCGTTTTCAGAACAGAAACCCCCATACTGTCAGGCATTTCAGAGCATTTTGACTGATTTTCAAGACTCACAGAATATCCAGTTCTAGGACTACAGAAACATGGCACCCACCAAAATAAAGTGTAAAGTCTCTTCTTTCATGTGGAAAAAAATTTTGTTTCCAGTTTTTCAGTTCTCAAGTTATTGACCTTAGAACACAGGGTGGTTTCGCCCAAAATGCCTGAACCCTAAATACTTCCTCAAAGTTGCGCCAGGTCGTTTCCTAGCAACCCCCCCAATGAAAGCCGACTGACGCCAAAACACGTCATTGGCAGACAACGTTCGGCTTTGAAATGACGCCAAAACACGTCAATGGTAGTGAATGAGTTAAGGGACTGACACTAAAGCATATCTGAGTAACTGTAGGTTTTCACTACATCATAACTTTAAAGCTATGTCGGACTTTCATCACAAATTTTTCACCTAATCTGTAAAACCAGAGTCCTAGCCTAAGTATGATGAATCCTTAAGTATTTCTGCGATTGCACACCTGAATTTACTTACTAAATGTACTTCTGGTTCTGGATAACTGGGAGTGAAGGAGGAAAAAACAATCACAGTGACCCTTGAATATGGTGGAATTTGGTTTCAATGCAGCGTTACATCATCCAACAAAAGAGGTGCACACACACACACACACACACACACACACACACACACACACACACACACACACTTACTGTTTATCTCATGATAATTTAACACACTCATAAAACCCTGTCTCAAAGGATAATCAGCCTCTGTGCAGTTGATTCCTCTTGCATTGTTTTGCTGCCCAAGGGGCTATTGTTCTGTACAAGGCCTTAGATTAAAAATATTGATGTACTTAGAGAGAGAGCGAGAAAAAAACAGTTTAACAGCAATAGCATAATTTCTTTGCAATTAGGTGGCCTTAGATAACTGTGAATAAACAACCTGAAGCCTGGTAGCAATGTCCTTAAGGTAACTGTAAATCATTAAACAGGAAGCCCAGTAATTTACTGGTTCACTCATAACAAAACCCCTTTGGGTAGGAAGGACCCAACCCCCGAGGTGAAAACACTAATGGCGTCATTTCTAATCTCGACTAAACTTCTCCAGAACCACAAGAGACAGACTTAGTATCAGTCCCAAAGGCTGGTAAACTTATCTTCAACTATAGAGTGCAGTGGCCCCTTAATCACAATACTGCACAACATTAGTAGAGCTATTAAAGTAAAGCTTACATCTAACTGCACTGCTGGAGCTGTTACATTCAACATACACTACATATTAAAGACATACATTGTGAGGACAAACACACTGATTAATCCAAACCAGTTACAGCTGGGCACGCATTGAAACATTAGCTGAAACAACCCTTGACAAAACATATGCTGACGATACCAATGTCTATGGCTCCGAGTAGGACCTGCCGCAGCTCATAGTCACGGTACAAAATGAGCTCAAATATTATAAATGGTGTGATATCAACAAATGTTCAATGAATCGGAGTAAAACAAAATATGTTATAGGAATACGCCACCCACCCGACCCCAGAGGCTGAATATAGTTCCAAGTAAATATCTGCCCAGGTAATAGTCTCATTCGATTTTGCATTATGGTTTGTGCTCGCTCTGAACACACGGCTCCCAAAATATATTTTACAAAAAAAAATTGATGTCCCGGTCCCTCTTTTTGGAGGACATGCTAACTGACACTGCAAGTTTACAGCAACTGCGCTAAGTTAAAGCTAAAAGTGTTGCTCCTAAAACAGGACAAAACAGGAAAATTACTTCACGGATTTAAAAAAAAAAAAGATACACACTGTTCAAACTCTGGGAGAGGCTGTGACTGACTTAATTTCATTTTTGGGTGGAGTATTCCTTTCATTCATTTTCTGAACCTGCTTAACCCTCACTAGAATCACAGGGGTCGCTGGAGCCTATCCCAGCAACTATGAGCGAAGGTGGGGTACACCCTGTATGAGTCACCAGTTCATCTGACATATAGAGACAAACAATCACTCTCACATTCACCCTATAGGCAGTTCAGATGAGCCGACGATCCTATCAGTGCATGTGTTTGGATGGTCGGAGGAAGCTGTAGTACCCGGAGAGAACCCCACACAGAGAGGTCCCACTATCGACTGGTGTTGGAATCAAACCCAGGACCTTGTTACTGTGAGGGACCAGTGCACCACCATGTCACCCATACAAAATATATTATTTTTGGAAATAGAAAGACTAGTTACCAAATTAAAATCCAAATTAATGACAGAAAATGAAAGAGTGTTTAGGCGTGACTATAGATTAGAAGTCACTTCTAAACATGTTAAAGACAAAATTGGCAAAAGCCACAGCTGTAATTAGTTAAATGAGAACTATACTTAATAAATATTCACTTCTTGTATGATATAATCCTATCATTCTTCCAAACCTAAATTATGGTGCAGACATATGGGAAACAACTACTATTCAAATATTCATCCTATCGCTTTACCAAAAAAAAAAAAAAAAAAAGGCAATAAGAATTATGACTAATGCAGATTTTTCTGCCCCAACAAACTCTATTTTTACGGAGCTTAACTTCCTGAAAATACATGACCTTGTCGACCTTAATACAGTGGTAGAGATGTACAAGGCACACAATAATCTTCTCCCTCCTTACATCCAGAAGATGTTTGAATGGAGGAAAAGTCAGTATAGCCTCAGAGGAACCAGCATTAAAAAAAAAGAACGAATAAGAAGTAGATGTATTTCTGTTAGAGGGGCTAATCTTTGGAATGGAATTGAATAAAAAAAAAGTCTAAAACAATTCAAACTTTTAAAAAGGTGCACAAATTAACTTTTTTTTTTTTTTTAACAAATATAGAGCTCAGGATTGACGAAAGAAAATACTTGTTTAAAAGATGAGGATTAATATTGTGTTGTTTAGATAAGGACATGATTTACCTGAAATAAAATTAAATATGTATTCTCTTCTGTTGTATATTTGGCAATGATTATGTTGAATTTTTGTTTGTTTGTTTGTTTGTTTTATTGTGGAAACATTGTAAATAGGGTGAGGGAGAATAAGTCTTTTACTTCAGCCTGAATGCTTTCAGTCGCATTGTACATGGAACGATGGATATGTTGTTTTTGTTTGTTGTCTAAAGTAATTAACGGCCGAATAAACTACTTCCACTACTACATAACACACAAACACTCACCGGAAACATGCCAGATATTTGGGTTACCATGCAGTTGAACCTAACAGACCAATTAAGTGACAACAGTTCAATGCATTTTTGCATGAAGACAGGGTCAAGACAATCTGCTGAGGTCCAAAACAAGCATCAGAGTGAAGAAGAGAGTTAATGCAATCATTTTGAACATGCTTGTTGACGCTGTGGATGTCTTTCAGAGACTATAAATAATTTAGCGATCCTGGTGAAAATGCCTTGTCAATCCCTCTTTATTAGGTATACATTGCGAGTAAAACCCAGCCCACCACACAGCACACTTAGTAACGAGTCATTAACTGAGAGCTGACAAATACAGTACGCTGTGCAATCTGTTCGTTCTCTTTTTGGTGTGTTTAATTCATTTTTAGCGCAGCGTTGATGTGATATTTTAAACCATTTCATCTCACATCACAAACCTGTTTTCATAAGTTCATCACACACTTGGAAACATATAACTACAGATAGATAGATAGATAGATAGATAGATAGATAGATAGATAGATAGATAGATAGATAGATAGATAGATAGATA
>JAQQZY010000007.1:9897663-9910277 GCA_030068375.1 Ostorhinchus rueppellii | reverse complement strand
GACTTGTCCAGGGTGTACCCCGCCTTCGCCCTAAGCAGCTGGGATAGGCTCCATGCAACCCCCGTGAGGATAAAGCGGGTATAGAAGATGAATGAAAAATGAATGAATGAAAGAAAAATTAAGATAAGACAAAATAAAATAAGAAAATAAAATAAGGCAAAATAAGATAAGAAAAGATAATATAAGACAAGACAAAATAAGATAAGATAAGAAAATAAAATAAGACAAAATAACATAAGACAGGATAAGTTAAGACAAAATAAGATAAGATAAGAAAAGATAAAATAAGACAAAAATAAGACAAGATAAAATAAGAAAAGATAATATAAGACAAAGACAAAGACAAGACAAAATAAGATAAAATAAAATAAGACAAAATAAGATAAGATAGGATAAGTTAAGACAAGATAAGAAAAGATAAGACAAAATAAGATAAGACAAAGTAAGATAAGACAAAATAAGATAAGAAAAGATGAGACAAAATAGATAAGTTGAGAAAAGATAAGAAAAGATAATATAAGACAAAATAAGATAAGACAAAAATAAGACAAAATAAGAAAATAAGAAAAGATAATATAAGACAAAGACAAGACAAAATAAGATAAGATAAGATAAGATAAGATAAGATAAGATAAGATAAGATAAGATAAGATAAGATATACCCTTCCCCTCTATTTCTCCCATTACAAATGCATCTTTTTTTCTGCCTTCCTCCTCGGAGTCTGTCACTTTTTGTTTTCCGTGAAGAGGCTAAATGTTCCTCTCTTGGGCTTTTGCTCCTTTCTCCTTCAGGCGTAGTGAAAAACTGATAAATTTAGCTCAATTCACAGTGAAAGAATAGTACCGTTTTCCTTGGTGCCTTAAATCAATCTCTCTTCCCTTTCTGACTTTCTCTCAAAGAATTCATCCATTGAACCTGACACAGAAAATACAGACTCAGTGATGGTGTTTGTGGTAATTACACAAGTTTAATGTTGTTATTGATTGATGGTGCTAACATCCTAAACGCAGAAACGCTGGTGTTTTGCCATTCTACTTCTACATTACTTTTCTTTCTTACGGACACGTTGAGCTTCTACTCGATCTGGGTGTTCCATCTCACCATCTCATATAGCTATCTGAAGTGAGTGAAGTAATACTGGAGCTGTTGTTGACAGCTCAGGACATGAGGGGGCCGCTTCCCCGTGGCAGTTAGGGCTGATGAAAATTGTATTATTTTTGTGCAGTTTATATAACCTCTCCATCAATCTTTGTGCGCACTCTCATTTCTCTGCCCTTTCACCACAGAGTAGAAACAATGATGCCAGATTAATTTCAAGAAGATATAAATGTCAGGTGGAGCACTTTTGAAAAATCAATGAAATATCAGATTCTGTACTCTGCATACTGAGAAATGCCAAGTATGTAGAAGCCACGACAGATAGGGATTTTCTCAGACTCCACATCTGCATAAATACTACATACATCTTGATGTGCTGCAGCTTTTCTTAGTGTTTCCACTGACAAATAAAGACAATTCTCTGCAGCGTAAAAGAGTAACAATGATGATTTACCTTAATTAAAATGCAAACATTGTAAAGTAGGGGTAGAGAGGTTGTATAAGTGCACATTCCCTTCCATGCATGTTTTTTCAATAAGACACAACCATTCTCAATTTTACTCTCCATTTACCTTCAGTGTCTCGGTTCAGTTCACATTCCATTCCAACATGCAACAGTCTTTAATTAAAGCTTTACGAGATACAGCAGAAGGCTTCTCTGCGTAATCACCACATGGTCAGACTAGTTACTTCAGATCACCAAATGACTAAAATTTGGAATAAATGTGGAATGTGCTGGTGCGGCTATTTGCTCATACCTTGACCAGCTTCTGCAACATTAATGTTTCATATGCGCCATCTTCCTAAAAGCAACAGATGCAGTCACTCCATTAATGCTTTTTGGGTTATTTTAGGCTTTAAAATACAGTACAGTATGGATGCCACATGTCCACGGGACACGGCCTTTTACTTGCATTGGAAATGACAAACACGTAACTGTATATTTTATCCATAGATCAAGTGTAAGGTCGTGCAGACCAAACCCCAAGGGTTTGAAAACATAGTTAATGATGACTTATTCATGTATCTGTATGTCCTGTTGTAAGTATATGAGTCAATAAGTAATGTTTTTTTCTGGGAGTTGTGGACACCTAGGGACCATCCATATACACAAAAGGTCCATCAGTAAGTATTTTATTTTTTAGATAATATTTATTTAGTTTTGGTTGTATACGGACAGCAGGAACAGAGAAAAAATAAATAAATAAAATAACACAAAAAGGGGCATACAAATCATCAGTCAGTTGAATGAGCATTATCTTATGTTTGAATAATGTCCATTTCCTCCATTTTTATGCAAAGTCACCTGGTTTGATTCACAGATGAAAAGTCATTTTCTCCATTGCATGAATCTCCTCCGTAATGTCCACCCAGTGTCCTGTTTTTGGAGCATCACTCGTCATCCAGTTCCTAGTAATAGCCTTATACACAACAATCATTATTTTGAAGAGGTACCTGTCTTCTTTCATAATAATTTCTTCTGGGATCAATCCCAGATACAGAACCTGTGGGTCCCTGGGAACCTTATAATTTAAGATGTCCTCCAAAATTCCACTACTGTCATCCCAGAAAGATTGTAGTTTGGCACATGACCAAATATGACTGTGATCGGCACTATAGTTTCCATTTTGTCTCCAAAATGTTTGTTCAGTGAGTATTTTTGAGTTGCAGTGTTACTGTGCACCATATAATTTTAGTGTTAAGCGCATAAGATTAAAACAAAAATGCAAAGAGGAGACAAAGGCAACGATTCTGTAATGTTTTCTTAATATGTAAACACATGGAGTGCAATTGAAAGACAGTGTGCAGGACTCTTGTTTTCTTTTACTTTATCCTCAAAGAGCAAAACAGTCACTGGAAACCAACAGGCCCAACAGCTGCATGATTTATTCAGTCTGAAGAACAAACACAGTCCACACATCCATCCAGTCCACAGAGCCAATAAATCACTAGAGGAGTCAAGTAACGAAGTACAAATACTTCATTACCTTACTTAAATAGAATTTTTAAAAAAATCTATATAGTATTAGAGTATGTAAAAATGTGAGAAAACAGATTAGTAGCATTAAAGATGTTTTTATTTCGTAGTTTTCACACAGTATATCAGGATGTTTCTTTGCTTCTAAAATGAAACATGTTTTCTAGCTGAGTGGTTCATATAAGGTTCATAAAAAATAAATAAATAAATAAAAAATTCAATCGTATTGGTTTTTTTGTGTTTTTTTTTTCATGCTAAGAGGAATAAAAAACACTCTGGAAAAAAATGTTGATTAATTGATATGATTGTCTTGAGAGTCTGCTTTTGACCAGATCTATTTGTAAGGTGTCATGAAATAACTTATTGTGATTTGCCACTATATAAATAAAACTGGATTGATTGATTGAAATAAATATAGTTTCTCAGTTTTTCAGCGACACCAGATATGATCCATCTGGACGTTCTGAGGCTCCGTAGTGAACACGAAAACACTTTCATGTTCTGCAACATTGACTCACAAGTAAAACCCATGTTGTTTGACAAATGACGGTGGTTGGAGAGGCTTATTTTTATGTTCAGTTAATGATATATTTTGCTGAAAAAGTCATTTGTTTGGTTTTCCCAGTTCTGATATAATAACCTACTCTGATCTCCTATGAATATTTACCAGATTGTAAATTAAATACAGAAAAGAACCTGATTTCTAATGTGCATGAGCAGCAAAAACTAGTTAAAAGTCCAGGTTTGGTCCCTTTGACTGATGTGTTATTATATCTGACATCATGAGACACCTAAACGCATCAGTGTTGTCGCAGCGTGTTACAGTTGGAACAGCTGGAGATGGAGCTGGTTTGAGCGTCTTCAGATCCAGTTTATACCAGAGAGGGGGAAAAAAAGAAGAAACAGTTCTAATATGCAAATGTGTTTTCAGCTGTTGGACTTGGAAGTGAATGAAATGAATGAAAATGAGAGGTTTACAGGGACAAATGAGGTGGAGCTGTTCATGATTTCAGCAGATTACAATAGACATGTGACGTGTTTTGTAAGAAGTCAGAGGGAAAGAAATGGAAATCAATGGTTTAATCTTCCACAATGAGTTGCATTTTAAAAGATGATTAGATGCATTATCTATTGCAGGGGTGTCAAACATGCGGCCCGGGGGCTAAATCCGACCCGCCAAAGGGTCCATTCCGGCCCGTGGGATGAATTTGTGAAATAAAAAAATGACACTGAAAATATGAATCGTTTTAGTTCAGGTTCCACATTCAGACTAATTCCGTCTCTCGTGGGTCAGATCAGTAAAATACGATCATAATAACCTAAAAATAATGACAGCTTGAAATTTTTCTGTTTGTAAATGCAAACATTTTCATGTCATTTTACTGTATTTATACTAACATCATCATTTCTCATAATAAAAGAATAACCTGAACAAATATGAACGAGTTGAAATGTCTTAAGAAGGGAAATTTTAACAATATTCTGTCAGTTATTATGTGCATGTGTAAATGATAAACTGAAGCAGAAAACTGTTAAAATTGAACTTGTATATACATTTTAAAAAAAAATAAGTCGATCTTGTTGTTTCACCAGAAAAACGTTATTATATTTTTTTGAGCAATGGAACAATTTATATAAAAGAAATGTATATACATTATATATATTGCCTTTTTATATATATATATATAAATTTCCCCCCATACCCAAACCAACCCCAAGGTCCTCCAAGAAGGTGCAACAGCAGGAACAAGAACATTAGAACATAGTCTCTGAGCAGAAGAAAATCAAGTGCAAGCAGTAACAAATCTGTGACAAACAAAAATATTAACAGAAATACCAGAAAATTTAAAAAAAATAACACTAATAATAAAAATAATAAAGACATAGCTTATAGATACATGTGCCTACTTTAAAATATTAGGTATTACATAGATGCACCAAATGTGACAATAGGCGGACAGACACCAGTAAATGTAACGGATGAAAAGAAAGAAAAAACAATAAAGAGTGAGTTCTAAAATTGCACTTATTTTACTGAAGAAATTTCAGTTTGTTTCTGTTGTTCACATCATTTTAAAGGATACTTTGCGATTGTAAATGTTTTTGTAATGTAATTTTGCTTTTTTTTTTAAATTCTAAAACATACAGAAAAGTTTGGAGTTGACATTATTTATATATTATTATGTTATTATTAGTCCGGCCCACTTCGGATCATATTGTGCTACATGTGGCCCCTGAACTAAAATGAGTTTGACCCTGATCTATTGTATAAGAGGTTATATAATTACATGTGTTAAAGTGGAAGAGAGGTGGTTTATATCATTTTATTGTTTTTTGAAGTTGAAGGTGGGTGGTTCATGTGATTTAGTTCATGTGTATATTGTTTTTTAATAGAACATTTCATTGAGAGAGACAAAAGAGCATGGAGGAAAGAACTGCGAAAGAGTGAAATAAAAAAAAAAGCTACAACTTTTTCTTGTGGAATGAAGCTTGATGATTAATGGAAGAACTTCTAGAACTGTAATGAATATTTAATAAGTATTATTGAATCTCAGACCTTTCTCTTTTTCCGATGAACTGTGGAATATGAGGAAAATGTTCAACACTGATGGGAAACAGATTTGGATTTATTCTCTCCATTCACTGCATCAAATCTACAACTGGAATGGAACTTGCAGCTAATACTAAAAAAAAAAAAAAAAAGTACTAAATCTGCTTCTGAGATGGAGTAGACACTGAAGTCTATACTTAAGTACTGCTTCATATGTACTTTATTACTTGTGTGTCAGTTAGTTTGTAGTTTTGTGTGATGAGTGTAAACGTGTCCACATACTAAAAGTGCAGACACTAAACTAGCTGTTCAATCTACATAAAAACAATTTAGTCACACTGTGTTCTCAAAATTAAAATCATAGTTAAATGATGAGCCACCACTGGTCTGGGACCCTGGGACAGCAGCTTCCCAGTTAGCTCCTAGCTAATTAAAATGTAGATAATTAAAATAGAATTGAACAATGGTCGACCCCAAGAGTGTCTAGATTTTTGTGATTGTTGTGTTTGTGCTCACACTGACAACAAAGTTTTCCACAGCACAAACTGTAGTAAAATAAAACAAGTTCTTTCTGTGGCAGCTTTGGAGAATTCATCTCTTTAATTGTGTTTTTTATCTGTTAAACATAAGTGTCGCAGGTGGGTTATAGGCTGGACACGTCAAAGCAGCAATTCACACTGTTCGTACCTACACTCAAAGAAATAAACATCAGATTTACTTAACTTGGTTTTGTCTTTTTTTCCTATTTTTTCTACTTTTTTTTTCTACTAAAGAAATAAGACGTCAGATTTACTTAAACGAATACTCCAGCCAAAAATGAAATTAAGTCAGTCACGGCCTCTCCCAGAGTTAAAACAGTGTGGAAAAAATGGTTAAAATCCGTTCAGTCATTGTCCTGTTTTGTGAGCGGTGCTTTTAGCTTTAGCTTAGCGCAGTTGCTGTAAACCTACGGTGTCAGTTAGCATGTCCTCCAAAAAAAGTGATCGAGTCATCTATTTTTCTTAAATATATCTTGGGAGCCGTGTGTTCAGAACAAGTACAAATCATAATGCAAAAACAAACGAGGCTATTACCTGGGCAGATATTTACTTGGAACTATATTCAGCCTCATCACAGGCAAGGCACCGCTAGATAGGAGCAAAGTTGTCATGCAGCAACTTGAAAACCCCAACTTCCGTAAACACACCGCCGTGGATACTTATGCTTCTACAGCAAAATTGCGATCAACACGGCTTACCTCGTGCTGGAGGAAGATGATGATTTCCTGTTTGATCCGAATCCAAGACCATGTCTGTTTGAGCCAGAATATACGGAAGAGGAGCTACGCACAACGGAGGAGCAAGAGCAGGCTGTGACCTGTCAAGATGCAGACGTGAGGGAGAGGGTCCACATGAACTGGTGGTGTGAGTGTGGAGTTGACAATGCCCACCGAACCAGAGTCTGTGTGTTCGGAGTGGGGCAAGGTATTGCCATTGATGACAAGGCCCAATGTTTTGGAGTCGGACGAAGAGGAGCCTGCCCCAAGATGCGTGATTTCTCTGTTATGATTCACCCATGATTCATAGATTTTTTTCCCTGGTGTAATAAGGTGAATCGGAAAAAAAGACCCCATGCCGGATGGACAGCTGTCCACAAAGTAAGTTATATGATGCCTGATTATTTCATGATTTAGTTTGGCACATGTATGCGCATCAGGCTGGTTCTCATTCAGTTTCTTATTCTAGTGCTGCGTGACAACTTTACTCCTATCTAGCAGTGCTTTGTCTATGATGAGGCCGAATATAAAATAAAAAAATATTTTTTAAAATACACAGCCAAAAGTACATGGGTCTGATCAAGCGCTAACACATGCACACGTGTGATGTTCAACAGCCTCTGTCATAAAAGCAGAGGAATTTACATGCATGTATTATACATATTTGAGTAAGTATTTATAAGCACTTTAACACTATGTAGAATAACATTTGGGGAGATAAATCTTTTAGGTGAAAACTGTCAAATTACTGCTAGGTAACAGATGGACTTGAAATGGACATCAATTTTTTATGTAATTATGTAAACGTTCAAAACATGGTTCTCAACAGAAACTGATATCAAGTAGGACAAAACCTTTTAGATACTGTGTTCAACTATACTGAAAATACATTTTGGAGTAAAATAATGAAAAGTCTTTGTTTTATTGAGATGAGACTATAGTAACATGGTTGCCATAGTAACACATGGATGACTCTTTACCATTGTATACATCACCCAAAATGTATCAAAAGATCATTAGCTCCTGAAGGTTTCACTCAAATATCAGAATTATAAGTAACTTGAAAATAAAAAAAAATATGTATTTTTGTGACAAGACAGGGCCTTTTATCTACTCATAAATGTTCAAACTCATAAATATCACATATAATGAAAAGAATAATTATGTTGTTATGTTTTCATCGGCGTTGGTTTGTCTGTCTGTTTGTTTGTCTGTTAGCAAGATAACTCAAAAAGTTATGGATGGATTTTGATGAAATTTTCAGGATATGTCCGCTCTGGGTCAAGGAAGAGATGATTAAATGTTGGAGGTGACCTGGATCACCATCTGGATTCTTTATCAACATGATAGGGCATTGTGGACCAGAGTTGATTATGAGGTCATTCAGCACCAAATATCTAATATTTTAAAGTTAATTGTCTATAAACTCAACAGGCTGAATAGATTTTCACATTTTTTTCGATGTAATTTTTTTGCATCAAATTTGAGCTATGGCTGTGGTGTAAAACGTACAGTAAAAAAAAAAAAATCTATTGTAATTTTTTTTCTACATGTGGTGTTTTAAAAAGGATACGAGTTCCATAAAATAGAGATCTTTAACTGAAAAAAAAAAAAGAGCCCACTTGATTCATGTTGATGTTCTGTTTGGCTTGATCGGACCCACATGTGTGTTATGGATGAAAGTCTGAAGAAATCCATCAAGCTGGAACTCAACCAGACAAACCCAACATTTCATATTCAACGTGTGCATGTTACGTACGATTTTGAGTTTATTCCTTTACCTCTAATACTCATCATCATTATCGCTCATTTTTCATCTTTCTTTGGCAACACATGTCAGATGTCCTCCCAATAAGGCCCGTTAAACTGAACCAAACCGGAAAAGCAGAGTGGAGTGAATCATCTCACGTCTCACTGAGCATGTAATCATTACAGCCCTGCTGCTTTCACCTCTTCACGCCTGGCTCTAATACTTGCCGACCTGTCCTCATGTCAACCCCACCTTAATGTACTTCCCCAGGCTCCATTTAAATCACTGCGCTCCAGTTCCCTCCATCCTCCAGACTCTTTCCTCCGCTCTTTGTCTCCGTCTTCTTCTTGTTCGCTTCCATTTCTGTCTTCTCACCCGGCCACTCTAATTGCCTTACTTTGCCAAATGAGCCAACCAATTGTGCTTCCAGTTAAAAGCTGATGAGGAGTCTGCCCTATCCAGCCCTCCAACTCGTTGGGCTGGGGAAGCTAAATAAAGAGAGTTGAGCTGAATGACGCTCTCTCCTGAATGCAGATGCTGACTCCTCTGTGCTGACAGCCATTGCCTGCGACAAGCACTGTGCAATCATATTCCACAGTCCCACGAGACTCAGGTTTTTGGCACCTACGTCTTTGCAGCTTGGAACCTGATGTCAGTGTCGTTTTTATGGATCGACTGATGTGCATACTGGGTTACTGATACCAGCGGGTTTTTAACATCACAAAGCACAGATTCCCAATAAATACACCTGTCTCAAACACCATTGGAAACTTTACTGAAGGGTAAACAGCGCTAAACACAAGTAACAGAAAGGACACAGTCAGTACGTACACTGTAAAAAGTAAAACACTGAATCAACTTAAAAATTTTCTCCAATAGGTCACACATAAAAAAATTTGTTGAGCAAATTCAACCACATTAATATAATTTAATTTGGTTCAATCAACTAATATTTTTGTGTGACCTATTGAAGAAAATTTTTAAGTTGATTCATGTTTTACTTTTTACAGTGTATTGTTAAATGTACTTGAAGATACACGATGGTACTCCGTACACTGTAAAAAGTATAACATTGAATCAATTTAGAACATTTTCTTCAATCAGTCACACATTAAAAAAAACTAGTTGAGCAAATTCAATTACATTAATATAATTTAATTTGGTTCAATCAACTAATATTTTTATGTGTGACCCATTGAAAAAAAAAAGTTTTAAGTTGATTCATGTTTTACTTTTTACAGTGTACTGTTAACGGTACTTGAAGATACATGATGATGTTCAGTACACTGTAAAAAGTAAAACATGAATCAACTTTTAAAGAAATTTCAATCGGTTGCACATTAAAAAAATTGAGTTGAGTGAATCAAATTAATTTCTTTGAAAATAATTTAATGTAATTTAATTTAGTTCACTCAACTCCTTACTTTATGTCTGACGATTGAAGAAATTTTTTTAAAGTTGATTCATGTTTTACTTTTTACAGTGTATGCCATGATATTGGAGAAGCTGTTATGGTTAGAAACAACAGAAATGACGCACGTTCTATTTACTATAAATAGTGATACAAATATGATTAAGTATAAGAAAAGAAATTAAAGGTAATTAGTGTTAGAGTGGCACAGAGAAAGAGAAATCATCCGGTTGTTTATTTCAGGAATAACAGAAGTACACTATATTGTAGATATGGTCAATAAAAAATAAGTTATTTTCTGTTTTATAAAGGCGGGAAGGAAAATAAAATCTGTTATAAATATTGTATTGCCATTTCTGGCCAGAAAAATCAAAAAAGCCTTTTCCTTTGTGGATCCTTTTCTGATCTTTGAGTGAAAGTGAAGTTTATGATATTACTTCACCACACTTTGAAGGTGATGCAAGGAGAGCATAGAGTGTTGGTATCTTTATTAAAATGAATTAGTGATGAGTAATTTGCATGTATGACTCACATGTTAGAACAATCACTGACAATGTAACTGTAACCGTGATTATGTCCATGTTTGCTTTATGGTGATGATAATACAAAAAGACAAAAACAGACAAAAAACAAACAAGCAAAAAATAAATAATGAGTAAAAAAAACAGAGCTGAACTCCTTGTGGTTCCTGTCTGTTCCACCCAGTTCCATGTCTGCGTTCAGGGTCAAAGGTTCAAACATTAGCGTTTCAGACATTGTCTTCACATTATTGGAAATGTCAATCAACTTTATCAATGAAATGTTAGTCATTCATTCATCTTCTGAGCCCATTTTATCCTCACTAGGGTCGCTTGGAGCCTATCCCAGCTACTTAAGGGCGAAAGTGGGGTACACCCTGGACATGTGACCAGTTCATCACAGGGCTGACATATAGAGACAAAAAATCACTCCCACATTCACACCTATGGAGAATTTAGATGAACCCATTAACCTATCAGTGCATGCGTTTGGATGGTGGGAGGAAGCCGGAGTATGCAGAGAAAACCCACACAAACACGGGGAGAACATGGAAACTCCAAACAGAAAGGTCCCACAGATCTTATTGATTTAGCGCAAAATCGTAACAAAAGTTATCTCATGACACTTTACATCTCGAAACCAGATTCTCAAGCCAATTTAGAGAAACCCAATAGAGTCCTACAGGAGCCAACATTGGTGTGCTCCCTCCCCAGAAGAAAGCCTCGCGCTAAAACCTTGTGATAGCTGTAACTCCGCAAAACAACACGGTGCTAGAAAATTGAGCAAAATTATCAGGGGAAAATAGAAAAAAAAAACCGCCCTAAATTGGAAAATGACTATATCAGTGCTGAGGTAGCGGTATACTGGTGCAGCACTGTTGTTCCATCGTCTGGGGAGAACCCTGACCTGTGACTGGTGACAGTGGGGAGGAAAATCTTGGTTGTTCACGGCTGCTTCCCACTGCAAAGCATTTTGATGTTTCACGGCAGAATGAGAAGGTAAACGTAAATGTCAGAGCTCAGGTTAATTTACTGATAAAATCATGCTCTGTTAACTGTCACCTCCTGGCACACTTGGCCTCGGCTCTCGCCCATTTACCAGCTCAAATATTTGCACTTCATTTGCACTTTGCAGTATTTTTTTTTCTGCCTGCATTTGTAAAGAGGTTACAGTCACTCTAGACTATGGCCTGTGCTATACAAACTGTAATTAATTAGGTTCTAACTCAAAACTGTCACTTTTTTTTGCATCTGGTGTTGAAGTTAAACTCGGTGCTGTCATCATATAAGTGTGATGTGAAGTTCCATCAGAAATTCTTTCTAAAATACTTATTAAATAAATGGAAAAGCAGATGTTTAACCAGCAACAAGCAGCTGCCCCTCTGTTAATGAACGATCTAAAAAAGGCTCCTTCACTCTACTCTCATAATTTGTATAATGTAATATTGCATCTTTAATCTCCCTTGTAATATCAGCTGTCTGTTCCTGTTTTTTTTTTCTTCTTCTCTCTCTTATGCACCAGTCATGTTCTTTATGAGCGCTTTTTTCCACCACACACTGCATCTGTAGATGTTGTTTACCCACTTCACCCTGCAGAGGTGTCCTCTTTTATGGAGCCATGCTGGTGGCAGCCCTAAAGCTTCACAGAAACTACTGAGCATGTGGCTCCTGAACACAGAGCCAGCAACCACTTTTAAGATGAGGCTGTAAAAAACAAAATGGGTGGATACCTCAAGAGCACATTTGGACCAACTTACAGCAGACAGAGAGGATGCTTGAGCAAATATTTCCCACATGCCTCTGAGTTCAGCTGGAGAACACACACACCAACCTGTCATTGATACTGGAGTGCTCGAAAAGCCACATTTTCAAGGTGTTAAATGGAAACATACAGTGTAGAAATATGTAAAAAGATGTTTCAACTGGGGCAGGACCTTGGGACCTTTCTGTGTGGAGTTTGCATGTTCCCCCCGTTTCTGCGTGGGTTTTCTCCAGGTACTCCGGTTTCCTCCCACAATCCAAAGACATGCACTGATAGGTTAATGGGCTAAT
>JAQQZY010000007.1:9855304-9872550 GCA_030068375.1 Ostorhinchus rueppellii | reverse complement strand
CGCGGATATAACATTGTGACACCTCTACAAACCTGTAGACAGCGCCAGAATACCACCATGCCATGGCACCTTTAAGTAGCATTTCTTTTAACCTTTCAGTTTCAGATATCTTGCAAAACCACTATGTAAATAGCGTGCACATTACAGATGTTGACTTCATCTTCACACTTGACAGATTATTAACATCTGGCTTTTGTTTTTTTCCAGTGGCATGTTACACTGCACATCATCAGCCAAAAAAATTCACTCTGTCTCTATTCATGACGTGCTTGTAAACCTTTACTTGACATTAAAAATTAAAGACGGACTGAATCACAAGATGTAAAATTGAAACCACCACAAATGGTCCCCATCTCCTTCCATTCATTTCTGACCAGTTAACCCATTAAGGTGCATGTCTTTGAATGGTAGGTGGAGGCTGGAATACCCACAGAGAACCCACTAGAGCATGCACACTCCACAGAGAAAGGCCAAAGTGCTAACTATTGCGTCACCACCTTATCACCATCTCATCCATGAAAAAAAACCCCACATCCCAGCCATTTTAGATGGACAACGACAACTGAATGTGAACACAGCCTGCAGTGTTGACAACAAGATGCAGCCTCGTTTATTTGCTCCAAACCAGTTTATAGAAACACACATATTTTTCATTTTTCTACTGCATTTATCCCTTCTTTTTTTTTTTTTTTACATTTTATGACTGCACAGCCCACCATGATACTTTCTACTGTTTCCTGTTTTCCAAACACAAAACAACAAGTGTAACAGTCTGTTGTCTCTTTTAGTGCCTTTACTTGTATTTATAAAAACAGGATACACGTGCTAGTCTTTGAAAAGGATGAAAAAAATATTTCTATTAAATTGTTTTTTATTTTAAAATGAATGAATTAAAGAACAAAAATGAAAATGAAATGAAAAAGGATATATTCTGCTGAGACCCAGGAAAGTGAACATTTTTGCTTTTTATATTAAACAATTGTCTTATGTGGTTAATATGAAATGTGCGGTTCACTCCACACTTCCTTGTCTGAACTTTACACCCACTCTGTGATCAGGAAGGCCACTCTGATCACAGAAACCACACTCACCCCCTTCACCAATCATTCCAGCTACTGCCATCAGCAGAGGTGGGTAATCCCAGGTTCATCAAGTCAAAGTCCTGCCATATATTGGTTCTACCTGTTCACTTACAGGTGACTCCACTAATTATCCCATCTATCTGGACGAGGAGTTGTGCTCATCAAACTGGGCTGGTTCAGTGAATGGGTGGGACAAATACATGGCAGGACTTTGACTTGATGAACCTGGGATTACCCACCTCTGGCCATCAGGCAGGAGGTATACAGTCCCACTGGCCCAGAAAAACACCTACCAAAAACCTTTCATTCCATCTGCCATAACCATTCTGAACACCTTGAAATAGAACATTCCACTCCTAAAATGCACCTGTTTTCAACACTACACTGGTCACATGCTGTAACTTCTGTTTTAATTCATGCTTTAGTTTATGTTTTAATTTATTTCTAAAGTATGTGTTGGCTTTTATCATGATCTTGAACTGTGTGGATGTGTTGTGAACCATATCGAAGATGAATTTCTGTCACCATTTGGGACAGACAATAAAGCATTCTATTCTATTCTATTCTATTCTATTCTATTCTATTCTATTCTATTCTATTCTCTTGACTGGAAACTTCATAATGCAACTGTTTTTTTTAAAATATATTTTTATTATTTATGTATTTATTTTTCAATGCAATGTCCTTTGCAATGAACAGCAGTTGTTCAGTAAAACTGTCAAACTTTTGTCCCCTACAGAGGACAAAAACGCATTGCTGGGTTTCAGGAGGATTTAATTTGTTCATTTTTTCCCTCTAGACTTCTAAAATGTTCAATCATCTTTCAATATGTCAAATCAGACTGGATATGTGAGGACAAACCGATAGCTAATTAGTAATGTTGTTGAAGAATTACTTTTTTTTTTTACTCTATTTTTTATGTTGCAGTGCTGTACAGTATTAATACTTTTACTTAGGATCTGCTTACGTCTACCTCTTTAAAAAAAAATCAATTTTCCCATCCAGGACTGTGTAGAACACAGAAATTGAGACCATTACTCTTACAAAATCAATACAAAGTAAAAGCTACAACTTTGTTATCCTTGTCAAATAACCCACAATTATGTGACAAAGGTCGAAAGCATCAGTGTATGAGCTGAAGACTGTTCACAGGACACTAAAAAACAGTGCACACTCTGTATAGGATTTGCTGTTCAGCTTTGCAACTAACAGCTGTGAAGAACGCTGACTGAAGGCAGAGAGTGCATCATTAAAAGCAAAAAGTTGGTTGTGTTGGGTAGATGCAACATCTCCACACCACTGCCTCCTTTGAAACCAGGGCCTACTGGGCAGTATAATCCTTCACGAAGGGTAGAGCTGTGTCTATTACTACAAATTGGCATGGCAAATCTCTTAGCAGACATAATAAAAAAAGGAAAAAAAGAGGGTGGGAGGGAGGCACAGATAGTAATAGAAGCTCACCGATTTCTGACTGTGACAACATGAAGGAGGGAGGGACAGGTAAATGGAGGCTGGGAAATGTGGCTTATCTTAGTCTTGGCCCTTAGAGCCCTGGAGGTTTGGAAGATAACCGCACACATGTGTGTGTTGAAGAAGGGCTGCTTTGTGCATGTGGAAAATGATCTAATAGAAAAGGCAGGAGGACAGAAATGTGATGGAGACTGAGAAATATGATAACCTCTTGGGGAAGGTGCCTCACAACCTGCCATCCCATATCAACGTGCACATACTGTATTCCCCGCGTCCCATTTTCCACATTATTGCATTTCTTATGCTGAATGTCACCCAATCACAAACCCATATCTGCTATTAAATTAAAAGCAATAGAAAAAGAACTCATCCTGTTGCATGGTTAAAGTTATGCAACACCCATTTTAGCTTTAAAAAAGCAACACTTCCTTCAACTCAATAACTGATTCCAACACATTTAGCACCAGCCTCTGCAGCCAAACACTTGTTGACGAATTAATCAGTCTCCCACCGACTCGTGCGGTAATTTGGCCCACTCCTCATGCAGAACTGCTTGTTAATCAGGGACATTTGTGCGGTTTTTAAGCATTAACAGCTCATTTCAGGTTTTAAAAAAGTTAATCTTTTGACTCATCTGTCCCTTGAGAGCTGCTCCAGCTGTGCTTTCTGGTGAACTTGACATGAGCATTCATATCACAGTATCTGCCCTGTTCCTCTGCTATGAATCCGATTTTTCATTTTGAGTGTATCTAATAGTGCAATCACGACCACTGAATGAAGCCAAGTGGGGAAAGTTTTGGCGAATGTTGCTTTTAAATTTTCCTGTGACTTTCTGGACGACTTACTCTTGAAGAGATTTGGGCAAGAATGGCTCTCCGGGGGAAGCTGCAACCTGTATCAATTTTCTGATCAGTATCACAGTGACTACACATTTTATTTAACAGGTTGTATTAAGGCAACATCTTACTCATGACTGATCCGAATACCGTTTTTGAAAATCAAACTCACTCTTCCACCCTGTCAAAAAGTTTCAGCTGCAAACTTTACTTCAGTAAATGGTCTAAATATATAAAGTTTAACACACACTGGAAAGTTAACTGTTCAACATAGACTGAGCTAAGTAGGTAAAAACTTTTCACACCAGCAGAAAAAATGTATGTGACTGAAGGTATCACTTCTAAGCTTCAAAGTTAATTCAGGTCATGACAATAGTGCCCACTTTGTTCATTTTACCCCATCATGAATTAAGAATAATATACAGTACGGTCCAAAAGTCTGAGGCCACCTCCAGTTTTGTTGTGTTTGCTGGGTTGAAATGAGTATCCACGGATATTTCTCATTTTCTTTTCTTCAGATACAACAAGAAAATACAGGAAATATGTGCACAGCCTTAAAAAACACACAAAAAAGCAGAAGTAAATGGGTTCTAAAGATGAAAGTCAGTATTTAGCGTGACCTCTGACCCCATGACAAGAAGCAGAACAAATAATTTGAAACATATGATGGGTGTTGAATGAAACCTGGTGTTAAACATCTGAAAATTAATGCAATTAAGCTCATATTGTCTGAACAAAAGGGTTCAGGAGGTCAGGCCACGTGAAACACTCAAACTTTACTTCATATATATTCAGATACTTCATACAGACACTGAGAAATGCATGTTTTTACTGTATATGCTCATATTTTCTTTAAATCTGTCTCAAAACATACAAGATACTTGTGAACATGTGATTGAAGCTAATTTTTTTTTAACCTCCGCCAAGTAGGTTATGTTTTTGCCAGGATTTGTGGGTTTGTTTTTTTTGTTTCTTAGCAACATAACTCAAAAAGTTATGGGCAGATTTTGATGAAATTTTCAGGATATGTCCGCTCTGGGACAAAGAAGAGAGGATTCAATTTTGGAGGCGATCTGGATCACCGTCTGGATCCAGGAACTTTTTAAAGGATTCTTTATCATTGCGAGATAGGGTATGGCATATGAGGTCATTCAGTGTCATCTAGTGGAGGAAAGTAAAAACGCTACCTTAAAACCAGAGCGGACATGTCGTGAAAATTTTATCAAAATCCACCTATATCTTTTTGAGTTATGTTGCTAACAAAAAAAACCAAACAAATCCACAAATCCTGGCAAAAACATAACCTCCTTGATGGAAGTAAAAGAAAAAATAAAGTACAAACACTTACAAACACTACCTTGGCGGAGGTCTGCGCTCTCTGAGTGCTTTTCTAGTCTTGTAATGTTTTCCTCTGTTCATACTGAACAGAAAAGGCTCACATGACAGTCCTTTCAGTTTAAGTGACAATAGGGATTTAACATAACTGAATAGCTGCTATTTTTCTAAGCCACTGAAGGACTCCTCCTCTTCTTCTTCTTCTTCTTCTTCTTCTTCTTCTTCTTCTTCTTCTTCTTCTTTTTCCCTCCTCTTCAATGCTGATTGAAAGGTTAGAAAGCTACAGAACTACTAAACAGATCTTGGTATGAAATTGTTAGCACCTTTTTTCAACTGAAAAGTAAGTTAACATTCATCTGTACTTATAGTGTTCTGACTAGAGCAGAGAGTTGTGTAACTGTTACTGCCAACAATCTCAGTATTATCAGTAGTAAACAGGAATGATGCATCCTGCAAAGACTATATAGGTGACACTAACATCAGCGCTGTACATCATGACACTGCAGGAAGGCCCAGCCAATAAAATACAAATACAGTCTTAGAGAGAGTTGACAATATTTCACAACTTTACACATTTTCCGGGAGCCTAAAACTGAACGTAAACCTGCCAGCTGAGAACAAAGAAATGTGTTTGGAAAGACAACAAACACATTTGGTGACTGAAAGATTTAACAGCAGCTTCCTTCGGAGCCCGGGAAAGAATGAATTTGCAAAGATAAAGCAGTTAACGTAAGCCTGTGCGGTGAAATGGAAAACATACTTTTTTGTACCTAAGGACCGCTTGTTTGATTACCTTGCAGACCCAGGAAATGAGGAGCTCTGAGCTTTTGTCAATTTGTCTGTCAGGCTCCGTCTATAAACCACCACAGACTGCAGAGGGCTCTGGTATTATACAAATATGCACAGGAAAAAATGGAAAAATACTGAGAATTCTGCGGTCTCTGTGTGTTTATCCATCTATCCAGACAAACAGATGGAAACAGACATTTAAACAACTGACTTCCCATCAGAGTGGAATGTATGTACGCATGCTAATGAGCTATCGGGGGTTGGAATCCCTATCCTGAGGACACGAAATGATAGAAATGTATGTTAACAACGTGATCAAATCAACAACTTGTGTGCCGCACAAACCAAGGATATAAACAGCCTCCACACAAACAGTTCACTGAAACAAATGGGACCATGTATTTCAGAAAATCTTTCATTTGTATTAACTCTTGATGGAATAGTTAATGGATGCTTCTATGAAACTGGGTTCATTTTGGTACCAGGTACTTTGCCAGCTTTTTTTAGACCCAATAATAAAAGACAAATTTAGACGTATTTCCCTCCAGGATGTACCTAATGATGACCTCAGATAAATGCAAAAAAATGTATACTCTTTGTTTTGAGCCATACCAAAATTAATGAAGTTTTAAAAATAGGACCAAAATTGAGACAGGAAAAGCTGCGTAGGTGTCAGCGCATTTGATCTGGAAAACAAAACATGGCTTGAAATGGTCTTATATAGCGCTATAAATAACCCCTTGATGCCTATTGATGCAAATTTGCATATCAACCCCCCCCCGCTCTAAAATGCAACCAAAATACTATCTACTTGACAGAAAAAAATGGATGTCAATTTTTTTCCCCCCACAATTGGAAATTGATTCAGGTGTTAAGGGGTTAAATTTGATGATCCCAGTGGACATGTGGGTTGTTCACGAAACAGCAGCATGGGTGCTGCTACCAATTATGAAAGTATAATCATTGTGGACACTACATAAATTCCCTATTTTGCCAATCTATTGGAGTGGAGGGTGGGGGGCTCAGAATTTTTGGTTAGTTTAAGATTTTTTTTTTTTTTTTTAATTCAAGTAAAAAAAAAAAAAAAAACCCTCCCAATGGAACAAGTGACAATTATCTTGTTTTATCTTTTATCTTTTCTTGAAAACAGATTTCTGATTTCTTATTTCCCACTAAAAACTTACTCTTTAGGTGATTATTTCTTATTTCTTTCTAAGTGCGATGAGATATTTTGACTAGAAATGAGAAAAATACACTTGGTTAGATTTTGATTTTTGCAGTGATTACAGTGTTTGTGATTGAAGGAGCTGAAAATTAAAGAATAATAACAAAAGACTTTGGAGATCTAACTCCTCCAAACGAACCACAGCATTAATCTCACATTTTACCACCAACAAGCATCATGTCCTGACGTCATGTTGATTAAGTTTGTGAACAGTTGGGTACCGCTGCAGTGAACTGTGGGAGGGCATTCTGTCCTCTGCTTTGGTAAAGGATGTTCCAGTGTATCCTATATTAGAGGAGATGATAGAAGAAGCACTGAAGCTCCTTTCCTTTGTGTTCGGAGAGTTCAAATAACTCTTATCATTACCAACTGATACTTCTGGGTCATTTCATTTAGGAACTTTCCTAAGCAAGAGGGACTATTTGGATGCATTCATGGTTTTTGGAAGAGGATGAAAAATTGCGTTTTGAAAATGACTGTTGAATACTGTTTGTCAATGTGCTCTTGACTGACCAGGTTGTCTGGAGAAGGGGTGTGGTGAACAGGTAGCAGGTGTCTCAAATCAATAAATGACTGGTTGGCCCTGTTCAAGCAGTGTGTGCATTCCGGTCAAACGTAACCGATGGCTGGGTGTTTTATTTCCTCCCTCAGTTAAACATTTTAGTTGGTGATTCCAGCCCTTTGCATGATGGTATTCCCAACACTGACATAAAGCTCTGAAAGATTCAACATATAATATTTCCTTCCGAGTTGTAAAGTAGCATAATATGGAAATTAGGGGTTGGGGATATATCGAACATACTCGATATATTGCAGGTCGTGTCATGTGAGATAAATGACTATATCGCGACCGTCGAGTACAAATTGTCACGTAAATGTTTTAAGACGTCTGTATGTAATTCTCTTCAGAGTTTTGCTTCTTTTATTCTGCTGTGGCTCCTCACAGCAAAGCAGCACACTCCCCCCGCCCATCCAGAAAACTCTCATGTGCACATGCGTGTTTTGTATTAGGAGGGAGCGAGTGCACATGGAAAGAGCGAAAAAAAAAAAAAAAGACAGTGGTACGTTTACGAGTCGGTGGTAAGAGACGCTAATACGGCTATGACGACCCCTGGAAGGAAAAGCCAAAAGAAGAAGAAGAAGGTACCGGCTCGACTCCTTATTCTTTAGCCACGTTTCCAGTATGTGGTACCAGCTCAGCTCGGCGCTAGTCAGTATTCTGATACGGTGCGTTTATTTTGTCAGCTGCTCAGAGTTGCTGAAAACTTGCTCGCTGCGTGTTGTCTCATCTGAATTTTTACGTAGGACACTAAAGACTGAATCTTTTCGACTGACCATGGTGTAGTTTTGGGCTGTCCTCATGTGGATTCATGTACCGCTATATTTACTGTCTACTTCCACATCTGTGTTTTCGTGAAACGGTCACAGAGAAAACTGTCTGACCAATCAGTGGTCTGCAGTATTTATACGTCACGTTTCGGTATCTGCCCCAACATTTTGGAACCACAGCAGAGGCGGCACTATAAAACTAGCACCAGGTACTAGATTCCAGGTCCTTTTTCATAAACACATGCATACCATTCTATTATTATTACTATTATTATTATTATTATTATTATTATTATTATTATTATTATTATTATTATTATTATTGAAAGCTTGTGGTTTGAAATAAAAGTTTTACTAAACCAACTGAAGGGTCTGATTGAATATTTTTCTGGTGTTATTTTATGCATCAAAGGATTAAATTTAACATTTTTATAGTGCTTTAGAGGAGTAATCAGAATATCGAGATATATACCGTGTATCGCAATATAGCCTAAAAATATTGAGATACTGGTTTTAGGCCATATCGTGCAATCCTAATGGAAATACACGTTTAAAGACGCAAATGAAACCGTTTTACTCATTTTACTGTTGGAATTTGACACATCATTATGCCACAGTTTTCTACGCTGAGCGGTTTTGTTGAACACTTGGGCTTCTATTTTAGGATTTCAAATGTGAACAATGTTTTTGACACAACATGTGCTTATTAAAAAGCCCTCCAGTGGCTCCAGCAGGGGTGAGGAGGTTAATGAATGAGAGCTGAACATTTCCCTGGTCATGGAAATATTGCCCAAAGTGTAAGCCCCTGAGAGACTGTGATGAATCTGCTGATTAGACTGGGGCTCTCCTTACTCGCTATGTTAACAAATGTGAATACTATTAATACAAATTGGATGGAAAGTGCACGGATGTACAGGTACAATATATGCAAATGCCTAATCAGTTTACTGTTGCATACTTGACTGAAATGAACTTTGTGGTTTTGGGTTGAAACGGTTCAGCTTAGGTTGGTTCGTTTGTCTCAGCAAATGCTAAAAGGCTTTTAGAGAGAGCTGTGCCAATAAGCGACAACATGCTGAGCATAACAAAAAGCCCTCAATAGATATCAGATTGAAATAAGCAACTTTCAAGTGAACAAAGTATAATTGTCTAAACAATGGCACTCAGCTTGAACATTCAGGGTTAGACAAGAGCAGAATTCCTTTAGTAGTAGCCAAGGAGAGGAATAAACCTGCATAAATATCTGAATTTTGCCTGGCACAGAGAGCTGATCCTTGCAAGTTTCTTAAAGCATTAAAAAACTAACCCCAGCTCAAAACAGCCCATTTCATTAAAATCTTGGCACATACAGTATACCCCCCTTTTGTGGATTGTGCCAAAGGCCTTTAGGAGGAGATCCACACACATTAAAGTTCACAATAGTAAATACATTCCCTCCATCCTGCTTGACCTCAAAGTTCACAGAAAGAAAGCAGCAGAAGTAGTAAGACTGGTGCAGTCTGGGAGTGGAAAAGTTTCCAGATCCTTTAAGTAAAAAGTACCAAACGTAAAAATACTTAATACAATTGAAAGGAAACTCTCTAATATTTCATTGGATCACTTTTAGTTCCCAGTGCACATTCATCGCATTGTTTTGCTAAATTTAAGCGCTTACATCCATACTTGTATTCAGTTTTGCTCAAGATCTTGGATTGTTGATGGGCAAGTTGAACCATTATGTCCAGTATTCTCTATCACATCCCAAACATTCTCACTGGGGTTCAGGTGTGGACTCTGTGGTGGCCATTCCATGTAGAAAACTGATGTCTCATGTTCCCTGAACCACTTCCACAGTTTGAGCCAAACGAATCCTGGTATTGTTATCTCAGAATATGCCTGTGTCATCAGCAAAGAAAAAAACACAGATATTCACACCTGCTCATTCAGTATGTTCAAATTCAGCTAACCTGTTTACGGACAAGTAATGATACTACACCTACACCTGACCAACTGAAGCAACCCCAGATATCAATCCAACTTTATTTATAAAGCACTTTAAAACAATCACAGCGGACCAAAGTGCTGTACAGAACACTAGAAACACACACAAAAAAAATCATAAAAGCATAAAAAATTAAAATCAAATAAATAAAACAAGTTAAACAGAAACAGATCATCACACTGTCCCTAAAGGCTTGCACTGTAGGTGCTAGGCATGATGGGTAATCACTTCATCCATGACTCTTTTCACCCTGATGTGTCCATCACTCTGGAACAGGGTCAGTCTGGACTCAAGGATTCAAGGAAGTTTAACCAATAAATAGTGACTATGTTAAACTCTACTAAAACCAAGGCTAGTAATATAATAATAATAATAATAATAATAATAATAATAATAATAATAATAATAAGTAGAATAATAATAATAATAATAATAATAATAATAATAATAATAATAATAATAATAATAATAATAATAATAATAATAATAAAATATAGATAAAAAATGTGGCCTAAAAGATAGAATAACTCTCCTATCTACAGCCCTAACCTAAACATAACACACACTGAAGACTCATCAGACTACATGGATTTTTTCCATTAAAACACAGTCCAATGTTGATGCTTACAAGCAAATGGAAGCCTTTTTTTTTAGTAGCCCCACTGATAAGTTGTTTTCTTCAGGCTACACAGCTGTTTACACTGAATCCTTTGAGTTCTTAGTTATTTTCTTTGTTTTATCCAGTCCACTCATTTACATCTTCTGAAACACAGTTATATCTTTTCCAAGACCATGGGTTTTGTGTCATGAGGTTAAAGAACTCATTAAAGCTGAAATGTATATAGTTAAATGCAGGTGGAGACATGTTGTATAGATAGGGATATATCTGATACATCCCATGATTAAAGAGAAAAGCAAGAAGAAAACATTCACCTCTGATACAGGGATATGTTTTCAGCTCTTCGTTAAGCTTTGATTTTTGGTGTTGAAATGTTGAAAAAGGTTCTTTGTCGTGCTGAAATCACTCTGTTTTGAACCAAAAAACAATAATCGACCTGCATGTTTCTTTTTTCAACAGATAGTCAAGTCACTACCACAGAGAGGCTGCTTGTAACTTCATATTTTTGCTCCGCATACAACTGACAATGACACTTTTGTAGACAGATGTAGACAACAGAGGAGAAATTGATTTCTTTTGAAGCTTCTTGCATTATCTATTCTGTTAATTCTTCATCTGAATGGTAACTAAAGATGTCGGACAAATTTCACAGACAGTTAACAGAGTGCAATATTTGCCCAGAAATGTATCACTGTGAAGATACATATATACAGTAGTGGAGATAAAGTTTTCAAATATGCTTGAAATTTTTACACAATTTCAAATATTATCATGAAATATTATTTAAAATGTATTTTTCAAAAGGCATGGCTGCATCAGACATAAACAAAAGCATTTATTTTATTTTTTGTACATTTTGACAAGATAAAAATAAAACAAAATTCTTGGCAGTTTTGAATGTGTCATACTATATATAGATGTGTTTTGTTATCTTACTGAAATATCCTAATTTGTCATCAATGGAACAGAGCATGTGCAGAAGGGATCCTGTGGGTTTGGAGAATGGAACAATACTGGGCAGTTCAGTGACTTAAAGGAACACACCACCGGTTTTCCATACTAAACTATTTTCTTCTCTGATCTTAGACGAGTTGACACATACCTCTCTTACCTCCGTGTGTGCACTCAATCACCCTGGCACACGGCACAACTTTGTTAGCATTTAGTATAGCTCATTATTTCCTACGGGACCAAACAGACGTGAAGATAGACGCAACCAAGCACTTCCACGTTTTCCCTATTTAAATACGGTTACGTGAGTAGTTACATGACCCAAGTATGGTTACACAAAATAAAACGTACACAAAATAAAACGTAGCAATATTGCTATTTTTGTGGTTGACCCCAAATCGATTTTTCTCTCTATTTAGCCTTTTTTATGTGATTTTATTTTTTTAACCATTTATTATAATATTTTCCTCTGTATTTTACGCTTTTTCACTGAAAATCAGGCATTTTCCTCCATTTAATTTACTGATTATGTCGATGTTCCTAAAAAGCTCAGATTAAAGTTGAGAGTTATTATATTAAAAACAGAGAAATCTGAAGAAAAAGTGACTTTTTCAGTCAAATCGATCAATAACTGAATGTAAAACAAGTGTCTCCATCCTTTAAAGTAGCTTAAAGTAGTAGATGATTAAAAGTACTCATTGCCTTTACTCTTACATAATTCAGCCTAATGGAGAGGCCTTATTTTATTTTGTCAAAAGTGGAAGTAGAAGCACTTTGAAGGGAGTGAGTCCTGACCTCTTCCTCTTTTATTGGAGATGAGTGCTGATAAACAGCGGTTCTCCATGTCACCCGATGTGTCCTGACAAGACGGCCCGTGGCAGTCGAATCACTTCCCGAGTCATACGATCTGAACGTGCGAATGCTCCGCAGAGAGAGGTGCTGACATTTCCCATCAAAGCTTCGGGAAAAGACGGCACTGACAGTGACAATGAGACACGGGATGCTGAACAGAGCTGAGAGGAAAGTGAGAGAGTGGCAGAGAAAGCCTGTAAGAGCTGGCAGGAAGCAAGAGGATGAGGTCAGGAAGTTGCTGGGTTCCCTACACAAGGCGCATGCGACCATCTAGCTGCTGGGGATGAAGCCACTACTGCTGAATGTGGGTCACTGTCCCTGGCTTCCACAGCGCTCTCTCTCTTCCAGCATTTATTTGTAGCCAAGGCATTTGAATACTGCATGTTGTACCCAGGGCTCTGGAGTACGGCGCTGTGCACATAGATGAGGATAATGTGAAATTAGTTAATGTGCATCTTTTCCAACAAGGCTGTGTTTACTTCAATGAAAACGCTACTGAGTCTCCACTGTGAAAATGGCAGCTTGTCGTTATTGACTGCATTTATAAACACGCAGGAACAGCACTTCAGTTTAAAGCCTCATTCCCTGGAAAAAAGGGTGTCTAAAAACAAAATAAAAACACTAAATCTGAGGAAAAAGGTCTTCAAAACAAGTGAAATATTGGTCCATGCAGAAAGATAATTTCACCTAACATGATTTCCCTAATTAAGAAAGAATAAATCTACAGATGTATGAACACTTAAGTCTTTAAACAAGATAACACATCTAACACCTCTAAATCTACATTTTTTTTCAGTAATTTGCTGTGTAAGGTTAAGTTCCTTACATGAACCTTGGATGTCCTGCAAATAAGTTGAAACACAGATAGGATTTAAACTATACTTCTGGCTACATACCAGTGTGAAATCCTTGGCAAAGCAAGCATGTTACATTACAGTGGGAATAATTAACATTTCATTAGCCATAGAAATAATTTATGCTTGTGTTAAAATGAAAAAAAAAAAAAATGCACCTATATTACAAGCGTGAGTCCTCACAGATGGCAAACACAGAAAAAGCTCATGCTGAGCCACATGGTGTATTACCTCATCTTTTTTAATGGTGTGTCAGATTGTAAAGGAGCCGACATTACAGTTTTGGCTCATTAAAATGGTCTTTAATTAGAGCTTATATACAGAAGTGGGAAAAGTCCAAATTGTCTTAAAACCTGTTCTGGATGTGTATGCACTCCTGTATATAATTACGCACCCTGAAATACTGCTTCTTTACTGTGATTGGCTGAATATTTCCTGTAGATGACCCGGTTTCAGGGTGTAGCCAATCAAACATATTAACCCTGTAAAGCCTGAACCATTAAATCATTGACAGAAAATTCCAGTTCTTTGAATCGGGAGCCTTTATTAGTCCTTCTGAATAACCCAAAACTTTTTTTTTTAAATATCAATTTCCATGTGTGAGGTTCAGTTTTGTATCATATTTGATACATCGGGTCTCAATGCTCAAATATTATTATTTTTGAACAAACATAACAAACTTGTCTAACAAATTGGGAATTCCTTTTCAAAACTGCTAAAGTTCTGCCTCCTTCCTCATTAGTGACAGTCTTATAGTGTCACTGGAAAGGCTTCCGGCGAACAAATTCCTCCCCCGTGGAGGATTATCTGTGTATTGCATGTATCTAATTGTATACATCAGGTTTTTCAAGGAAAAAAAAAATATTACACTGGTCATGTAATGGGCTTCAAAACTCATGTATCAAATACGACACATTTGGCATTATAGGGTTAAGAACAGAGTTTAAGTTAGTTGAAGGGATGAGATTCACAAAATTGGCTTTAACTAAAAGACTTCACTTAGATGTCTATATTTATCGGTTGCAGAAATCTGTTAAGTTGTTGAATACCTTAAAGCTGCAGTGTTTGATACTTTTTTTAGTGTCACTGGGCAACAATGCTATTATTACCTTCCAGCACATTGTAATTCAAGTGGTCTGAGAGGACATGGGACTCCTGCTTCTCCTTGACAATGTTTTCAGTCTGCAGAAAATCTACTTCATCAGGACCTAATTTTACCTGATCACAAGTGTTTTTCAGACAGGTAGGTGGTTACATACTTGAATGACAGCTGTAACTACCAACTACTGATCAGATTCTACAGATGCATTATGGTGACTGTACTATCCACTATCTCTATTACTATTTTGGCTCTTAATTTGGATTGAGAGGACAGAGCTAAAGAAGGAAGGTGCATACAGTATTTTAAAACTCAGCTCAGTGTTTCACTTCCTGCAGTTTTAAAAGAATTGATTTGTTTTGAATTCTGGGAAATTAAGACCCCTGTAGAAAACCTCAGAGGAACAATCTTAACAGTTAGAAGATATTTTACTCAAAATTCAGGTAGAGAATGTAAATAAATAAACGACAAGTGGTGCCAGGCACAATAAACCCCGCCCCTCGCATATACTGTAGCTTATTTTGGCATCGATCCAGCTGATGTCATCATGTCTGTGCATGTGCTTATGTCAGCATATCAACTGCCTCTATATATGTGGCAAGTTTGAAGTGAATTGAAATGAAATTGATGTTTTTATAGACATTTGAAATGCCGCCCATTGTAAGTGAATGGGAGACGAAAAACGATTTTAAAAATTCATAAAAAAAATTTACTTTGACCTACTTTTCAAAAAAATGTAATGACATGAACTGAACCAAAAACTATTACCTTTGCCTTCCCTTCAGGTGGCAGGGTACAAAGGGACAGCTTAGCACTTATCAGACTTAGGATAATTAGTTTTGGCGAAATTGATGTCCTCATCCTTGCTTCATATTTCTAGGGTTTAACAAACTTTCTACACTAATAATAATACTAATAATATATATATATATATATATATTTTTTTTTTTTTTCAAAGAAACCATAAATTAGGATCCCCCCCCCTTTCCGTCATTTGGTGCAACTAAAGATGTAAGACCCCAATCGTCAGATCCAAACAGATCACAATTTTAGGATCTTACAAGGGAGACCAGAGTCTAATGGCTGAGTATCCCTGAAGAAAGGACTATTTTGTAAAAAAAAAAAAAAAAACTGCTGATATCATAACAGAAAGATGACCTCTGGGATGATCTTTAAGGTCTGTCCACAGAATAACAAATTATGACACAACCAAATGCAATCTAAAATTAACAAAATGATCATTATGTGAGACAGAAGACAGTTTGAGGTGTTGCAACAGGTGATGCCCAGCTCTACAGTCTGTCATGTGACCCAAACACAGGCATTTCCAAATGTCAATATTTTATGTATGTCATTAGAATCCAAGTTATAACTAACCTAAACCACCCTACATGTAACAACACGGTCTCCTCACAGATAACTCAAAGGTCTGCTATAACTGGCTCACAGTCATACATGTGACCAGTGCTTAAGCTCATTCACTGTCAGTTCGCTGTTACTTTGACATCAACAGGGAAACAAGCAATATTAGAATATTTTTTCACATTTTTTTGGTCAATGTGACTAAAGTTTCAATTTGAAATAAAACCATGGGAAGGGTTGCTTACTTTTTACGCTCAGCCAATACCGAATTTTAGTATACAAATGTGGGAACAAAGTGTGGTCAAATACTACATTAAAACACCTTTGTGAAACCCAAAAGTTAAAAGTACTCTAAACTGTATTAACTCCTTCCGGTTCTTTTGAAAATTATTGTAAATTAGATCTGAAAGCGACTGATTGGCAGTTTGACTGGTAATTTTCACCTAGTTTTACACATGCCAAATCGTTTTGTTCATACTAAGCTCCCGAAACCTCCAGCAGATCACATTAGTATTCAACCAGAGTTCTGCTTTGTGCCACCAGTCAATATGCAAGTCCATTATTTACCCCACGTTAACTGTGTCCATGTTTGCTAAGTAAAAACTGCTGAATGCTCCACTGCATCCAGTAGCTGCAATCAAAACATCAACCATTTAGTAGATGGCAAGAAATGCTAAAATCCAACCCAAACCTCAAACAATAGTAGTAGTTCAGTGTTTTTAGTGAGATCCGTAATATTTTATTACATATTTTAGTATAAGCCTGGCAGTCACACTCAGCCCTATTTAACTTTTCTAGAACTCTTAATTGCTATTCAGTGAGAGTGCTGTGATGCTGAACATTTTACTTGTATTAAAACAGCCATTATATATATTGAAAAATAATTTCAACGTATTATATCAACCTGTGCACATAAATTCTTTCCTTGCAATTCCTCCTGTGATCGTAAAATGAGTCACAAGCGGACGTGGAGGAAGTACTGTGACATTTTACTTAGTAAAAGTAGCTGACACTCATTTGTAAAACTGCAGCTACAAATAAAAATCCAGAATGAAAACCTCACTAGATACAGAGTTTGGGTATTATTTTATCAGAAAATCAAATAAAGTACCAAAAGTAGTATGCAATATTCAGAGTAACATATTTATTATTGATGCATCAATGTGCTCATTTTATCTACTGTCATTTTTATTTTTGTTAATCTATAACATGTCATAAAACAGTTGATTTTTAATTGATTGCAATAATCTAAATGTGTCAAGTACCTGATTGGCCTATCTAAGGTGTTTGCGATAACTGTAATCTAGTACAGCATTTCCCAACCTTTTTTAAGCCACGGCACATATTTTACATGAGAAAAATCACAGGGGACACCACCAAACAAAAATGTGACCTGATCCAGCAAAATGAGTCACAATGATCCAAATTTCAAAATTGAGATTTGGGTATCAATGGAAAGAAG
>JAQQZY010000007.1:9784364-9797694 GCA_030068375.1 Ostorhinchus rueppellii | reverse complement strand
AAGTAGCTGGGATAGGCTCCATGTGACCCCCGTGACCCTAGTGAGGATAAAGCGGGTATAGAAGATGAATGAATGTATATGTATGTGTATAAATATAGATATCTGTGTGTACATATATATATATATGTGTTACTGTATTATGTGTTTATGTAAATTATATGATATTGTTTGTCATAATATCAAGCCAGAAACAAAATGATTTAACAATATGTATCAGGCATTAGAGTATATATATGTTTAGACGAGGAAGCTTATTATTGTTATGAATTATTTAAGGAGAAGGGGTGGGAGTTTATAAATTACGCTTCCTCTCACTCCTTTTCAAATATGTATTATATGCCTTATGTTTAAATGTTTTATTTATTCATTTTTCTTCTGTTTTGACATACATATTCAAAACCAACCAACCAACCAACCAACCAACCAACCAACCAACCAACCAACCAACCAACCAACCAACCAACCAACCAATTAAATAGAATTAGGATCTCATAATCTCTCCTACAACTGACATCAGGACTGAAATCTCTAAAAACACATATGCACACACACTCATTTAGAGCTCATCCCATATAAAGTCCTTCACAGAACACATATCACTCAGTACAAGGAACACAAAATGGGATTAGCTGCCTCACACATTTGCTCACAGCCTCAAGCTTTCTTTGTAAAATTGTGATCCTATGTCTTGCTTTCTTTTCCCCAATCACTGCCTGGTCCACATTGTCCTCCGTCCCCCTACATTTTGCATTTTTTTCTGTTCAAATAAAAATCACTGTTTCAATGGGACGATCATTAGCTAACTCCCATTTTTCACAAAATACCTGACTTTTACGTGTTCCATCTTTTCTTGTATCATTGCCGATATTCAGGAGATTTTATCATCACGCGTTCTACATTTGGATCATACTTAAGCTTGTCGAAGTCTGGAGCCTTGTAGCTGTTATTATCGCTTCATAATCACTTGTGTATTTGCACTGATTGATCCAGATAAAAGCAGGCATAGATAAATACAGTGATACAAGATTGGGCAACAATGGGTTTTTGGCATAACAGCAGCAGCAACAACAAACTTTTAAGGTAGAATATTCTTTTGTGCATAACACAGTGCATAAGTTGACATAATGAATCAATCACCACACCTTAAACTTAACATGACAGACTATTATATTTGTTTTTATTGGATATCTTTTATTTATATGCTTTCATCGCTATTGTTAATATTCAGGCTCAGCGTCATTGCAATTCGATCAATGGTACATGATAAAATAAAATATAGTTACCCAAGTCTCAGTTTTGTAGCATACAAGGATAAAATACAAAATAAAATATATAAAAGGTAAATAGGGCCGAATAAAACTACCATAAAATGTGAAAACAAAACAAAAAAATAAATAAATAAAATGACTCCTTATGCATAAATGACCTATTCCTAACAGATATCAACACAAAAAGAAAGAGTAATTGTTTTGGGTGAGTCCTCGTCCTCATCCTATGCTGTTCTGCGGTACCATCACTTACTTAAAGGAATGTCATTTTGCTTTTTTGAATGAAATTATGCATTTTAAAGCATTCCTCTGTGGTCTACATAAACTGTAAATGCTATGTTTGGGTCTGAATTCTTCATGAATTCAACTCCACAGGTCCACCTTCAATCTTATTTCTGTGTAATGACACCAGAAAGGTCATTTTGAGCGTTGAGAACTGAACATTTTAGGTAATCGGCTCAAAGTTTGGACATATTTTCAGTGTGGACTACAACCACTGCTGCTGATAAACAATTATGCCATACTCCGAGAAATGTTTGTCGGAAGTCTTGACCTTATATGTACAAATGACGCAACTACTTATAGAAGTAACAAAATAAGCAGGAATTAAAACTGGCTGTAGAAATCGACTTGATTTTTGTCAAAATTAATATAAAGACAGCTTTGCAGAACCTGGATGGTTCAAATTCAAACTTTATAAAGGGTCCAAATACACAAAGGTACCAAAGACTAATAAAAGTGGTTTTAGATAAATATGACCCCTTTAAACCATACGAGTACTTCCAAAAGGTGACAATGCTTCTGACAAACGTTCTACATATATGTGCAAAAGCTCAAAACCAACAGAAAATCAGCTCCTGACATTTAGGTCCAACACACCGATGTCAGTCACTACAGTCAGTGGTGAAAAAATGGTTTGTACTTCATACTTATCCTACAATACACCATTTGCTAAACTACCACCAATAATCTAGCCTGGCAGGCCAAAATATACATGAACTGTATAGTCTGGAATTGAACCATTGAGAGAGCTGAAGCCTGTGGGTGGATTCAACCATTGTCGTTCAAACTGTTCCTGCACGTAATAGACCAGTTCTATGACCAATCAGAACAAACGACAATCAGCAATGATCACCAGAGGGTTTTCAGTAAGCTCCATCCTTGTAGCTACAACTGGAGCCAGCTGGTATATTAGACTTTTAACCGTAGCCGGTCGTCAAAACAGCAAATCCATCCTTCTTTAAAACGAATTACTTCTTTCTGCTCAGCTTTCAAAGAAAAGCCCAAGTCCTGCTCTTCCAAAATTGACGACAAAGACAATTCAAACAAATGCAGTTCGTTAGCCACATCCATCTTCGTTGCTCTCTATGGTTGTTCTGCTATCTCGCCGTCATATTTTCTGCTGCTAGGTGGTCTACATTTCTAGGCTACCAATAATCACCTTTAACTAAATAAATTCAGGACATACCGTATATACGGTAAAACGACATAAACGGACAAGTGCCAAATGTGCCTCACAACTTTTTGCATCTAGATCCAATGTGTGGGTAGAGGAAAACAAATAATTGTTTTCGTAATTTACCATCTACAAAGTTTTAGCTCATACATATTCGACATGTTACCATTACTTTGAGACAACTCAAGTCTTTCAAGATGAAGTTAAGCGCATTTGCTTTGGCCCTGCATAGTTACACTCTACAAAAACAGAGGATTTTTTTTTTTTTTTTTTTATTCCAATATTTTAAAAAACACCAACTGTTTTCACCATCGAGGGCTGTGCTCTTCTGTGAGGCAGAGGAAGACATCCAAGAACCAGATCAAAACCTCTTTGCAAAGATCTGTCACTCCATCTGTCAGAGTGGAAGCCGTGGTCACAGACTATTCAGCCTGGCAGTACGGCTGTAAAGATGCAATCCAACACTTGAGGAAAACAGAAAGACGGGCAGAGCAGGGAGGGTGAATACACAACCAAACCACTATACACATCCCACTGAAGTCTAAAAGTATTTCAGGATCCTTTATCTTAATGTCCTACGCTAAGTCTCCAAAGTAGACTTACTTAGGGGGAAAAACTTTTATCTTGAATGATCAAACAGCAAGATTATTCAACACCCACAGATACACTCAACTACATTAAGTGTATCTCAATCAATAATGTCCCTGAAGAAAACTTGAAACTTACTGTTGAGTGGAAGAAGTGGGCATTATCATCAGATAAGAGGAACTGCAATCAATCATTGGCAAGTATGTGGAAGGCTACTCTTTTATACATTGTGTCTTCAAAATAATAAAAGAAATCCCCGAAGACTGAGAGTATGAGTGATCTACAGTATGTTCCAAAGAGCTACAGTAATTTAGTTTGATCCATGTGGGTATTAGTTTGCATTGTAATTATCTGCAGTTCCTAAATAACAGTGGCGGAAAAGATCTAATCATCATTCAAGTATTATTAGCAATGTCCATGTCTAAGTAGTCATTGTGTCTTCTTCTTCTTATTATCATTAATTGGATATTTTTGGATTCATTTTGCTGCTGCATGAATGTGTATGTTACATTTTACTGTTGTTCATGTTTAAGGTTTAGCTCAGTCCAGCCACTTAATCCACTGTCGGTAGTTTAATCAGTAGCATTGAGCAGTGAGACGTCATCAGGTGTGCCTTGGAAAATTATCCAGTTTCACCTGATTGGTTTGTAAGCCAGCAGTGGGATATAGATCCACTCTATAACAACAGTCTCCTGTTTCTCTTTGCAAAATAAAAAAATAAAAGTGAACTGGCCCTGATTTGGTGTGTTCTGTTGATAACCCCCCCCTCAGTAGTGATGCATAGATTAGTAGGTTACCCACAAACCCCGGGTACTGGGTTGGAGTGGGAGGGATTTGCCTCCCATACTATTATACAACAGACCTCAGTCTGGGGGTCGGTATAAGGGATCGCCTCAGAGCTTTATAACAAAAGGAAAAACATAACTCATACATTTGGTTGTTTGGAACAGTGATCTAGTACGTGGTCTCATTCTGGTATCATTTTAAGTATTTATTAGACAAAGCATACAACTGTGATGGCTTTGCAGACATATTGAGGTGTATTCCTGTTCCACTGGCGTGCGTATAGTAACATGTTTTCCCCAGTCTCCTCCAGTCACTCTCTAAAACATCGTCACACATGCATGTGATGGCATCTAACTGCTCACACTGATGGCTGGCATGGCTGTCTCATTAAAATTACTGACAGATGCAAATATCATCTAACACCCCCCCCCCCATCCCCACCCCTTCTCATTCCCCAAACCTTCCTCTCCTGTAGGCCGTATGTTTGTTACAATGCCAACACTGAGATTCCTGTTAATTAACTGTAGGAGTGTTGCCACTTCTCACTGATTTTTACATGTTTCCAAACAGCTTGCTGATGTGAGAGCTGCCGTAAGGGCTGATGACGGAGGATGCTCTCGCTTACTTTGCCTGCCTAGTGCTGCTCCGATAGCTATGAAAATAATCATTAGGCTTCAGACACACTGCTCTGCATTTACGATATACATGGGTTTAAGGAATGTATGAAGTTAAAGGCTAAGTGGAATTAATGTTAATACTTGTGGAGACATCAGTGGTTCAAGAATTAGTGACTCTAATCTTCATTCTAACTACTGCCATCACAGTGGAATTACAAATTATTAAGGTGTTCATATTAATGTCCACATTAATCTGAGCCAGGATCAAATTTCATTTAAACTGAAGGAATGTGGTCTTTATGCAGATTAATACTATTCTGAATGGATATAGAATTTGGCTGCCATCGCATCATGACCGACATATTTTAATCAAGCGTTTGGCAGCATGCAGGTCTAGACATGGAGGCGAAAAATTGTTTGACCAAAAGGGTAAGTGCTTTTCACTTTAATTCAGAATTAAACCCATTTATTTTAATCATGCTGTTTCAGACCATATGCACATCTTGTTAGATTGTTTAATTAGGAAATGGATGTTGAGACACCAGGTTCAAATTCTATTAAACGCAAAATTGCAAAAGGGAATACGGTAAGTAAAGTATTTCTAAATTAAAAGAAAGACTATGTGTGCAAACAGTTATTTAAAAAGTGTTGATTTAACACATCCCATTCTTACCTCTTCATGTTTCAACGACAGGCAGTGAGACAAAAGACATAAATACTGCAGATAACTTAAAAATATACAAAAGGATGTTTGCATTTCAGCTTCAGTGCTAAGATTCCGGTTAAGGTTAAAGCAAAAAAAAAAAAACAAAAAACAACAAAACCAAACAAACAGTTATGTTTGGATTTAAAAAAACATTGTTTAGAGCCAAAATAAGGTCCAGCATGTGCAGAACATTTTCAGGTTTACTAAAATATCTATCTGTCCTATTTAGCCCACATCCAAACACAACTATGGGTCGCTGAAAATTGACCTTTGGGAACAGTAAACTCCATTTATAGTGCTGTTGTGTGGACAGGATAACAGGAGGTTTTGGCGAGGAACTTCAGTGTGGGTTTGATGCGGAACATGTAAACATGGCTTTGAGGCTGGGATTACACAGCAGGGTATGGGCTTGAAAGTGTTTTTGCATTTTTTGGGGACAGACTTTTCTTGAAACAACACATGCTATGGTAACAACAAAAAGTGGTCAAAATGAAAAACCTTTTCTTTTGATTTGGAAACAGGAGACGAACGCATCACTGGTAATAAACACACCAATGTAGGTTATTTTAAGCATGGGGAAAACTTTATTTTCTTGTTTGACAGTAAAGCATGGCATTTTAACCCTTTAACTGCCCGCTCAACCAAATGCTAGAGCACACTTTGACTCACTATATATTATAGAAAAACACATTTTAGTTAATTTCACCTGTTTCAGCCATCTCTACCACTCGGTAGTGATGAATACATTTCTAGAACATATGTCGAGAATATCTAGAATAAATGTTTATTGTTAATAAATGTTTTTTTTTTTTTTTTGATTGTTTGTATTAGTGCCCCAAGGAAATGAAAAATGTAAAGAAAACATTTTTTCATTGCTTTTTTCTTGGTGAGGATGCTAAAGGTCTATTAACACTTACAGTTCAATAAAGAATCTCAAATTTTCCAACTTGGATGAAAATTTGTTTTGAAGTTATTTAGAACATTTGATGTGTTAAAGATGGTAATGTAAATTATGTCTCTTTTTACATGTTTAAGGCCCCCATTTATAAGCTAAGGACAGCTTCTGTTATGTATTTTGTTATTGAATTGTTAATTTTAGTAATTCTTTGTGATCATTTTTTAATACATCGATCAATTGATTGATGACCACGTTTTGTTTGTTTTTTTTGTTTACATGATCTATATTGGCATTTGATGCATCAGTGCCATTGGGTTATCGAATAATTAACAACAATAATAAAAAGTCACAAGTACATAACACCAAAAATTACATTAAAAACCCAAAACACCTAAATAAACCAAGACATAGCAACAACAACAACAACAACAACTGTAGAATGCAATAAAAGAGGCTACACAACACTATAAAAATGTGTTTTAAGGAGTCATTTTAATGGAGAAGTCAACCTAGTCATGATGATGTCATCTGGAGGAGTGTCCCATGGAGTCCTGATAGAAAATGCTTTTATATCATTACAGAATCATTTTTCATTTCGACAGTTGGGAAGTTGTATTGGAGGATCTCAGAGGTCATGGTAGAATATGTGGTTTAAAGGTCAGAGCTATAGTTTGGTGTCAAACTATATGGCCAGACGGAGAGAAGAGATAAATGCATGAATGACTGACTGAGGATAGGGGGAAAAAATGGTTTGATTTTTCAATTTCCAGAGCTTCCAGAGTTGACATGGCTGTTTGAGGTGACTTACTGTCAAAAAATGACAGATTTCTGCTCAGAGAGCTACTGAAATGGGAGCATGAACCTGGAGGGTTTGTCATTTGGATGCTCTAGAACTTGGAAGTGACAAGAAGTATTTCAGTGACAATATAATAACGTTAAAATGTGCAAAATAAGATGTGTTAGGCTGTAATAATGCCATGTATGATGTCTCATTGATGTGGGTTTAGAAGTCAGGAAAATATACTGGGAAAAGATAAAAGACGATGATTGTTGCATCATAAGGTTGAGTGGATGTTGTTGCATTAGTGCAGTAACCACGCACAGTTTAAAGGTAACAGTCTTATAGTCCACAGCTTTATTATTCAGGAGTTTGTTGCTATACGAAGCACTCCCAAATTCCATTTTGTAGTTTTAACATCACAGAGTGACTGCAGATATGGGGTCGGGTCGGATGCAGGAGAGCACGGGTCTAATTTGCAGTTTATATTAAGTTACAAAACATCATGTTAAGCAACGTGTTCATTTGGCTCTGCCTTCAACTGCAGCTGCACATGTTACTGTTCGATTGTTGTGGCAATAAACATTTGTGTTTAATTTTGGCTATCTGACTGGTTCTCATTCTGGTTCAGTTCGGTTATCGGGTTCATTTATAGCGGGTCGGTTTGGGTGTGGAATTTTATTTTAATTATGTCAGAAAATGGGTCGAACCCAGGTTTAAATATGACAGGTACGGGCGGTTGTGGTTTGTTCAATCAGAACCGTGCAGGACCTGTTTTCAACATCAGGCTAATATCATTCAGCTTCCACAGTCCGACAGTGTCCATCTCTTAAAAAAAGGTTCAACTTTAAATATAAAGATGCCACATCCTCTATACTGTGTTGGACGGTCCAGCAGCATCTGTAGTTAACAGATGTAACTCATTTCACTAGTCTACCTGCTCATTTTCAACTTGACACTACTTTACTTGTCCAACAGATATTATTATTTTTCAAGGGTCGTGAGTAGCTCTCATGTTCCATGCTCTTCAAAACAAATGGGATACCAGAGTAAGAAAAAAAAGACATGATAAATTCATTTGAAACATGTTCAAAAGTCAAGAAAACAACCCAAATACCTTACAAAGGACTTGGTTAATTATCCACAGGCTGCTGTTTGGTGTTTACTGCTTATACAATACACAAGTGTGTGAGTACATTACCGTCTTATTGTTGTAATTGTGAATGTGGGATATTATCGATGTTAGAAATCAAGTTGTCGCAAAAAATAACAGATGAAGATGGTTGAAACAAATACCGCTGCCTTATGATCACTTCTTGTTGTTTGTTTGATGTGATCATTAAAGGATGATGACTGAAGACCTCGACTGCTTTTAAAGTGAGGTTTGTTTATTACAGCAGAAATACACAACACCATTTTACCACATAAAATTAAGCTGGATTTAAATATGCATCTACAGCATATGCCTCTTTACTGCCCTCTTTGTAGGCCAAGAAAAAAACAAAAACAAAAAAACCTGTATAAAATAGTTTTGAGAACATTTATAGAGTATTAGGACAGAAAACAGCCACATCATGTACACTAGTACTAGTGACACTAGCACAGCCACATTATCCACAGCCACGGTAAAGAATGCCCTGTTGGATATTAATGCTAAAATATGAAAATTGAGTGTACTGCCCTGTGGACAGCCAATACACACTTAAAAAATTGAAACATGACTGTGTTTGGCTTTCACAGTTAAAAGGCTTTGCATACATATGCAACTCTCTTTGTAAGTACCTTGCGGCATTCCACCTCTTCAATTTGGGATTCAGGAGAGTTCAGTTTGAGAAAGACAACACTGAGGAGGGGCTCCCAAAATAAACTTATATAATAATAATAAACCCCTTACACAACACCTCAGTTGATCTTATTAATCAATTTAGTGAGTAGGATTCCCCCTACAATCATCAGCGGAGAAAGGCAAAAAGGATTAGGCTACTAGTGCTGCAGATTTTCTTTTTTGCTAATACTGAATGTTTCGTATCATTTTGCTGCAGTTTAAAGACAGCCTTGACGTGATAATAAAAGACTTTGGTCTCAAAAAGGCTCAAGACAATTTTCTTTCCACTTGGGTGCTCTAACTGTTAAAGTCTAATACCTGATGTCAATCTTTGGTATAATCACACACAATCAGATTGTGACTATGATTACAGGAGTGATTCAGATGATAAAACAGCATCACTATGCCACAATCATTGTGTTAAACAGCCTTTGTTTTCATTCCATACATCAGTTACAAGTGCAAGTAAGTATTTTCAATAACATACAAACATACAAATAGCATCAGACTGGCTGTGATCAGTGGGGTGTGTTGAGAAACAAAAAGCACTGCGAGAAGTGAAGCATGTCCAAACTTATACAGAGCTGCAGAAGTTGTAGTTGAGAAGCCAGTACTTTTTTTTTTTCCACAGACAAGGTGAACCCTGGTGTGTTGCCAGGGACAACGTGGGAAATGTTGTCAAAAAAGTGTCAGAAAAATCACGGGCAGCCACCAAATATATGTATCTGTGCTGTGCACTGATGATGAGGGAAACAAGGCAGATCATGGCTGATAGGATCCATCCTCTCCATGGAAATGTCTGCATATAAATGGCAAGAAGCTGCAAGTTCACTAAGACAAGCTCTCTGTATGAAGGAACTCCCATTTCCCAGAAGCCACAAGACTATACGACAGCTTGGTCTGACTTTTTACATATGTTATATCTCCAGTACACACTTGAGAGGTTGTTTTGGACTCCTACACAATGTACTGACTTTACCTTTGGAGGTTAAAGCAGCTGGATATAAAGAACAGTTCACACCAAACACTCACATGGAAACTAAACTCTTTGAGAACATTGCAGGAAAAGGCTGTAGTGATAAGAACCGGCCCATCGCAGCTTGACTCGAGCCCAGCTGATGGCGTTCCTGCAAGTTAACTTGTCAAATTGCCAGTGGCTGCTTTTATAACACTTCTTATATAGTGTGTTTTTCTTAGTGTTTATGGACTGTAGCGAACCTGTCACTATGAAGTAAAGTCCCCCCTGGTAAAATCCTATCTTGATAGTTTGTGTTTTCTTTCATTGTTATAGGCGACACCAAATTCACTTCCTGGTAGATCGGAGACATCCTCCCTCCTTTCATGTTGTTGTTTTCACTAAGATCCATAAATGTAATTACTGTGTGTAAATCTCAGTCACTATCCTCATTCAGATTACACAAATGACTGCATATCAAATACAAAAAAAAGCTGAAAAGCCAGCAATTACAACACAGAGAGGCTGAACTATGAAGACAAAACACCACCTTCATGCTGCATTGATGTAACTGACACATTTTCAGAACAGTATAGACCTGCACTTTGAAGACGCTGCAAGTTTTCAACTCGTCTCATTGTGAATCCTTGGTCTGAAGTGGGCTCAAGGGTTCATTCCCATATGAATTTCCGTAACAGATAACAAGAAATCCAATTAGCGCATTAGAACCATAAAAAGAAGTTTATCTCTTAGGTGGAGCAGAGTTATAGCTTTGCAACTTTCATTAGTCTTAATCTTACAAGTAGTGTTAGTTTTTCAGGTGTTCTGAGGAAAACTGTGAAAAAAGTCAATCAAAGCTATTTTATTCACTTTTTGAAGACAAAAACACATTTCCTCTGCTGGCTCTATTGCTGTTGTGCAGCATTAAAATGGAAAGCAGAAAACTACCTGAAAAAGTTGATGCGTTTATGCTACAGCAGGGAAAGTGATAAAGACTTATACTGTATAAAAGCAGCAACATTCAGCTTTATTTACTTCATTCACTGTTGACAATAGACAATATCGACCTTAAGGATTGTACGTAAACTGTTTTTCCTTAAAACAAATACACATTTATGCTCCTCTGTATGAAACAGGGTGAATAACACAGGTCATTTACTCAAATTCTTAACTATTACACAGTACATAGTCACTAAAGTGCACTTTGTAGATATAATGACAGAGATGAATCTACTGAAAGGTCTGTATGACTCTGATAGAAGCTGTACAGTATTTGTTTTAAAGTTAAAAGCCAAACGTACCCCAAAAAAATGCCTCTACCTACAAATAAAATTGAAGTATGGTGTTGTTTTCTGAATCTCCTGTGGTGTAAATAGCACACTGCTTGACTTGGAATGTGAATGTTTAAGCTTGGAATCATGAAAATAATTTATTTCTTTTTACAGTCGAGAAGGTGCATGTTCCAGAACGAGCTTGTGACGTTGACATAGGAGTGTTTTTTTATCTTTCCACCCAACTGTCAACATAGTTTTCAACTTTTCCCAACCTCAGCCGGGTGTTTGTAGCTGCCGTTCTATAAAAAGCATTGCTGTACTGTATATACGAGTATATACACAAGGTGCTGGGTGGAAAATGCTGTACATCAGACTCCTGGTCTAACCCCACAGTAAAAGACTCCTAAAACCTCTAAACCTGTGCTCATGCAAGCCAACAGATCTGCACTATGCCTTTGTAGAAATGTGTTGGTTCAGTTTGGTCTCAGCAGCTCCCATCTGAGCTGACAGCTGAACATCTGACAGAATGTCTCCAGGAGTAGAGGAGGAAGTCTCGCAGGGAACACTGAGAGGTACTAGACACTGACTGAGGGTCGACTATATCTACAAAACCTCTGGTCATGTCACACCAGTCTGGTTCTAATAGTGTGGAAAATGTCTTGAACATGTCTTTTTTGCAGCTTTGAACTCTGTAGACATTTTTACTATAGGTTTATGATGGATTTTTTCATCCAGCCTTGACTTATACTAAAAAAGAACAATAGACATGATGATATACTTATCCAATGTTTTTTGACTTCGGACTGTCACACTCTCTGTGGATTTAATATGACAGATGACAAGAACTGTACTCCTATTAGACTCAGAGGTATTTCAGTCGATACAGTAACACAAATAAGTCACAATAATTACCACCTGGGTCTTACTGTGCCAATATTTATCGGGTGTAAACACTTTATTTGGAGGTGTTACAGAAGCAGAAGTAGCATAAAACCAGAAGAACATGAGGAGGTTTATTGCCACATGTGGAAGCATTACTTTCACTTCAAAGCGAGTCCAGGGCAAACGAACAAATCAGCAGGTCTGGCTGTAAAATCTATTACACTAAACTAGTGAAATGTTATGATACGAACCTGTAAGTTATTAGCCTGGCTGACCAAACTATATATGAACTGTATAGTCTGGAATCAGACCGTTGGTGGATTCAACCATTGTTGTTCAAACTGTTCCTGCACATGATAGGCCAGTTCTATGACCAATCAGAGCAACCGACAGTGTGACGTATTCAGAGCTACAAGCGGATTCAGCTGGGATATTATCCTTTTACCGTAGCCGGTCGGCAAAATAGCAAATCCATCCTTTTTTAAAACAAATGACTTGAGTGCTTCTTTCTGTTCAACCTTCAAAGAAAAGCCCAAGTCTAACTCTAACAAAATTGACGACAAAGCCGATTCAAACGAGTGCGGTTCATTAGCCACATTCCTCTTCGTTTCTCTCTATGGTTGTTCTGCTCACCCTCGCACAGCCCTGTCGTCATCGTGCAAAGCCCGCCCCAATGACTCGCTACACAGACAGAGCGTTTTGATTGGTTCAACATACTTTGTGTCCGACCAATGATGGGCTCCTACCGTGTGATGCTAGACCACAAACTCAGCAAGAATATTTTCTGCCACTATGTGGTCTAGATTTCTAGGCCAGTAAGTTATATCTTCACTGAGGAAACTTGCCAACAACATGTAAAGTAAAGGATAAGGATGGAAGCAAACAGTTCACATTGCAAATAGAAGGTGCAACAGGGGTGCGTATTGATACAAATCTGGTGATACACTTGGAAAAACATATATAAAAGCCAACATATTATAAATAAAACAACATTCATCCTTAAAAAAACCTGACAAAAAATATATATATTTTTAAGTAGTTGGATCTGCATGTATTTATCATGGTGCTGGTAAGACACATCATCACAGCACTGTTTTAACATAGTCTGAGGGCTTTTGGAATTAGTTAAGTCAACAAATTAATAAAACACAAATGTAAACAGATATCTGTTAACAGTTCATGTTGGAGTGGAAAAGTCCCAGCGGCTGACGACAGATTTTATCAGTCTGCCCCAGGGCAACTGTGGCTACAAATGTAGTTTACCACCACCAGAGGGAGAATGTGAGAGCGAATGAAT
>JAQQZY010000007.1:9734431-9749124 GCA_030068375.1 Ostorhinchus rueppellii | reverse complement strand
CATTTGTCTCTAACACTGACATGGATGACAGAAAAAAAAAGAAAGGAATGAGAGAGAGAGGGAAAGGCTGAATGATGGCTTGTGTGGCCCCCTCACTGTCTCCTTGCATGTACTTAGGAGCTGCCAAACCTCGTGCGATATTAATGTCATCTGCCTTTTGTAATTTGACTTGGGAGTTCAAATCTTGTCTTGGCTTTGCTTCTCTCATGTCTGCAGGGTTTTACATCTCCCTCACTAAGAAAAAAAAACAGAACAGAACAGAACAGAAAGGCTTGCTGGGCTTCTGTTTCGAGCAGATGTCAGATGCACCTCACTTCCTACCATAAACTGGAATGAGTCTGCCTCTTGCAGGACTGAAAAAAGGTAATTTGGCAGCACTCTCCATATTTCGCAGCAATATTTCTTGCGTATGAAGTGGTAAATGGGAGCCTTAACTCACAGACGGAATGCACTCTGGTGAAAGCTATAAACTGACTGCTTCCTGTGAGGGATTTGTTTGTGTCAAAGGCCTGATACATGCCCGGGACGTGCTTGATAAATGCTGACAGTGGCCGGCAAACACGGAGTGAGTTAGTTGGCGAGAGGACAGTAAGTTGGTTGAGTGGGCAAACATGCCACCTGCTCAAGGCTGCAAGAAAAATACCATATAGAGTGGAAACTGCTTACCAGGATCAAAAAAGCCTAGGACAGAATCACTCCAACGGAAATACTCTTGACATTTTTTGTTCATAGAGATCGAGAAGTCTGTTTACACTTTTCATTTGGGTGTTTTTATAGCTCAAGCTGGTGCTGATTCCACTTTGAAATAAGATTCTGCTCATGAAAAACAACAGAAAACAAATGTGTATCTGTAATTGAAACCACGCTCAGCGAGTGGATCAATAATCCACGGTCATGGAATGTCCCTATGCTGCAGGGAAAACGCACAGGAGTTGGTTAGTAGTTTCCTTAGTCTTTTTGTCTGGAAAGAAACTGCAAAGGGAGGCTGCTGCAGGAAATAATCAGGCTAATGCTCTGTTCGTGTCGTATCCTTTGAACCAAAAACACAATCCGCTGAGTGGGAAAACCCATTCCACTTAAAATTCAGAGTCCGAGATTAAGGGAATTTCAGTTCTATCAAACACATGTAAGGTAAGAGATTCTGTAGGTGTCTGTGTTAAGCACTTACAACAGCTTAAATGTGTATAAACTTCATTATTGTTATAAAACTGAAGGTGGATTCACACAAATGAACCCTCACATCTGTGTTTCATGTGGTGTATTCACCTTGAATAAGCAACATCTGTTTTTGACTTTAACATATTAACACTATTCCACATTTCTGGTGTCAAGGCTCATTGCTTACACCTAACTGTTCAGACAGAAAACAGCTGTCATACATATCTTCCATTTCATTATCTTATGTCAGTCTGTCTGGGTGTTCTCCCAGTAAATATCCATTCAATACAGTGATTTCAGCCTCCTGAGTTTGCTCCAAAAACACCTTTAAAACTTTAATTTATCATCAGCAGTGCATCCTCCGTAGTGCTTGACCAGAAAATAGGCTGAATAAACTTTTGGCAGCCACGAAAAATGTTATAAATGACTCTAGATCAAAGAGATGTCAATTGGCAGGGGACTATTATTATCACTGGAAGTCTACGCTCACTGAAAAACGGAAGGCACTTTTAAGTGGGAATTATGTTTTACAAGCTACAGACGTGGGAGATTTTCACAGAATTAAGGTCCTCTGCAATTATTACAAATTACCAGATGTCACCTGGTAATAGCAGTTCTGTGCAAATTTATAAAGGTTTGGTTCTAATAAGCATCCCTTAATGCCGATCTGTTTGAGCTAGACTGACACAATCATACTGGCAATCTATTACATTTCAAGTGGATTAAAAAAAACGAGTCTGAGTTTAAATTAATTCATTGTACTGCTTCATATGGCATGTCAAGATTACACTTACTGGCAGTGCTGGGTAGCAGTGAGGTAAAGCACCGATAAGAAGCAGCGACAGAGCTTTAATCAAAGTAATTACAGTTGTGAAATTTATTTAGTTTTTGTTTTTGTTTCCTATCTCAGTTTTTTTAATTTTTTTTAGTGAGGTTGTTATAATTAGTTTTATGACAGCCAGATTCAATTTTATTTTTCAAAGATGGATTTTATTTTAGTGCTATTTTTAGGGGGTTTTTTGGGTATAAGGAGGAAAGCACTGATTTATAGAAATGGAATTAATGAGAATGCCAGTTAATTAAAGGATGACAACGGTAAAAAAGTAGATTATTTGAATATTAGGAGATTAAAGAATAGAATAGAATAGAATAGAATAGAATAGAATAGAATAGAATCTTTTTTGTCAACCGTATAGTCTGGAATCGGACCACTGACAGAGCTGAGGCCTGTGGGTGGATTCAACAGTTGTCATTCAAACTGTTTCTTGCACGTAATAGGCCAGTTCAATGACCAATCAGAGCCAGTGGGTTTTCAGTAAGGATCATCCTTTTAACCACAAGTGGAGCCAGCTGGTATATTAGCCTTTAACCGTAGCCGGTCGGCAAAACAGCAAATCCATCCTTCTTTAAAACAAATGACTTGAGTGCTTCTTTCTGCTCGACTTTCAAAGAAAAGCCCAAGTCTAACTCTAACAAAATCGAAAACAAAAGCCGATTCAAATGAGCACGGTTCATTAGCCACATCCATCGTTGTTTCTCTCTATGGTTGTCGTCCCGCCCCAACGACTCGCTACACAGACAGAGCGTTTTGATTGGTCCGACATACCCTGTGTTGGAGCCAGAGTTGTCTCCTATCGTGTGACGCTGGACCACAAGCTAGGCAAGAATATTTTCTGCTGCTAGGTGGTCTAGATTTCGAGGCTAACATATATTACAACTTAAGCTACTTTCATCTTTAGTCTTTTAAAAACAAATTATATTTATAAAATGTTACTCCATACACTTACTTACTTTGTTGCTCTTCATTTAAATAGGGAACTTGGAAATTTTCCCTCATTTCCCCTCGCTGATTATTTCATTGATTTTTATCTTTCTTTACTTTAAATTTATATCTTCATGTGCTGTTAACTTTGACTTTTTTTCTTTCTTTCGATTCATTATTTGGCGTCGGATAATGATGCACTAAAGTTTTTTGTTTCTTGTCTTATGTTTCATTCCCTGATGAAGAATCTGTGTGGTCAATAGTGTCAGCAATAGTGTTCCTGTACATAATAAAGGGTTTTCACTGTGCATCAGAGCGCCTGGGGTTGATTTCTGGTTGTTGTATTTGTGCACTGCTTACTTTTTGAACATTGGTCTTTGCAACAACATTTTTGCTCTTTTGGAAATCCCTTTTTTTTTGCAGTTGTGCATTTGATCTGAAATGCCTCCTGTTGTTAGACTTCTGAGGGTCTGAAAAACTTCACTAGTCACAACTTGAAAACTGAATTTAAGATGGTTGTTCTATGCCCAAACAGTAGTAGTAACTGTAGTAGCAGGGGTGATTCTAGGATTCTAGGATTCTAGGATCAGAGGTGTAGGGGTGTTGAGCTGTCAGAGTCCTGGCCAACTAGGCAGGAGAAATTTCACTGTTTTGTACATTTTAACTCAATTTCGGACCTTCATGCCCACATTTGTGAAAGAAAAGCTAAACACTTTTTAGGTAGGGGAAACTCTGTGACTGAACCACCAAATCACATAAAAGTTATTTAAATGCTGTGCCGCAATAAAAGAGGAATGGATTGGAATCATAAAAGACATATATCCTAACTGTAATTTCTGGAGGAGGCCAACTCATTTTGAAACAGCAGCTCATCAATGTACACATATACCCATAAACAGTATATGTGAGTTTCTGGAGTAAAACAGGCCCCTATAGTAACACATACACAAGACACAACAGCAACTTCTCTCACTCCGATTCAACCAGAGGAAAGAGTTTAAGCGGCACTTTACACGGTAACGCTCCGGGCTGAAAAACACAAAAAATATTTTATCAGATGTCCATTTCATTTAGAAGGCAACAGTGTTTTGGGGGGTTGAAAATGCAAAAAAGTGAAACCACCCTTCAGAGTGGAAAACGCTCTTAAAAACGTTCCACCCTCTCGTCACCGTGTAAAGGATGAAAAGCGCAAAACTGTGTTTCTCGTCACATAGAAATGGAAAACCGGAAAAAAAAGTAAACAACCAGTGGAGCCTGTGACGGAGGTTCAACTTGCCCTAGCCGCTGTAATTTACATCCAAGAGTCCTTTAAACAACTGAGAAGAATCCTGATACAGAGTAGTAGAGAACAGAGACCAAGAATTAACTCCGTTCTACTAATTCTTGACGCACCAATACAGAGGAGGCGACCTAGACAGCTGTGGATGTGACCTGGGAGGACTTCTACTGTTCTGTTTACTGGATTTTGTGTGCTCGGTGTGAACAGGTAGAAGAGAAGTAAACAGATTCCAGGTAGGCATTCTTGGTGGTGTTGCCCCCTAGCCATCTGGTGTGTATACTGCATCCATATATAGGAAAGTTCACACACTTTTGCATTTCCATTTGCACAGATTTCAACCAGAAACGCTCGTCTACAGGCAGAGTTAAAAGTGAGAATGAAACACCACTTTTGTGTTTTTGGTTCAGATGGTTTTTTGTAAATGTGGCCTGAGTGAATCACCTGGAATGCTTCCTAGCTAGAAAAAACATCAGCTAACTCCTACCCAATAACATTTCAATACGACAAAAATAAAGGACTGATGATGATAATAATGTGTTGGTCTTGAGTAGTAGAAGTAAATAAATGTGACACATATCCTGGTTTAAGCCAGGTACTGTATCCTACCAACTCTGGAAGGCTGCATGTTGAGCTGAGCGCTCAGAGTCTGAGCTGGGGAAAGGTTGGAGGGGCGGAATGGATCCAACCATTTTCAAGATAAGATGTGTGTGTGTATGTGCATTCCATTTCAACTATATACTGTATATGGTTTTGACATTTTTCTAGCTTGTCAAAAATGAACATAGAGTTAAAAAAAAAATAAATCTTACATTTTAGTGATGCTGGGATTCAATTCAGGGGAACCCCTGAACAGGCTACTAACACCACTGGGTAGTAGAATGCATTAGTGCTTCAGTCTTATTTATGTCTACATCAGTCAAATACAGCCCATCTTCTATATGATGACATGCCACTATGGTGGTTGATTGGATGACATAATATCTCACGACACCTTCTGAGCTACACACTGGAACTAGACAGGGTAGGTCTTTGTGATTAATATCCGATATCTCCAGTACATGATATTTTTAGTTAGTTTCTGCAAGTTTTAAATAAAGCCATCAGTACAATTTGATGTCAGACAAAAGTTGATCATTAAGTCAATAATCTTGTGCAGCTTTGACCAAACCAATGAACACCTATGACTTTCAGAGCTGCAGCTGACCCTGACCACTGACCGCTGATGTAAAAGCATTGCATCAAGAACAGATCACTTTACATGTTTTAAGAGGCAATGAATATTTTCCCTAGTGTATCCATCTCCAATTCGTCTTATCCTTTCAGGTGGTGTGAACCTCAACACACAGAGTGTGTTCACTGATGACACAAGAGGTCTGGTAGCCTGCACTTTACACCGGATTTCCATATTCTGATTCATTCTTTTGCAGTCCTCCAATGAGACAGCCTGCCCACATACAGGCTTAGGAACATCAAAAGAATCCAACTTCCGCCCTCTGATGAATATCTTAGGCCGTGAGGTTCGAGCTGAGGCTGGACAGAAAAGAAAAGGAAAATAACACCAGAGCAAATAACACAAAAGAACACAAAAGCAGATGAGCAAGGAGCCACTGGGCGAGATGAATTATGCACAGAGTCGATGTGGAGGCGAGATCCTGTTCAGACCAGAGAGATGGAAAATGAAGAGGAGCCCCAGTTAATGGCTGGAATCAGTGGATTGAATTTCAAGAGACTAGCAAGGGCTATCAATTTTGGTCCAAATAATCAATACGAAATATGGGCTCTATGTTACTGCCATGCCCAGAGAGGGGTACACCTGCAGTAGATAATGTCAGAAAAGCAATACACATGCAGATATCACCGAATAAGGGAGGATTAACTGAGCAGGCATGGTCTGTTTTTTTTTCCCCCCACAATCCCGGCCATCAGTCAGCAGATGTAAGGGGTTACAATTGTGCATCAAGGACACAGTGACAGGAACTGGACAACAGGTTTAATTTAACACATATAAATGAAAAGTGAGTTCCAGCCCAAGGACTTTGTCTCCTACAGGGCAATACAATCTCAAAGAGCCACGACCTTGGTTTAATAGTTAGAATAATGTTTAATTTTCTTGGCTCAGATAGAAAATGTTTTCATCCCTTTTTTTGCTGAGCACAAGCCAATTAAGTTATTTCATTTTTATCTGTTTGACCTTAAGTCTCGAGGTGACGACCATAAAAAGATTTAGATCTAATATCTTGACCTTTTGAAAGGCATTCATAAAAAGGTCGGATTTTACTATGGAAATGTTCTCATTAATGAAAAGGTTTTCTTATTAAGGCAAATGGAATCGACCTAAAGTTGTCAGATTTGTAGAAATGTAAGGGCAAATAATGCTGCTATTCCATTTGTATTTTTAACACTGACCCACCCTAAATGCCCGGAATTTAAAAAATGAGAGCAGAAGAAGAACTGTGTGCCTGTGTCTTAGTGCAGCTGGTGTCTGTATTTACGTATTTACAGCTGAGTAAGCACATTACCAGCTTGTGTCCAAAAGGGAAGTTAAAGCAACAGCTGCAACACATGTGTGGAGCATTTATAATATTTTAAGTTTAATCCTGGCTCAAATCCCAATTACCCTAGTTTTAGAATACAGTGATGTGGGTAGAAGCTCTTCAGAATAGAGCTACATATTATGATGGGCGGCATCTTTTGGACTCACTGGACTATTTCACCATGTTTATATGCCCGAGGAGATAGGGCTTGTAGAATCAGTGACATCACTTCCTAAAACACATTTTTATAGACTTGCTTTTATGTAATGTTGTCACCTCGGAATGTTGAATTTTTAATTTTACACAGTTTTAACTATTTATTAATACATGATGTTTTAGGTATTCTTTTATTGTGTTGCCAATTTGTTTACACCTTTGTTTACATCTTGCATCCTGCTATTGTGGCCTATTTACTATGTATGTAAAGCACTTTGTAAACCCAGTTTTAAAGGTGCTATATACATAAAATTATTATTATTATTATTATTATTATTATTATTATTATTATTATTATTATTATTATTATGAAATCATAGCACTACGATACATTTCATCTTGGCCCCCGTTGTGTCCATTGACTTCCTGGCTGGGAGGGGGCTGGTAGTGCCGCACCTAGAATGGCTGCGGACTCGCTGTGTCTTCTGACCTGGGGGTCATTTTCTTGACCCACCCAATTTACCACGTGTGCTTGGTCCTGTGTGTAACTGTTTGTGTCTATGGGCTTATGCAGAGGCTGTTTTTTTGTTTTTGTTTTTTTTTTCACAAATGACGACACATAGACTACGACTACAGGTTAAAATATGTCTCTTTTTTTCTCACCTCGAACCCCTGATGTCCCTCCCTTTTCCTATCTGCAAAGTTACAACTGTACCTGTGTCCCCATGTTTTTGTCGTGTGTCTATGTTCTTGGTTGGTTGTAACACAAACTCAAAATTTCGTTGCTCTGAAATATTGTGCAATGACAATAAAGGCTAATCTAATCTAATCTTGCTAATATTATAAGCTATTAGCATAAATATCCAACCAAATGCAAAAGACAGCTTCATCAGACGCCTGTTATACATCGTCTGTTCCACTGTAGTCCAGTTCACAGACAGTTCCATCCTGCCCAGAGATATACGATAAGCAGGGAAGAGCAAAAAATGTACAGCTTTCAAGCATTTCAAGTAAAATAGCATGGTGAGGCCAAAGGGGGGAAATTAGATCTAGCCCGTTGTCTGGTGCCGTTTAATGCTACTGTACACAGCAGTCACCCAAAGAGTCACTTGCTATATCATCATATAATTTATATACACAATAACTTTCCCAGCAAATGTATTGATTGCTGTCAGAACAATTTGTGCTGACACTACTAGTACAGACGTATAGCATTTACAAAATAGCACTTATAGGCTTAGAATAATTGGACCCTGCACCGATGTCAGTGCATATACATTCAGTCACTGCATTCTCCCCACAAGAGTATTATAATCACAGTCTGCCTGTCCATCCATGTCTGTAACACAAAACCTTAGCACATTTTAACAAGACACTTCTACTACAGGTAGAGATCTATCTTCATCCATTCTCCTTCAGAACTGGTTAAATCTGGGTCTCCTCACCGTCAGGAGACTTTTGGACATTTCAGCTGTTTTATCAGTGATGAAGACAGTTACTGTTCTACAAAAAAACCCCAAAAATACACACATGTTGCACAACAATATCTATCCACATGTTGCTAATCTCATAACTAAGAGCATATTATTGTTTCATTTTGAAATCTGCCATATTTGACCAACTCTCATGGTCTAGTTTTTGAACATACTAACTTCACATTAGGCATTGATTCTAATAGTTCTTTCATTTTCCATAGAAGAGCTGTGTGTACTGTGTGAACTGAAATCCCATCATAATTCCAACTCATTCTGAACAGCTGAGCATAAAAACATGAATGTAGATCCTGGGAGCATGTATTCAGGTTGGATGAATTGATTTCTATCGTATGTTTTTTTTTTTGTTTTTTTTTTTCTATTTAGTGTATTCACAACATAACAAATGTGCTTTCAGTAGAGTCTTCTATGTGAATAAGACATCAGGAAGTTTTAATGTATTAAGCATTTTCTTTACTGTACAGGTGATACATGACTAATACCAACTACCAACATGTGTGTTTCTGTTGTATTTCACTTAGATTACACAATACTTTTTAATGTTATCTGACTCATGTAATTCAGGCAGGTCTGAAATATGTTTAAGTAATGTCTGATATTGATATTTAAAATATTATTAGTGACATTGAATGTATCTAGGATTGGGCAGACACTAGTGCTGATGTTCGTTTTGTCGGGGTATCTCTGAACTACAAAATAAGGTGTCACATTTACACACATGGCGCATCATCAACACTAGATCTGTCAGGATCTGATAGTCATTTATGTCATGTGTTGTTCTCTAAGATACCTAATCAACCTAATCCTGCAATATATGACTGAAAATGTCATGCTTGATGTCATCAATAATTAATTCACTCTAGGGTGAGACTCGCAGTATCACAGATTTAAAGAAAGAGCGATCCAGAGAAAGACAATGAATCAGAGGTGACATTGTGGGCAGTTAACAGCAGTTTTCAGCAGGGGTTAACTGCCCCAGCCAATCTACAAGGAACAAGTCACACTGTGCTTTTCTGAGTTAGAGTTTTTGCAGCAAGGCTTATTTGCATAGAAAGGGGCCATCTTTGCACCAAAGGTATGAATATTGCTTAATTTATATCCATGCAAATGACACAGACAAGTGTTCGGCAGCACAGTTTGCAGTAAATTCCAGCTTTGTGAATTAAACATTAGATTTCTGTCTTATTTGTGTCAGGTTTAGTCCCCTACCAGCAGAACAATGCTTTTGTAGATCTAGCCCATGATACCTAAATCAATTGTAAGGTATAGTAAATAAATACAGTTAGAAAATATAAACTAAAACATATATTAATGTCCAGATATAGCTGAAGTTTGTGTCAGTTTTACAGCAGTTACAGATCACATGCCTTTAGGAAAATGAAAACACATGAGATACTGTATAACCTTGATCTTCTGTCCCAAACAGCCCATTAGTGAATTGTATTTTTAGGTGCCTCAAATGGAGTGGGAAAGATTGAGAAATATCACTAAAGGTGAAGGGGGTAAGATGTAGTGCAAGCACCAATCCCTAATGTCTCTCATGTAGTATTTAAAGGAAGGGAGAGCAGGAGCCTGGAGCCCCCAGGGGCCTGGCTGCAGGGTAAACACTCTGCACGTAATGGCTCTGCAGCAACTGAATGGCTTCACTATCAATGCTTTTCTGTGCTGAGGCATTGGCATACAAGATAATGGCAGAGACAGCTGCTGTAAAGCTGTCAAGTTAATGATGAAATTGATTCTAGAAGAGGCGGAGGGTCGGCAAGTCGCCATCTATATTACATCACGCATTCCCTGCATATACCTAAAGCACTTGTGCTATTTTATTTGTTTCACTAATTATTTCCATAAGAAAATCTCAGGCATAATCATGTGTTATTGTTGCTTTTTTTGTTTGGTTTTTTTTTACTCATGTGGGTTCATGTGGTTAAGAGCAGAGTACCCTATTCAGCAGCCATAAGTCCAATAACCTATATACTTTTACAGAAAACGGAAATAAATAAGTCATCAGAACAAATATTGTTTAGATGAACTTAAAGTGAGTTACATTCAGCCTCGTCTTCGCCTAAGCTCTTATTTCGCATGACAAGATTTGATGACTTTCTCAAGAACCTGTGACATTTTAAAAGCCGTGCTTCCATATTGGCTGCACTACTGTTCTTTGTGCTAAAAAAAACAAACAAAAAAAAGGCTTTGGACCCTTTTTTTTCTGAGTGCTTTGCTATGATTCAGATTCCATTAAACACTTGGGGACATATTTTCTACATGAGAGAAGGAAGACCTACATCTTCAGTGAAATCTGCAGAGTGAAACCAAGATCAAGACGTCTTTTAACCGTGAAGGCCCCAAAATAAGTCCGTCAGTCAGTTATGGCCATAATGTGACAGTCAGAAGTGCCACAACAGGATAACGTCTCATATTATAGAGATATGTACTGTACTATAAGGGCCCCGGGTGTGTTGTAAGATATACCTTTAACAAGATAAAACTGCCTGAAAATGACAGCCGTCCTATTGTCATTCCCTCTCTAACGGAAGATTTAACAAGTAAAATACAACTAAATTCTGAAACACAGCCATGAACAGCCATTAGCAATGTCTGTGCCCACAGGGCAAATGATTTGACAGTGACAAAATGTGCAGCATTCATCAGTTTAGAAAGTTCAACATGTCAAAGTTACAGCATTTTAAAGAAAAGTCAGACAACTGCAGTTCAACTTGTAACTAAGAGACTGGAATCGCCAAGGGTTGAATGTAACAGAGTACTTGAACTCAAGTACTAATCTGAGGTACGTCTACTTTACTGACATTTTTTGACATTACTCAGCTACACCTCTTCTCCACCACCTTTGTCTTTACTTCCATGTTAGATTACAATAATTCCTTCCTTTCTAATCCAGGCACAACTGCATCTCCGCACATGTTGATGATTATCAATAATGGTGATAAGTTTATGAACCAAAAAAATCCTGAATTTACCAAAATAAGATTTGTGAAGTTGAAAACAGATCTGCTTCCACAGGACCACTGCAAATACACTGCCTGGCCAAAGGAAAAGTCACCCACATGATGTCTTGGACCACCTTTACCTTTGATTACAGGCATTTGCCCTGGCCTTGTTTATGCCATCCAAAATGTCACACTAAAGGTCACATTTTTTTTTAACATCCAGAGTTTCATGATTGATCTTGTATTGATGATGGAGAGTCAGACCACAGTACAAAGTTATCAGCTGGTTCAGATTCTCCATCCGGTTCAGGTCTGAACTCTGTGGGGGTCAATCCATGTGTGAAAACGATGTCTCATGCTCCAGATACCACGCTCACATTTTGAGCCTGATGACAGAAAAGCCTGGTTATTTAGACGTGTCCATGACATGATGTTGCGCATACCTCACCCATACAAGGTGGTAGCAATCCTAGACCTGCATGGGAGGTGATACGGGAACTGCACCTGTCCGCATCATGCAATGGAAAAGCAAAAAATAAAAGCTGAACTGAACTAATACCACCTATAGAAGAGCAGCTTTGGTGTATGTTCACAGATATTAGTACCTAAACTGAGAAAAGGATGTGAATGATTCTATCACTACTGGAAAAAAAAATAAAATGCTAATTTAACTTAATAAGATTCAGACTCATCAAATGAGGTCCGACACCTCTTGCTCCGATCAAACTGTAGCTTCAGGAATTTAGACATCATTCTGTGTATGAATGCCTCCATGACCTACTTGGAGCTCAGCCACGTAATTCTTGCAGCATCCATCAGATACAACAGCTCCTCCAACCACAGCTGTACAGTTTCCCTGAACTCAATAATCCTCCCTCTGACACAGTCTAAACGCACCATCTACACGTGTAATGAAATCTCTATGCTGTATGTATTGACTAATAAGTTTGACTTTATCTGTACCACGTCTACATGGGAGGATTTCATTCACAGACGGTGCGCAGACTTGTAGTTAAAGTATGCCTGAAAGCATGAGAAAGCATCAGCTGTGTGAGGACTGCAGAGGTCAGCAGTGGGTATTTAGTCAAAAGGGACAGAAAAAACTCCTGTTGTTGTGGTACTTAAACCTCTCCAGTTCCTACGATAGCAAACTTTCATATATCTCTTCAGAACGAGTTGTTCTTGAAAATATAAGACTAAAACTCGCAGGAACTAATTAGTTTTATTTACTAAACACAAAACATAATTTTCAAAAGGACATGAATTATAAGTAAAATCAACCTCATTTTTGTTTTTTGGTTTTTTTCCCTAAATGCTAATATCTCAGTGTGAAATGGCATTGTATGGGACCTTTGATGAAACACTGAATGAAATGGGACCTTAATAATATATTTTTTAAAAAGTGTTTTTACACTCATGTTTGATGCCATGCTCTTTTATCCTCCAGTCTTCAGACATTTTAATTCAAGGCTAGCTTTATAAAACGTGAAAAATGAAATAATGAAAACTAAATAAAACTAGGCAAGAGCTCAAAATGAAATGAAAACTAGTCATGCACTCGCAAAAGTAAATTCAATTAAAATCCAAACTGAGAGACTCAATAATAGGAAGTAATTCAAGCTCAAGCATCTCTGATTTTCATCATCAGGACAAGACGTGTGCTTTGACATATTCTAACATTCACTACTGTGATTGGTGAATAAATCTATTTAATAAAGAATGAATTCAATGAATATTCAAGTGCATAATGTCCCCTGTTGCGTGAGCATCTTTGGTTTGATATACTGCAGTAAATGTATTTTAAGCATTATACACTAGAAAAAAAAAACAACAAAAAAAAAAACAGCATAGCTAAAACACACATAAAACGATGATGAAAAAGATTAAACTTTTGTTCCATGACTAAAGCAAGAACTTGATCAATGCTGACAACGCAGCATTAAAAACCCTCAACGACATCAGCCTGGTTCAATTTCTCACGTCCAAGACAGCTCTCATTGTTGGAATAATTATACTGAATATCACAATGTACAAGCTATTATTTATTTTATTTGTCGCGCCCGCATTAGACTCTCTTCATTTTATATTGCCCATTTATTTTGGGTCATTTATGCTTTTGCTTTGCGGTGGGCTTGATTATTTTGGGTCCCTTCTTAGAAATTGTTAATAGTGACAAATGCATTCATCTCATTTTCATCATTGCAAGGCTAAGTGTTTGTTCTTTATGATAAAAATAAAATAAAAATGATATACTCAATGTCTTTTGGTTCTGTTTGTGTGTACCTTTGCTTGCCTGAGATGTCTTTTCCAAAAGCGGCATTTAGGAGCGTAAAGCATTAGCTGTGGGTGATATCGGTAGTGACCCGGTGACGCCTCTAGCCATGGTAACAAAGATGGATGAAAGCAATAAAAACAAAAGTAGAACAAAGCTACACATTCCACCTTGGTCATTAAGATGGAGAACACTGCTGTTTATCTTTGTTTTTGTTTTTTGTTTTTTTTATTACAGAATCAGCTGTGTTTTCAGTCTCCTTCTGTGTCGGTGATGGTTTTATGGATTCTGGTCAGTCCAGCCTCGGGCTACGTGCCGTTTCAAGGTAGACAGCTAATCAACATGAGTGTCGGGGCCGGACAGAGACGAACTGAAGAGGAGGAAGACAAGGAGGAGAAGAAGGAACAGGCCCTGACAATACATTTCCCATCTGAGCAAAAAAAAAAAAAAAAAAAAAGAAAAAAAAGAATGAATATTTAAAGAAATGTTTTTCAGTCATCTGATGATAAATTTATATAGTTTAGGGTTTGAACACAGGTTTGATTTCTTGTGTGTTTTGGTTTTCTATTCTCTCACCAAGAACACGTCTGTACTTTTTGCTGGTTCCAGAAACAGTTATTCCCAATTTAATAAGCTGGTTAGAAGAAAAAGGCTGTGGATGGTTGGTGCACAGTGAGGAACCGGGGGAGTCATTATCCCTGTGTGACAAAAGTATGTGTTCCATCTCTCGTCTCCGCTGAGGATGGTGCAATAGAGGCAGAGAGTGAGATCTGCAAACCCAACAGGACCACGTATTTCAGCCAGAGCGAGCAGCCAAGCTCCAGTCTGCAGCAAGAGAGTGAGCACTCACAACAAATGTCATGCATTTCAGGGCATAAATGTGGCTTAAAATAAGTGCCTTCCTTATTTTAGTAGTTTGGAGGTCCTGTGTTGTCATGGACATATTAATATACAGTCACAGAAAAAATTATTAGACCATCAAAAGTCATCAAAAACAATGGTTCTGCACACAAATAATAACTCCTGTGTGTGTCATGTGACTAAAACAGACAGAAAAGAAAACATGGAATGTCTAAAAGCACTGTTTTTGTCAG
>JAQQZY010000007.1:9683553-9694941 GCA_030068375.1 Ostorhinchus rueppellii | reverse complement strand
CCGACAGCACCCCCCCCCCCCCGGGCGGCAAATGGGGCTTTTGCCCAGGGAGTACATCGCTCCAGGAACGCCACTGCTGGATAATACTGGATATAACGGACACAGAGGCTTCAATCTAACAGGAAGGCTCTCACGAATGTCAAAATTATTACATTTCTCTTTCCAGGTATTGATGATTTTCCATCGACACAGCATCCCTGTTACCTTGGTAATAAAGTTTCTCTTCTGCCTGTGTGCACTGATTTTCACCCTTTGAGAAAATTAATGTTTAATATTTAAAGACGGAAAATCAGAGCAGATTGAAAGTCAGAATGGATCCGTCTCTGTCACTGTAATGAACTCATCACACTGAGCGCCTGTCGATTTATGACTTTTTTGGCTGATTATTTGATGCTGAGATGAGGTTTACAAAAGCTTTTACAATAAGACAATCATTATTTACGGTACCGGGCTGGTCACTGCTGTTTAGGGGATGTTCACAGTAAAATTAAATGTGGGACACTGTGATAATAAAGAAATGACAGTGATGATCTTTATTCAATATATTTATAGTTTTTTGGTTGATTTATTTCCATATATTGGAGTGTCTTTTTGGATGTAGAATTTCTTTTGCCTTCTTGTGTTTGAAGTTAAGTCTATCGATAATGGAAATACAGCCAGGAAATGAACAGAGTTTATTTTTGATAAATATGATACATTTGTGTTTTGTGCAGGATTGTTTAGAATTTATCGTGTCGTGTAAGAATTTGTTAAGGTATTTTGAGGAACTGACATGGGACTTTGTGATCAGTAAAAAATATTGGATGGGGGGGGGTACATAAGTTGTACTTCATCCCACTCGTTTATTTATTTTTTAAAATATTTTTTTCCCTGTAGTTTTTTTTTCTTTTTTTTTTTAAATTCAAAATAATAATAATACTCATCTTTATCTCATTGTGTTGGTTGAATTTCTCTGTTGTAGCGACGGCTCTTGTGGTTTCAGGGTCTGGTTCAGTTGTGTTCTTTGCAGGTTAGGGTGGGCGTGCACGTGTCCGTATTGTAAAACTATGTAATTCATTGCTGTGCATTGCAGCCTCACCAGTACACTGTACATGTACCCCAAAATAAATTTACATTATTACCAACGTGATTAATAAGTAAGAGTCGGCTCATCACAGGATTTGGAAGTGGGTCCTAGTCTGTCTGATTAATGGAAAATTATGGTATTAGTTACATTATGTGGATTTGTCCATAAGGCCCAAAGGTATAGGTGCTGAACTCTATCTACTCTTGGTCATACATGGATGGAATTTAAACACCTGGATTTGATGTTTCAGGTACATGATAATTACATAAAGCAATTACATGGAATGTGATGCCAACATTTTCCAATCTCTCCATTTTTTTTTGTCCATACGGATACACAAAATCTTCACTCTGGAAAATGTTTTTGCAACTAAATCACCAATTACCTCTGCATGAGAGGCCCAAACACTGAGAAAAATATCCAGCATATTTGTTTCCTGTTCACTTTCTTCCTGCTCATTTCCCATTATTCAGACTGTGTGGGCAATTTAGGAGGCTCTTGTTGCAACACAGCATGGAGACCTTCTCACAGAAATGGAAAACTCAATTCCTTTAGAAGAGCGGCAACTCTAAAGGTTATCAGATGGATGGGAAGTATGGCAGCGTGCAGGAAGGACCATCCTTCAACAGGCTGACCAGTTATCTGCTAGCTATAGTCTATTAATAGTGAGCCATGACATCAAATCCAGGGTTAATGGCAGGAAACACAGAGGGCACCTACCCTGCATGAGGGGATAATATCTGAATCCCCATAGGTCTTCTGATTGTTTTGCTTATGTGTGAATAGGATGCACAGTATGTCTCATGCATAAATACTTTGATTAACTTTAACCCTTTAAGTCCTGAGCTTATTTTTGGCCGTTTTTATTATTAATACTTTTGATTTTTGTCTCTATGTACCACATTAAAAAAGAAAAAAAAGGTTAACATGCACATGCTTGGTATCTTTTTTTCAGCACAACTTCATCTATATGAAGAGATAATTATTATTTCACTAGAACCTACTTCATTAACATATTGAGCCAAAAAATACACAAAAATCATCTAATTTGAATTGAAAAATAAATAAATAAATAAAAATAATTTATCCACTTTTCCCAGTTTGTAAAATGGTGAAATATGGACAGAAATGGAACGCCTGCCATCCCATCCCACCAGTATAAGTGTACATTTATGCTTGGATAAGCATATTTTCTACTATCAAATTCAAACGATCATATTCCTGGTTTTCCGTGGTTTATCAGCGCCAAATAAAAAGTGGGACAGAGTTTCAAATCTGCACTTTTCAGTAAAGTTGATTGAGTTGTTCTTGTTACGGCACTTTAAAGACACCACATTATCTGATCACACCGGCGTGATCCTCGGCCCCACAGGGTTAAACAAAATTATATTCCAAAAAATAGAAAGATGTCGGACTTTTAGAAGTGCAGCAGAAAATATAGAAATTTAGTGCAGTATAAATATAACCTGGAGACCACTGGTGTTAGGGAGATTAACCCTTACAGCTGTGATTTATGCACTGCATTTGGACAAGATAAAAAAAAAAGGCTTTCTTTCTAATCAAATTCACTGACATTATTCCCCAGCTGCCATATCAAGGCCACGTATGTTGAAAGATAGAAAATCCATCTTTTGAGATTTTCCTCCTCTGAGGGATTTAAGTTCACTGCTATATTAGAAACAAGCCTCTTTCACTGAAAGACTTTTATAGCATTCATTTGTCATCATCAGTCAAACCCCTTAGTCCTTGGAAAGGAAATGGAATAAGAAAACAAAAAAAAAAAAAAAAGTTACAAATGACCCCATACCACAGAGACACAGAGATATCAATTTGCACAGGACTAATTTTTAAATTACAGATGTGACAAATTTGTACTTGACAGGTAATAATACTCCCATGCGAAAGGGGCTACAGTAAATGACATCACAGAGATTCCATACCTATAAATGAATAGAGCAGGTCACCCTGACATAAGGAGCACATACTCCCAAAGGGTCATTTGTGCTGCTTTCAATGGAGTGTTACTGAACAATCTGTTTCACAATGAATGCATTATAAGTACACACCATGGTGTTTCATACATAAATGAATACATTAATTAACATTAAACCACTTTACCTGATGTGACAAAATATGCTAGAAATTTAGAAACGCGTAGAAAAGTAGAAATGTTTTAAAAATATATAGATTCTTGAGATTTCTGAATGAATGCAGCAGGTCACCCTGATATAACCGGCTGAGATTCATAAAATGATGCCATTATAGTGCTGTTTTCAGTGGAGTGTTACAGCGCAATCTGTTTAAGAAATGAATATCTATTCAAGTATCACATCGAGTGTCTCACACATGCTTAGATTAGCTTTACATTTAACTACATAGATCGAACTGCTTTAACTCCTATACATGTGCGCAGTTACTCGTATGCACACACAAATGCACATGCTGCTATATTCAGACGTCCTTGGATGTTTCACCTTTAGGGTAATTTAGAAAGTGTAGTGAGGGAAGAGGAAGGTAGTCAGAGTCACGGTGCGCCTGCAGGCAAACACACTCTGTCCCAATTTTGTTTGTTTGTTTTATTCATTCCATCCACATTCAAAAATGGCCTTTTTTTTCCACCCTACATACTATCTATCTGTCTAACATAGTATTTATCAAATGGTCCAATCCGAAGGGAAATTGTGTCATTCTGAGTTCAAGAGTGCATAACACTGTGGTAAAGAATCAGGAACCTGAGCGAAGCATTTTCAGTCTAAGGGAAGAGCAAAGTGTGCACACGTTCACACTGCCTCTGGCAATTCTGAGGATGCTATCAAACCTGAGTGCAATTTCTTGGGCGACATACTGTAACAGACATGAATATACAGTAAATGGCTCCTTCAACCAAGACAATTTCCCCATAGGCAGGATAAAGCCTTACATTCATTATTATGTGCAAATATGTAACTACTGGAGTATGATGAAGAAATGAAGAAATGCAAGAAAACAACGGAGATGTTTTTATGTTATGGTAAACATGCTTCATGAGCTGACGTCAAACAAATCCTGCTTACTATTTTTGTCTTGATGTCTGAACCAAGGTCCTCCAAAAGATTACATTTTTGTTTATATTGTGTACATTTAACCAGTTAATTTTGGTTTCACGTTACAATTTAGTTTTGTTTTTTTGTATTGCTTATCTCCTCTATATCTTGTCAGAATCATGTGGGCTGCATCTCCCTGAACTGGACATTAATTAGTTTATCGGTGTTTACGTATGTGTTATCAAATGATCAGGTCGATTTCAATGACCAAAAATGAATGAAAATAAACTTCATTGGCACCACATCTTTTTCTCAAAAAATACATGAAAAGTCGACTATTTTTATGAGTTTACTTGAATTTGTATTACTTTCTTAGTCCAGATTGCTGTTTAAAATTGAGCTTTTTCCCATTTTCTGCTTTGATGGTTGATATTAGCATAATTTCCAGTAATTGGTGGGAAAGTCTGAACCATCCAAAAAAGTCTTCTCACACTAGAAACAAACCACAATTCAATTTGAACCAAATTGAAAAGCAGATTGGTCTCAACGGTAATCTGTGCTGAAGTTTAGATCAAATAAGTGTGGTGTGAAAGAATTTTAAGTTTTTTGGGTTTTTTTTTTACTTACATGAAGTGTTGATCATAATAATGTTTCACAGTAAAATACACTGCCAAACTGAGCATTAAAATGAAGTATAACAACACAAAGTAAAATTGGCACTACTACGTCTGCTGTTACTATGCACACTGTTGTTGACACAATCTTGATTGAGTGGCTCCATATCTACTATGTCTCACTCCACAGGGCCAAGTTGTTCATTTCCTCAAGAGGGTAAAAAAAAAACCTCTACAGTAGGAAAAATAAAGTATCCTGTACTGCTAGTTTTATGTGGATGCATCTAAAGAGGCGGGTAAGGTTAAAAAAAAAAAAAAAATCTTAATGGATTATTTAACAGGACACATCCACTCTGCATGGCTGCCCACCGGCTGTTACACAGCCTGCTTTTCTCCCGTGTTACCGCCAAGTGTCTTGGTGTGACAGCTGGCACACATGATCTATCTGATTGGATTAGTGCAATCAGCGGGCAATGTGCTTAAAGCTAACTGGGGTGATGGTGGGACGCGAGGTGGTGATACTGTTATTCAGGTATGAAAATAAGTGATGAACAACAGCCTGGTCCTTTGGGTGGTGTTTCCTGTCAAATTAAGGACAAATTGAAATATTCAACATATTTCAATGTTTCAGTGTTTATGGAATATGCTGTTAAATGAGTGGTTTGTTGGTCCTTTAACTGCCAACCATTTACCTGGAACAAGGCCAGACGCATCATAGAGTGTAGCTGCTCAAAGTCCACTCAGGAGACAGAGCAGGACAGTTCATTAGTGTTAAAGGGGTTAAATGTACTACTGTCTGTCCAAACTCTCAACAAGAGGGGGAAGTCACACACCAGAATACACTCACACCTACCAAAACCACCAGTAACTCAAAGCTACATACCGTATCCACAGACTGCATCACCCACTGAGTAAAGTATAAAGCTCATTGTTTACACACATCTGCATTATGGGATCATCGACTTTTGTTCTTCTAACAAAAACTTAAAGCTGGTTATTTCAACAGTGGGTCAAAATAACACTGTATTTTATAATCTTCACATGCTGCATCAGCTGATAGTTTACATTATAGCTCTGTTTTTAGACAGAAAACAGTAACATAACGTGCTGGACACTTTCAATCCCCCTTGGCCAAATATAGCGTAACATTTTGTTGAAAATTCCTGCCTTATAATTTAGATTAGATTGTCTTTGTGTAAAATGTATTACATACAGATTTATATTTGAAAGTGCACAAAGCTGTAAAGAAAACATATTACCCCAACTAAGTGGTCATGTCTCCATTAGATGCCATTTGACCTTGGAAAAGTAGGTCAACGTCACCCATTCTCAAGAGGCTTCAGCTCTACGCCAAGATTCCTCCACAGTATAAATGTGGTGCAGATATCTACATGCATTCTTCTGACAATGCAATTATGTTGTTGAATGGATAGAGGAACAAAAGACAAAATGATTATGATGCCCCTTCGACTAGACGTTGGCTAAAGGGTAAAAGCAACAAATCACCTCCATTTTCCGTAGCTTGTGCTGTCAATAGCTGCAATATAGATCCACTTAGAATCATCCAAACAAGGTCAGAACTGGTCTGAATCATGGACCAACATAATAAAGGTAATAATGTCACATAATAACTTCATATTCAAACTCATTCGTGTAAAAGAAGTGCTGCAATTTCATCATCAAACTGCACTCTTTTCATTTGGAGCTGTGTCTAGTGGAGAAAACAACAACAGTGATCTACATTTGATCGCTTTGTCACTTTGACTCTAAAATGCTTTGGTAAAAAAAACGGTGTGGTGTTAGTTTTCCTCACCATGAGAGAGAACTGAGTGACTCACTCCTCCCTCTAGTGGTCAAACAAATCTGTTGGACTGTCAGTTTAACTAAATTCAGTTTGTATATCATATACCTCTGACAAAAATTCAGATCTCTTTATTTTAAACACAAGAGATCATTTATATTAATTACATATAATGATAATAGGTCTTTTAACCCTTGTATTGCTTTTGCTAATTTATAGATACAAACAGAATCCACATTTGAACAGGAAGAAACCTGGAACAGACCCTGCCTCTGGAAGATGGATGTTTGGCATGACCATCTGGGGTTAAAAATGGGGGGGGGGCATGGATGCTTTTGCTAGTGTATACGTGTGTGTGCGTGTGCGTGTGCGTGTGTGTGTGTGTTGTGGGACACATTTAGCCATATTTGATCTACAGTGCAACCCACAGCTGTTAAGTGAAGCATACAACAGCCAGTATTCTCAGCTGGGTCATATTTGACCTGTAACACCACAAATGTCACTTTTTTTAAATTTTTTAAAATTTTTTTTAGACCTTTAGAATTTACTAAAATGGTGAAAATTAATTTTGCTGTGTTAAAAGAGTTGTCTGAAGATTAGATGAAGCCTCGTTCCAGTACAAAAAAGCAAATGGTACTTTTTACATAGCTAAATTCTATGCCGGGTCAATTTGACCCAAACACATTATAGGGGTTAAAAAAGCAGAAATACTACATGTAGTCCCTATGATGTAAATGAAGACATATATTCAAATAAGCAGTTGAAGTGAAGTAAAAAAAAAAAAAAAAGCATTATAACCATCCATCCCTCCATTTATAATGAGTACAATGGCTTAACACAATTATGGGATTATTAAGAATATACTTGAATCATCACATTTAATGCCTTATATTCATTCACACTTATTCTGACTATTAAAAGTCAGAATAAAAGTGAGAATACACACCTGTAAAATGTACTAGAAATAAACTGAAATGCCTTAAAAAAGAGACTGAAAGAGTAATTAAAATGAAAGCACTGACGCCTCTTGCATAGAAACCTGTTAACTAAATAGTGTGAGTCTGAAAAAGTGCTCATATAGTGACAGCTTTAATAAAAAACAAACAAAAAAAAAAAAACAGCCTTTGGTTATTATCAGTCGATACAAGTCACATCCATTCCTGTGGCTCCAGTAATATAATACAAAAAAAACACACACACACTCACATTTCAAATCTGATGAAAGTACACATGCAATAAAAAAACAAACAGTCATCGCAGAGAGACAGGATCTGAGTATCTTAGATGGAATTCTAAAGTACCTAATGGCCACTGCTGTTTGTTGAATACAAACGGAAGTGATAAAAACTGACTCAGTCTTAGTCTAGGCACCAGGGGGTCAACAGCCTCCACTGAAGTGCTGACAAAAGCTGTCCACTTGTATTGTGCCAGTACACTACAGCGCTCAAGGCCTTCAGGATCCTGATTTGATAAGGTCACCAGTTTTTCAATGATATTGGAAAAGCTACAGTCAAGATGGAGAGAAATGTGTGGCCTCAGAAATGAATAATGTGCATTCAATGATCAGCTGTCTGTGAGGTGTCGACCTTAGAGAGTACACCAAAACCTGCAGTGTACAGCAACAGGACTGAACTGATGTGATAAGTGAGGCTAGAAGCTCCTCAGCAAATCAATTTGTGATCATGTTCATACGCTTTTTCACAGGTGTTCCCTATGACTCAAATTTCCTGCGGTGAATGGGCTTTTTTGTCTCGTCTGTCTTGCGAGTCCAGAGGTTCCTCTAGTCGTTTAAATATATCCCCATGAGTATCTTTATAAAATCCAGGGTTTTCGCTACCTTTAGATGACCTACAGTATGTAGGTACAACACTTAAACCAAAGAAAAAAAAAAAAAAGCTTCCCCTCTGATTTCCCTTCTATACTGAAGACAGAAGATAGTATATTAGCCTGTAGTGTCTGTATTTTTACCTCGAAATAAGTTCCTCAATTTGAGATTTCATCAATAAGTGAATTTGTTCTTTGCACCAACTTCTGAATACCTCAAAAATATGTACATACAGTTGTGCTCATAAGTTTACATACCCTGACTGAATGTGCATGGGACAGCCTTGGATGTTCCAACATGACAATAACCCAAAATGCAAGGCCAAGTTGACCTGTCATTGGCTACAGCAGAAGGAAGTGAAGGTGAAGGACTGGCCATCTCAGTCTGCTGACCGCAATGTCATTGAGCCACTTTGGGGAGGTGTCAAACATGCAGTTCATGCAAGAAAACCCAAAATCTTAAAGCAGTGCTGCCCAACCCTGGTCCTCGTGAGCTACTATCCTGCATGTTTGGATGTTTCCATTTTCCAGCACACCTGACAGTCGTTATCAGGCTTCTGCAGAGCTTCATGATAGGCTGATCATTTGAATCAGGTGTGTTGGAAGAGGGATTCATCTAAAACATGCAGGATAGTAGCTCACGAGGACCAGGATTGGGCACCCCTGTCTTAAAGGAATTAAACGTGTTTTGACAAAAAGAATGTGCAGCTTTAGCATCTTAAAATAAAGACCCTCATCCACAACGACCACAAAAGACTAGAAGCTGTCATAGATGTTAAAGGGGCTAATACAGAAGATGAAGAACTTGGGGATGTAAACTTTTGATCAGGATCATTTGGATATTTTCTGGTGTCAGTATGATTTAAAAACAATAAATGGCTTCACCCAAACACTAGCCATAAGTGATGGAAACATTTTTGTATTATCATTCATAGTCTCTGAAAAATGGCCAAAGAATCACAAATTCTGTGAGGGTATGTAAACTTATGAGCACAACTGTATCTTAATCATAAAAAATACAATAATGTAGGCATAACAAAAGGTCATATAACCCAAGCTTTCCACCATAGAATGCCTAAAATCTATGTTAAATGAGTACATTACATTGCCTCTGCAACAAAAGCAAGTCAATAGAATCAGAAAAATAAATCGCCGTAATCTTTTGTTGCATAAGACATAAGTTTTCAACAGCCGATGCATATGAAAGTAGATGTAGCTCCTTGTGGTAGTGTTCCCCAGCCAATATGTCATGTTTACATCTGTTTCTGCTCAGACAAGTCATTTACATTGTGACAATTTTGAAGAAATTTAGTAAAAAAACAAAACAAAATGCAAGTCCTCATCTGTGTGCCTCTTCTTGTCTGTGTTCATGTTCTTTGCAAGTCAAGTGGAAGCTGATAGAAGTTGCTCTGTAGCCATGACAGCAGAGACACTGCTTCAAATGCACTGAATCCGTCACACGAATGTTCGACTCAGCACTACAGAAAATCTATACACGACACAGTTCAAGATGAGCATCTACAATTAGTGTCACCAATTAACTGTGTGTGAATGTGACAAAATGTAAATGATGGTTATAATCCTGCTGCTCCATAGTTATGGAGTTGAATAATAGCCAGAAGTGTTTTTGCAGAACATTATAATGCCACAGTGAAGCTGACCTTTGACTTCTGGTCATCACCTTATCAAATCCCCCTTCTCATTTGTCAATTTGTTCATGCTTGACTCTTTTCCTCATGTCTTGGTCCCTCCCACCAGAGACATGAACAGAGGAGTCGAGGAAACAGGCATTTCTGACAATGAGACATCCTCGCCTCGGAGCCATCGTTTAACTGTTTAGATAAATATGACGTGTGGCGCAGATGCATCATCTGCCTGTTACAGAGCACTGCTGTGTTTTATGAACACTGCCAGATGAGCAGAACAGTGTTCATGGAAACTTATAATTAATTACACACACATGCACACACATATTTAATTGCTTATGTGATCATTTTAATTAACTAAATTAACATGCATCATGCTTCTTTTACACGTTGCAGGTTTTCAGGATGAAAACATCCTTAAAGGTGATTCGCAGACATGAATGAGGACAGGAGGATGCCTGCTTTAGCTTATACCATATTAATGTGATAATGGGTCAAATAGATACTTCTGTTAGGGCGCTTTCACACTGCATACCTGAGTCTGTACCCTACATGGATACGTTCACACCTTTCCTGCAGATGTTGCATTCATGAGCACATACTGCGACCTGTGCCTGAGTACAAGTGGGTGTTACAGGACCGAAACCTACGCAGAAGTCAGAAGAAGACAAACCCTTATATCATCGACTGAGCGACTGTCCTGTTCATTTGTCTACAATGGCGGTGATACTTTTCTATCAGTTAGTCTGTTTGAGGTAAAGAGAAGAAGAGCGGCCTTCGTTGTCCCTCATGTATCCATGAGTGATTCGGTTGAGGCTTTTTCAGGAGACAACAGAAGCGCCGATTATGGTCTCGTGGTGATTCATTCATTTCTATTGTTGGAGTGGCGAATAGGTCATGTCCGTTCTCAGGCACGGATCACTTTGACACTGAAGCGTACCATACTGGAGTCCATGCTGCCCATACCCAGGACTACCTTCTCAGCTGGACTCGGGTACAGTACTCGAACACAGAGCATTTGAATTCACATTGACAAAATTAAGCGGACTTTGGGGTCAAACAGACTCAAGTACACAGTGTGAAAACACCCTTATATCTGTTTGTATCCTCAGTGTATAGGAATTTTGTTAGTATGCATTAACACCTGAGATGAACTGATATCTTTATATTTTTTTCTTTAGTTTACAGATACGGTAAGAAAGATGTTCTAAACACAGATCATCTTAGAAGGAAAGCTACTGTGTGCAACATACAATACACACATACAGCTATACATGTAAAGCTTCATTCAGTTTATTGTCCTCATTCCCTCTACACCACGGGTGGGCAATCGTAGACCTCGAGGGCTGGTATCCTGCATGTTTTAGATGTTTCCCTCTTCCAGCACACCTGACAGTCGTTATCAGGCTTCTGC
>JAQQZY010000007.1:9663343-9673481 GCA_030068375.1 Ostorhinchus rueppellii | reverse complement strand
TGTGCCGGCCCGGCCCCCCCCCCCCCCCCCCCCTTCTAAAAAACCTTCAACTTTGAAGAAGGAGCTTTTCAATTAAAGTATTTATGGATGTTAAATAGTGAACGTAAATGGCACATTTGCCATTACATATTGCAGTGACTGTGCTCCAGCTGCATGAGTAAAATGCATCCATGTGTAATTGCAGCACATCCGTCTCTTCATACATGATTGATACTGGTATTTAGGGCAGATAATATGGAGAATTACATTCCAAAATGCTGGGAGCAATCAATGGTAGAGAAGATGAGAAGCAATAATGACTTGCCTGCGTGATGAGGTTAACCCTGCTGCCCTGTCTCAGGCCATAAAATAAAAATAAGGGACCTGAGCACATACCTCCCAATGCCATTAGGCACGATCGTTCAGGGCTGCATTGCAATCCTCATGAAACGATCGGGGCAAAATTACATTGGAATTCAGGCACAAGGCCAGAGTTACTTCATGTGACGGTCAGGTAGTCTCCAGGGAAAGTTGCTTTTAAAAGTATTTCACTTGTGAATGTTAGCATCTTATACTGTCTAACCTGACAACTGGGGGGGATCCACCAGCCAGACATTTGATTTCTGTACACGGACAGTACTAATAAGGTCTAGCCTCAGCTCTGTGTGGTGGCCTTGTTGTAAGAGATGACAGCATTTATACCCTGAGATGCCTGTGCCCCGATGGAATCACTCAGCTAATCAAGAGTGTGAATAAATAGACTGTAGAACAATTTCCAACCTGTCTTTCTCGTACGTCGCAGCGGATCGTATCACATGGTTGAGATGACTTAAGTTGAGAAAAGTCTGCTAATAGTGGAATGGCAATGATGAGTATAAGCACAGGGACAGAAATTAACCAAGCATGTAACTCCATTTTAAGGCTGGAGCGTTCTGGAGGGTATACACGTGTATTTGATATACGTGTAACCTTGTCTGTGTGGTTTTTCCCTTTACGTTTTGTCTTTTCTTTATTGATGTTGTTTGTCACTTAATTCTTTTTCTCCTTTATTTACTTTAGTTATATATCACTTCAATACCTCACACGGAGAAAAACTGTTTCCCAAAAACATAAAATAACACTACACCGGCTTGACCTTGCCTCGGTGACAATGATGTACCCTTGAGCAAGACATAATCTTGCAACCACTCATGTGAAGATGGAGAATAGAGAAGACTGTAGCATCTTCAAAATATGACTAAGTTCAAAATGAGCATTTATTACTTTACACCTTACAGTATGTTTTGCTTCTTTATTTGTGTTTATTGTACGTAATGAACAATATTGGACATTAGTGATGATGTGAAACAGTTTAAGCTACTTTTACATGTCAAAGGGTTGTAATCATTTGACTTAATTTGTTACTTTTCAATATATTACCACCATCCATCTAAGTGCTCCCTTGACTGACCTCTTGCTGCCGAGAGGCATGGTAAATAGTGGAGTTTGCTCAATTTGCAGTCTGCAGATCCCTGTTTGGGACTAATCTGGGTTAGATGAAGGATGGCACTGCACAGAAATAACATGTTGTTTCTGGTGGCTCTAACCGTTTGAACAAGGCTGGAAATCAAAATGTTTGTTTGTGAGGTGGGAGGAAAAAAATCCCCACATACTTTGAAGGGTTCATATTTAGCTGAACCCACTTTTATTAGTCTTCAGTTAATTTATTTGTGTATTTGGACCCAAATAGTTCATACAGTTTGAATTTGAACCCTCCAGGTGATGCAAAGCTATTTTTATATTCATTTTAGCAAAAATGGAGTGGACATCTACAACCTGTTTTAATTCCTGCTTGTTACGTCTACCAGTTACATCATTTGCACATATAAGGTCAAGACTTCAGATGAACATTTCTCAGAGTACGACATAATTGTTTGTCAGCAGCAGCAGTTGGAGTCCATACTGAAAATATGTCCAAACTCTGATTACATAACAAGTTCAGTTGTTGGTTGAACAGGACAGAACAGCACAGCCAACAACCTGGAGGGGGCGGGGCCTGAAGTGGCTCATGTGCATTTAAAGGGCCAGTGCTCAAAACCACCTTTCTGGTGTCATTACTCAGAAATAGGGTTGAAGATGGACCTGTGGAGTTGAATTAATGAAGAATTCAGACCCAAACAGAGCATTTACAGTTTATGTAGAGCACAGGGAAATGTTTGAAAATGCATAATTCCATTTAAAAAAACAAAATATCACTCATTTAACAAAAATGAGGCCTACACAGGTTACGTTTCCATGCCACCATAAAAATATCACTTGCAGAAATTGAAAAGTATCTTGAATTAATTAATTACAGCTGCTTATTTTGTTGTGTTAATTTTACAGAAATATGGTGTAAGTTTAGCCCAGCAAAATACTGAGAAAGTTCTTCAAAATGAAAATTGATTAGGAACCAAATAAAAAACTGCTGAAGCACAATAAAAGTTTAATTATAAATATATCTATATGAAAAAACTGCATGACAGCCTCATTTGTAACAAAGCTGAAACCATTTTTTTTTAAATCACCTAATCATTGATGATCAATAAACATCTCAACCCTTGAAGACTCCTGGTATTTAGTCTTTTCACTGCAGTCAATAACATGTTCAATGGTCCTTAACCAGCACAGAGTGCAGGACAAACTACCAGAAAAGAACAAGGCAGAAAACGATGACAGAAGACCTCTGGGTACCTGTGTGCTGCTGGAGTACAGAGATCCCCCTGTCATCTTTTGAGTCCACATATTATCTCATCAAGCTGTAAATGTTCTTGTTAATTGTCTTCTATACAAGGAACCTTTCAGTTCATTAAATTACAGACAGAGGACATCCAAGACAGTGTGGAGATAAAATCATCTACCAACACCACAGCTGTATTAGGATGGAGGCGAGTCATTACACAGTTGTTTCAATCATTTTTTCTAAAGTATACACTGTCAAGTACACCTCTGCAGACCCTAAAATAATATGTTTAAATTCAGTGAAATTCCAAGCTAAAATGCTATTAAAATAGTACAATACAACTGCTAGGAACTAGTGAAGAGTTGTTCCAGTATGGAGTGTGTGGTCATTACACCCACTGTTTGCAGTCATAAAATAGAGATGTTTATCTGCTGTATACAAGCACAGTGTATGCACATAAAGACGAACTGGACAGTGACTGTTTGTTGCAGCATATTTGACAGTAAAAGAGCAAAACCACACTAAACCTTGTTGACTGTGGTTGCAGGTTTATCTTCTGCTTTACATTAACCCTGAAATGTTAATGAGTGATGAGTAAACTGGTTGTGATTGGCGATCAAGCCCTGTCCTGGATCATATATGCAGTATGTACTTCTGTTCATGCCAAATGAAGAAAAAACACAGCACTACCGGGATTTGTTCCAGTTTGTCTGATCCCCCTTGCCACAAGGCACTACTAGACATGAGGGATATTTAAAATTTAGCAACTACTTGAATATTCATAACCCGTCCATTTCCAAAAAAACAGTTTTTATTAAAATGTACAGGCAACTTGTCCAGGGTGTACCCTGCCTTCACCCTTAAGTACCTGGGATAGGCTCCAAGCAACGCCAGTGACCCTAGTGAGGATAGAAGCGGGTCAGAAGATGAATGAATGAATGAATGAATGAATGAATGAATGAATGCAGTGCAATAAATGGGGGGCTTCCCTCTAACACTAATAATTCAAGATATCAAGTTATCTTACTTTTTTTTTTTTTTTTCCAAAAGCTGCATCATTATTCACAGACTAATAAAGGTAAATAATAGAAACACCTGCAAAAATATTCTCAAAATGTCAAACTGGGTCAAGCTCTAATTGAGTCCCAAAAATATTGCCCAGTTCATTCAGAATCAGTTCCCAGCATCTTCGAAGTTTAGGGCAGAACCGAAGGCAATGAACAAGATGACCTGCAGTCATGCTGCACTTGGGACACATAGGTAAAGTTCCTGGGTTGAATTTAGAAAGACAATCTGGTGTGAAGTACATTCTATGTAGTAATTTAAGTAGTAATGCTCTGGATCAGTTGCATATTGTTTTGCTTTTTGCATCGTTCCAAATATCTTCCCATGTGTTTTCAGTCATTTCTACACCCAGGTCCCTCGCCCAGGCCTGTCCCAGCTTCACACTATCTGACTCAGGATACCTCTTCAGGGTCCTATGCAACACCTGGATCAATATATCAGCCCCAGTACAGAATATCTGCTTTTCAACAACAGAGACTGTGGTATTATTAAGTAGGGAAGTGTTTAATGTAATCTCATACCTGAAAGAAACAAAAAGGTTATTTCAGGATACTCTCAAACAGATATAATTACTGATACTAATATTACTCTGAAGAGAACAGCACTGCTTGCAATAACTAGGTTTGCCATGTGGTAATGGACCTAAAAGGGATACAGCACTTCCAGTTCACGTTGAGGTTTCGCCGTTTGAGTAAATTTCATAGACATGAAGGAGTCCCATCTATCAGTTGTTTCTCATTATATCTAAAGGCATGGCATGTAGTGGGGACAAAACACCACTAGTAAAATAAAATACACATATAGTCCTGTGGTGCACCCACCATAAGATGGCCTCCAAATAACTGTGTCTACGTTTATATGGGAACCAATTGTAATTGAGTGAAATGCATAGTCCCGCCCCCATGAGCCACTCACAAGAAAGCAATAACCATATCAGGAAAAAATGGCCATGAAAAGCATATTATCCATGGTTTTAGTGCATCACACCTCTGCACGGCTTTCACAAGGGGAAAATGTTGCAGATTTGTAGATGGATTTTACTTTCTGAGACTAATCTCAACCTGTACTCAGGTTGTCTCAGGTGTAAAACACATTTTACATCAACGTGCATCCAAACCCAGAGGACGCAGGAGTAGTCTGGCGATTACGCTGTTGTGTTACTTATGTGCAGCTCACAACATGTGATAAGGATGCTTTTATTGGGAGTTGTACTGGAGAGCAAGAGCTGTTATGATGTTTTATGTGTTTCTCTGTCTTAGCTGCTCTGTAATGGTTAACGTCTAACACTACATATGTCTGTAACATGTGCTTACAGTACCCTTAAGACAAAATCTGACCTGAGCCTTTTAAGATGATCTGTGGGTGGCCAATCAGAGTGTTTACTAATGGAAACTGGGTGGATGTGTTTGCTTAGCAGTGAAATATGAGATGTGTGCGGTAGAGACAAAAAGAAGCCTGTGGAAAAGAGAGGGAACATCACATTAGACTATTTTGTCAACACCATTAGGGCAGTCTTATATAGACATGTAAATGATACAGATATAAGGTGTGAGTGCTGCAATGTGGGGATATGCCTAATCTACACATATCAACATAGGTGCAAATCAGAATTACTTCATGGGACAACATTAATTGTTTTTTTAGCAGCACAATAAATTAGTTAATAGTACAGCTGTCAAAATTAATGCATTAACACAGATTAATCTATCGTCACGATTAATCTGATCAAAAATTTTAACCCAGTTAACCCATATGCAGTGCAGAATGACTCTGAATGTCTCTACCAACGCATTTGGGGCCGTTTTTCCGAGTAGAGTTACCGACACACGTGCACAAATGGACAGTTGATCCGGTAGTGACAGGCAGCAGAACCAACCCATAAAAAGGAAAGACGCTGAACAGCATGCTGGTCCTATGGATGGAAATATGAGGACAAAGAAAAAACCAAAGACAGAACAGTTGAGCGACATAAAGTATTATACATACTCTGCTGGAAGGAGTTTTCTTTTCACCAAAGCGCTCCCAGTTTAAAATACCACATTAACACAAAGCATATGTTAGTCGGTTATTCTGCTAGCATTTTGGCTAACGTGTCGCCCAGCTTGCAACAGACATGTTTAGTGCGTATATATGCCTTTCTTTCTTAAATCTGTTTGCACATGCAAAATGAAACGCGATTAGTATTGATTTAAAGTGAATATTTAATCATGATTAATCTAAATTAATCCACAGAAACCCTGTGATTAATCTGATTAAACATTTTAATGGTTTGACAATACTAATTAATAGATCATAAAACATTTGCCTCGGTGATGGCTGGTGAGGCTGTTTAGTGTGAGGATGCTGAATTGTTGATGTTCAGCATCTAACTTCAAGATATTGCATCACAGTTTGTCAATGCCAGAGTCAGGCTGTACATAGCTGTCCACAGATCATGGCCTCATGCAGCATGTTGGTGGACTGTAGTCTGACCGCCCCCACTTACACCTGCAGCAGTATTTGTACATTAGCGTGAAAGACGTATCAGTTTACTCAACTCTCAACTTCACCAGAGAAAGCAATCCTGTTTGTGGTCCCTGAAGCTCTGAGCACTCGCAGAGTAAGGATTTCACAGCTCTTTGATTACTCTGGAAAATATCTCTGAAAAATCGATAGCGTGAATGCCTGGCTGGTGGCTGGACCCCCGGATCTATTACCATAACATCAGTCTCCAGGTAAAATCTGATGCCTGCTGTGGGCTCTGATAAAGTCTGCCAGCAGGTTTTTGTTTCCTGTCTTTTCATCAAAGTCTGCTGCATGCCATTTACTGCACTAGTTCTCAACCATGACTTCTTACACATGCACGAACACCACAATACAGCATACTGGCTGTGTTTACGTGACGCAGGTAGGGATAAACCGCTGATATGAGAAATTCTTCAAAGAAAGAGCTCTGAAATAGTGAGGGTTAGAGGGTAGAAGCTCAGATGTATCTTAAGAGATTTAAAAATCACGGCCCCAAACTTCTCTGGTTGACACTCGATGCCGAAAGATGGATGGGAATAAGCTGCGGTAATAGACTGGTATCTTGCCTCAGGGGAGGGACTGGTAAACCTTAGCTGCCTCACGCTGCAGAAACAGGAGATGAGCTGCTGGCCTCTGAGCGAGTGGCTCTGACAAGACTTCCACAGCCATCATTAAGATATCAAATTCAAAGGCTGAGGTTCCCACTGTAGTTTGGCGAGTTGCTGACTCGGGGCGTGTATGTAGAATTTCACGCTGTGTGTTCCATGCACTCCGTATTGTGCATTTTGAAAGGATATTTTCAAGTTACATCTTAAAAAGTTTTATTTTATTTTATTTTATTGTTGTTACTTTTTTTAACCATTCTGATAGCTTATTTTCTAGACACACAAATATATTCTAAGCCCCTCTGAAAAAATATGCTCATGCAGCTCATAGTAATAGACTGGTTTAAGAACATCAATATATATAAAGCAGAGATATCAAGATGAGGAGGGATCACTCCATAACGAGACATGATTAGGAAACTCACACCCAGGAAGCAACACATTATACACAAACAGTATCAAGGGCAAGAGCATGTATTGCATTAATGAAGAAGAAAAATGTGAAAGAAATGCCTAAAATCAGGATTAATCCTACCCCTGAGGCTTCTAAACATCACCACTCAGATTTATTAAAAACTTCACATTTCTCTGATTATTAAACAGTCACAAAGTAATAAACATGAGCATAGTAAGTGTTGGCAAATGTGTGGTAACATGTCAGCTGGGCTTTTTCACACTTTTCAGTAGTGCCCTAAATACTTTCATAAGGGGTAAACATGGTAAGAGAGATGGAGTTGGCGTGGTTGACGCTGTTGTGACGTCGTTTTCAGATGATTTTCAAGTGTTAGCTTTCTTTCGCTGGTCTTCCATCTTCTCATAAATCTTCTCTGTTGTTTGTCCGATGTTGCTGTCCTTTCTGTCGACGTTCTTGCAGGTGTGTTTTTCCACACATGGTGGGTGATTATTTAAGATCCCTGAGCTTTGTTGCTCATCTGACGACATTTCCTCTGACCAATCAGCGAACAGCACTGTTCATGTCATGTTTTAGTGCTGGCTCAGCACAGCTAGAGCTATCTCTGAAATGGGTACAAAAAATTGTATCGGGTCCCAGGTCCAACCCCCAGTGGAAAAGGAAAAAAATGGGGGTGGAGTCGAACCGTGCCGTGTGGAACAGTTACGAAAACGTGCAGTGGAAAACAGCCATAACCGACTTATTTCTCAGAGACCAGACAAAATCCTGGATCCAGAGATTTATCCAGATCGTGACCAAAAGTTAATGGCAAGATCCTTGGGTGATTCTCCATCAATGATGAAAATTTCAAGAAAATCCGTCCAGTAGTTTTTTTTCTGTAAAGTTGCTAACAGACAGACAGACACAGAGACAAACAAACAAACGCCGGCAAAAGCTTAACCTCCTTGGCGGGGGTAAAAATGAGTGCCAGTATATTTCTTCCTAATCTGTGTAAACACCAGGAAGCTTGGCTCACCTCCCCATTTTATCAACTCTATTTCCCGAACCCACGGATTCCCATGGGGGAACATGCTAGTCGTCATTAAAGCTCCAAGCATTAATTCATGACGGAAATAAAGCATAAAATACAAGGAAAAAAAACAAACAAACATATGTGTGTATTGTATCGTGTAACAAAGGCTATGTATTCTACTCTAATTAAAAGTTGATTTGTTGACAGTAGGTCCACTTTGTGTCTTTGGTTATTGAATGTGTGGACTGTCAATGCACTTAGTCCAATCATGTGTGATGCATGCCAGAGTGTTTGCATGCAACTAGTTTAATTTCACAATAAAATATATACTGAATATTTATATGCAAATAAATGCAAATCCAGTTATTTTTTTCTTCCGTTCTTGCTCAAATGTGAACATATGGCACATATAATGAAGGGGCTGTGTATGCAAACCTCAAGGTGATGCGCAATGCTCATTGGACTTAACCATTTGAATCTAATGAATAACAATCAACAGTACAAAGTGCAATGTTATCCTACGACTGTATTCCTGCTCCCTGGTGTGCAGAATTACCCAGGCAACATCCTCCACACAAAGTAAGTCGACTGAATCCAACTGAGCAGCGCCACGCATTTAATGTGTCCTTGTAGCCAAGTGGTCTTGGACCGATAGCACACAAAGACGGCGACATTCCTCCTTGGAGTCTGGCCAGAGAGCTTCGTCATGTCTCATTTCCCTCTCTCTGCCTTTGCATGTGTCCTGTCACTTTACATTGTCACACAGCACTCAATCACTGGATGACTGAGTTCTGTAATGAGCAAAGTCCTATAGCGGTGGCAGCTTCAGACAGTGTTTGCCTACAGAGCCAAGACAACCCCTCCCTGACCACATCTAAGAAAAGAGGACACACTGTCCCGTACAGCTAAGTGTCATGACACAAAGCTGTTGAATGCTCAATAATGTGACCGTTTAAAATATGGACAATATGCACGGAACCAGAGCTGAACTGACATAAGTCGGTCACTCAGACAGCTCCTCTTCACCCTACATGGATCTACTAAGTGATGTATTGCTCATGTTAAAGGTTCAGTGTATAATATTTATGACCTGATTCTTTTGTAGATAAAAAAACATCTCATTATAAAAACATAAATTTCATTTTTATGTGACTAAACACTAAGGGAAGCATAATTCTGGATGTTATATTCAATTTCTACTGTTAGATTCCCCTAAATCTCCACAGATCTTACACATTTTAACAAAAAATTCTACTGTTTTAAGTGAGTACAGAACTTCAGCTACAGACTCAAAATTGTCCTCTATGACAGTTTTTCAGCCTAGAGCCAATACCAGGACAATATCTCAGCAAATACTCACACCTAAATGAGAAAGCACATTAAAAAAAAACAAAACAAAAAAAAAAACAACAACAATTTTCCTCCTCTATAGCCAAGGTCTGGGAAGGTCTCATGAATAAGCAAATCAGTTGAAGATGGGATGTTAACCATGGTCTTAAGCATCACTTGAGAGAAACAGTAGCAGGTTGAGTTCGACTCTGGTCATTTCAGCACACGCAGGGTGTCAGGTTGTGTCGGAAATGACAAATGGCATACAGGTGTGACCATCAATCATTTTTATATTGTGTCGTAGTGGTTGACAATCAGCCCCACATCTCAGACGCCTCATGGCATCCTAACAGAACGACTAGCATGTATGAATTGTTTTTTTCTTTATATGACAGTTCTACTTCTGTATCGGCCAATGGGGGATCGGCCGTGCACAAGCATGAACATGGAATAATGGACGTCTAGTTGTCTTTGATGGATTGACAAACCATATTTTCCTGTTTGTGTGGCCTGGTTTTTGTTTTTTTTTT
>JAQQZY010000007.1:9652286-9662975 GCA_030068375.1 Ostorhinchus rueppellii | reverse complement strand
GCTGGGATAGGCTCCATGTGACCCCCATGACCCTAGTGAGGATAAAGCGGGTATAGAAGATGAATGAATGAATGTTTGATTGACACAGTGATCACCATGATGAATACTGAAATAATGTTATCTAAATGTAACAGTCAACTTTCTGACATTTAAAGGAGTCATATGTAGGATTGTGACCAAAACTGGTACTACAATGACATTCAAAATACTGCAGAGCCTGGTATCCCCCCTCCAGACTAGGAGTTGCCAGATCCAGCATAAGCATTTACTACAGGGGTGTCAAACATGTGGCCCGGGGGCCAAATCTAGCCCACCAACGGGTCCAGTCTGGCCCTTGTGATGACTTTATGAAATGTTAAAATTAAACTAAGATATTAAGAATCATTTTAGTTCAGGGGCCACGTACAGACTAATTCAATTTCAAGTGGGTCAAATGGCAAATACGTATACAACCATACTATCCAATAATAAATACTCACAACTCTGAAAACATTTTCATGTATTAACACCAAAATAAAGTAGAATTTTGCAAAATGTGAATCATCTCAAGTAATATGAATAACCCGAAATGTCTTAAAAGAAGTGTAATTTTAACAATATTATTATCTGTTATTGAATGTTTTGTGTATCTATAGATCCACTGTGATCTATAAGTTATAAAATACATGTGTAACTGATAAACTGAAGCAGAATATTGTTAAAATTATGCTTATTTTTTTCAGTTTGTCCATATTATTGATGTTTTAAAGCATAATCTGTAGATTTGTAGAACATTTTCACAATGTAATTTTACTTTTTCCACTATTAAACACAGAGAAAAGTTTGGAGTCGACATTAGTTATTCATTATTATTTTATTATTTTACTGCAGAGCAAATTTGGCTGAATGTGGCCCCTGCACTGAAATGAGTTTGACACCCCTGGTCTTCAACAAGGAGCTACCATGGCAAGTGACCAGTCCTACACCAGTCTCTTCACCTGAGGTCAGGCCGCAGTTATCTTCTTCCGGGCTGGTCGTCTCTTCATCTGGTCCCAGGCTGTGGGAGACTCCGCTTTCAGTCATCTCCATATTTCAAATACATCTCTTATGCATATCCTTGTTTTATTTCTCACTTTGTCATGATGTATTTGGGAATAATAAGAGGCCTTTTAGGTTTATTAACATCAGACATTTATGATCAGAGATGTTCCAGCTGCAGCTCAGTGGGAACTTGCCAACCTGGATGCTATTGCTATAAACGCTAGTGACTTGGTGATCGGTAGATAGGTGGAGCATCAGACCAAAACACAAAATGACAACATAAACTTTACTTGTGGGCTCACTCAGCTTTTCAAATGTGAATATTCTGGGTTGACTACTACTATTAGTGATATCAGAATTTGAAATGAACAAGATTCCTTTATATCTTGTGACATTCGAGCCATTTTATAATTACTTGGAACATAATTCTTACATTCATCATATTTAACAAGAGTGCAACAGTCGTCACTACCTTCCTTTACTTCTACGTGACACTTAATCTGTGATGAAGAACATAACATCCAGATGACACAACACTGTGAATCTTCTCTCATTTACAATACCATGAGACAGTCCCATTCCCCACTTCTGTTACATCCACAAATGCCAGCTCAAACTTTACTGTGCCAAAAAGAGGTCTTATGTTAAGCGCCCTCAACTTCTCTGGGCTCTGAGACATCCAGAATGGACCATCACTCAGTGGAAACTGGCTCAGTCCTATCAGTATTCTGGTCTTTTTGGATAGAAATGGAAGCTGTGTGCTCTGGACCAAAGATAAAAATGCTGTAGAACTGGTGTCTGTAGATGTAGTTCTGTATTGTCGTGTCTGACAAACGTTTGTGACAGTAATCCTAACCCATGTGGTTCTATCAGCTGTACATGAAGGACTGTTTCGCTTCTATCTTTGCTCTGTTTACAAGGAAATACATTCCGATTCCTTACGTTGTTTACTCTGCTCTGTACTGATAATGGTGAAATATCCACATCTCATCCTTTCTGTCTTTGAGGAACATTGCTTTTAAACGTTTCAGTAATTTTCTTGCATTCATTGACAGGCTGAAGATCCTCAGCCCAAGGACTAGACTTTCCCTACATGCTGCATTTGTACAAAATCATAACTATCCCCTCAGATCAGTTTCAAATCACACTGTTTTTTTTTTTTTTTTTAATTATTTAAAGTAAACATCAAACCTAAATGGTCACCCATCATATCAAAGAAAAAGATGAGTGTAACGACCAGGGAAAATAGTCAGCGAGGCATGGGTGTATTAAACACAACCTTCAGAGGACCAGTGGGGGGAGGAGACCTGGGACAGAGAAAGCGCACAGATGAAGAATGAAAAAAAGAAACAAAAGCGCTGGGATTGTAACAGCCCTGTCTCAGCTTTTACTTGAATGTGAGAAATGGATGCAAAATGTACAAAAAAACAAAATCAAACAAAACTAGACAAACAAAACATGATATATACTACATAGTTGATAGATACTTGAAATATGTTGTGTTCACACTGTCTACAATAAAATACGTCACAGTAATTATACTATTGCTGTGTTCTTGTTAAATTAGAATTTTCCATACTGTTCCAGCTATTTCTTACGTGGCATTGTATAAATATCCTCTACCCTACCATGGAAAGCGTGGCATCATTTTATCATCTCGATGCTCAAATGAATGTGTGAAATCATGCAAGTCATGTTTTCACATGGGTGTGTAAGTTGATTGATATTGCCTCTATCTGCAGATCAACTTTGCTTTATTCATATGCAAGAGAGATCTTTTCTTATCTCAACTTTCTCCTGACAGAGAGATAATTCATAGAAGAGGATATATTCAGTTGCATAGCAACCTGCAATTATGCATGCCGTCTGGAGAGAAGATACTCACTCTGTGTCCTTCTCCATTTTCTCCCTTTAAGCTACTCTAGTGTAGTTCCTTTCTCACCAAGAGTGGACATGATAAACACGTCAATTAGCCACGTCAAGAACAGATTTATGGTTGCCTGTCATAGGACTGAAAACAAATTTAGCTGCTAAATTCATCAAAACCTAAGCCTATAGAGAAAGTACTCAAAAGTCTGACACTTCACAAGAGCTGAAAGTGGAAACATCAAAGTAGTAGGGGGTGGAGTGGGAAAAAAAATGGCTGTGGCAGTGCCCAGGAGGGAAGTAAATCAAGTATTCTGCAGGGTGGTGCAGAGCGTCTGGGGTTGGATTTAGAAAAAAAGCAAAGTGAGCTGAGGAGCACCACTTCAGGGTCACCAGATCTGTGGTTTCTGGGATAGTTTATTGCATTTTTTTTTTTTTTTTTTTACAAACTTTAGGCTAATAAATCTTAAAGAACACAGAAAACCTTGGCGCCCTTAGACTCAGCTGGCTTTATATCAAGACAATTCTCACCTTTTTAGCAAAGTTCTCAAAAAGCTGGAGAGTGAAAGAACAATACTAGCAAAGTATCAAAGATCATTCGTACAGAAAGGCTTCATTCATGCCTACGAAGTGCAAAGTCACAGGCTATTATTGAGCATAGACCATAGGCATGTGAAATGGGGTGCCTGTGGGCCTGTGCCTTCAGGTTGTTACTAAGGAAACCACAGGCTAAATGAAACCCATCAAACTGCTCAACATAACACAAAAGGCAAGAATATATGACATTTTCTTCTACTTTCTCCACTTCTTACCTGCTTTTATCAGCTTTAACAAACTTTTACATTTGACATGAATTAAATTTCTGGTAACCCTGTTGCTTTTGTGCATTATAAATGGTTTAGTCTTCTGTGTTTTCATTCATTTTACCTCAGTGTGCATGTAAAATAACTCATTTTAAGGTTTACCAGTTAAGAAAAAAATGTAAATATCCATCAAACAATTTTGAGGATTTTATGCAATCAGCTCCTGCAAAGGAAAATATTCTTAAACAAGATCAATAAGACTTTATGCTTCAAAACCAAATTGGCCTTGGTTAAATCAAGACATTTTGCAGTTTATCACATTGTTCTGCAGCGATCGTCTATTTAATTTTACATGTGAATCACCTTACCTAACAACCCCAGACATTAGACAAGTTATGACACAACAGTTCCAAATGAAAATGTACAAAAACTAGGACTAGGTTTTGTTTCTTTTACTTGTGTACTTAAACACTTATCAGCTGTTTACAACAATGTTCAGATTGAAAAATATATCTAATTTTATTCAAAACAAGGGCACACTTCTTTGGTTGCCTATCGAGGGTGTCACATCCTCTTTACTAATGTTAATGTCATTTAAATGGCCATTTTATCAGGAAGGCAAGCATATATGTCACCAAACACATATTCAATACACTGCCTCACCACGTCACATTAGGAACTCTGAGGATTCTTCATAATGTGCCAACATTTACAACTAGATTTCTTTTTATTTTGTAATGATGGCAAAAAGTACAGACTAAACATTCATTGACCAATAAATTTAAAGTACATGGTCTGTTCTTTAGGTGACTTCTAACGGACCTCATTCTTGAAAATCTAGACCTGATGCAGATCATCAATGTTTTCCGCATAATTTTTTTAGTCACTCAAATGGATGGATAATCAAAAAAAATATATAATACAGGCCAGACTTGTAGTGAAATATATTCCTACATGAGGGCTATTTATGGTGATACACTTACAGCTCTCCACATAACCACTAAGCCCATTAATAATTTTGAGTATTTTGTTAATATATACTTACAATAAAAAAAAAAATCAAAAAAACAAGCAAGCAAACAAACAGCAGACATGTTCTAGTATGTGAAAATAGGGTGTGGGTTAAAGTTATTAAACAGTTTACATCTGTAAATGACTTTGGCCAGTGGTGGATGTTTGGTTCTTTATGGGATAATGGCTTCTTTTACGTTATTAAATATAATGAGACTAAGTAAGAGGGTCACGTGACAGGACTATGAGTTTGGAAAGGACTTTGAACACTGATTTTAATGTATAGTGTGGGCATTATATTTAAGTCTAATTCAACAGCACTTTTTAACTTGAGGTCCCATTCGATGGTGTCACAAAAATAAATGTACAACAGCAGTTACCCTGTGACTGCCTGTTTATCTCAAGTGGCTCTTTATTTCATTTCTCTTATAGTTGCCTGTGTTAAATGTATGTTTGGCTCCTCCTTAAAGTGGACAATGAGACGTCTTTGATTACTGATAGGCAAAGCACCAGACATGGATCAGGACAGTTTCTGGATGGTCCACATCAACAAACTAAACACTCGATTTTTTAGTTTTTTTGGTTTACTCAACAGCTCAAAAAATGTGTTTAGATAGTTTTTCAGAAATCACATATACAGGTGAAAACAAAGCTAATTGTGAATTATGCTACATTAAACAAATGATTTTATACATGAGAGTATACTAACAGGCACTTAAGACCAGTTTCAAAAGGGGGTTTCTAGGAATTATTTAATTTCAACTGATGACTTATAGCTATAGCACAGTTAGTTAATGCAGTAAATGAATTAAATACCATTATGATGCAGATTTGTTGTCAATCCTGGATATTGTCTGCAAGTTGAATTATAATTTGCTTGATTTGGTTTATAAATGTAAAGTGATTCATCTGTTCCTTAAGTATTTATATTTTGGCTCTTATGTTATTTTTTCAGCAAATGAACAAGTGTTACACTTCTGTGAATGTGTCACATAGATGTTAGGCTCATTTACACTTTTATTTACAGTGAAATCACAGCTAAACTCCCAACTAATAGGTTCATTTAGAATCTGATTAGTAATAAACTGAAAATTATAAGATGAATGATAAAAAATATCTTATAGTCAACTCTTTCTACAATACAGTTACATCTATTTATTAAAATGTGTGACAAGTTTGGCTTTATTTGCCATGTAACCAAGGCTTAGTCATGTTTGCATGCTCACTACTAGTCATTATGTATTCCATACAAGACTCAGCGGGATACTTTTCCCTTCACAGCTACAATATCTCACACTATCTCTTATCACTGAATAATTCTTATGAGAATTCACCAACATACAAGAATTAAACAGTCCCCAACACCACTCCAAAAAGTAAATGCATTAAATGTTTTCACAGTGATGGTTCTTGCTCATTATTCCCCGTTTGCACAGATTAATGGCACTGTGGGTTCATCTGTCTCCAGATCAACTGTACAATTCTTACCATTTAGTCTTAATAAGGTTCACATGGGAGCTGTTCCATGCTCTCAGTCTGGCTTTGAGGTCAGGACTTGTCTTTTTCGCTCACTATAAGCATTGTGAAGCTTGTGGAGATGATGCAGTTTGATGATATGACCGTGGCTTCAGCACCCTCCTGGGTAACTGGCTGCTAGACTTCCTCACCAAGAGACCTCAGTCTTTGCGGTTTAGGAAAAAAAAAAGCTTCTCCAGTGTCATCTCCCTGAGCGCCGACTCACCTCAGGGCAGCGTCCTGAGTCTGCTGCTGTTCACACTGATGACCCACAACTGCTGCACCAGGGGCTCGTTTCTGCACTGGCTTGTTAAATTGTTAAGCCCAGCGCAATGCAAAACGTATCCATTTCACACATTCTGGGCTAGCTGGTTGAAAGTCTGTGCTCGCCTAGTTCCTCCAAGACCTCCAAGGTCCACATTAGAATGAGGATATATCATTGTCGCTTCATTTCACTTTATTTCTATCATGTATTTCCTTTGAAAGAAAATTTAAATTTGAAAAAGAAAATTTTTTACAGAAGTTTGACAATATCTTTGATGATATCAGATTTTTCCCCTGGACATTTTGCACTGACAAAAAAAAATCCCATGTGACGATTGATCTGCTCACTGAATTAACCATAATGCTGCCAGATGAATAGAAACAGTGGAAGTGGAGGTGTTTGTTCTGGGTGAAATAGTGAACGCACCCGTGAGCAAACACCTTTCAACATAAATAGTGAGCTAACGATGGTTTAGCAAACACTGATCCATCCTTAGCTCGCTATTTGCACTGACGAGTGCGTTCACTATTTCACCCAGAAACGAGCCCCAGGTCCACTATATGCCACATTTTGAAATTTGCGGACAACACAATGGTAGTAGGCCTATCCCCAGAAAAACGACGACCAGGCCAACAGAGAGGAGGTGAAACATCTGGCAGACTGGTAGAAAACCATCAAACTGGCCCTGAACATCACTAAAACAAAGGAGATCACCGTCGACTTCAGGAAAATCCAGCCCCACCACACACCACTCTTCATTAACAACACAGTAGCAGAAGGAGTGAACAGCACCAGGTTCCAGGGGGTGCAGATAGTGGATTCTCTGACCTGGTCCCAATACACCACAGTCCCTGTCAGGAACACTCAGCGGCACATGCACTTTCTGCACCACATGAGGAGAGCACACCTCCCCTCTCACATTCTCACCACCTTCTACAGGGGCACTATAGAGAGCATACGGAGCAGCAGCACTTCTGTCTGCACTGACTGAAAGACCCTGAAGAGGGAGGGGAGAAGACTGGAAAAAAATCATTGGGACCTGACTTCTTCCCATCCAGGACACTGTCGACAAACGGTCTAACCAGGACTCCAAGCATCATTCCAGACCCCTTCACCCCCACCATGGACTGTGGGTCACTGTTGCTACTGGCCTCTGGAAGGAGGTTCTGCAGCCTTTGGACCAGAAGAAGGTTCAACAACAGCTCCTTCCCATTTGCCATAACACTGCTGAACTCAAAATTATACCCCCACTTTGTCCCTCACACTCACCCACACAGGACTGCTTCTTATTCAGGAGCTCAACTGTTCTTTTGTTGTGCAAAAAAAAAAAAAAGTGTAATTTTTTCAGTGATAAGAGAATTATTCAGTGATAAGAGATAGTGTGAGATATCCTACACTTGAAACATATTTTTACTTGACACACAGCTGTAATATGCGTATTTATTTTTGCATGAACAAGTTTATTTTATTTACTTTGTTTATTTCATACTGCAGCCCTCTGAGCCACTGCATCAAAACTTCATTTTGATGTACACTGTAAATCTGAATGACAAATAAAACCAGTCTATGTCTCTATGAAAGGTGACAAAAATAACCAGTTCTCACCCTGACAGTCGCACATCACCTATACTGCAAACAGCAGATCACTGGTGTTATCTAAACCGCCTCTGATTGGCTGATAACATGAGTTGTAAATAGCACACTGATGTCCTATGTGCGCATCACAATTGTCTATAATAAATGCACAAGATGTGAGAAATCCTTTTACACCATCTGCCTCGATTAACACAAACAAACAAACAAATATAAGCTTTTAAAGCACCTGCTGGTAAGCAACATGGATGTACTTCATTTCCATTTTCAGTGTTTGTTCTGGCTTGAGAGAGATCTGCACAAGATGCATTATAAAATAAAACTTGCTGCACTAGCCAGTCTCTGACAGTCATTTAGCTTCATTTAGCGTGCGGCTAGAAGAAAAACATTCCAAAAATAATGGATAGATATAAAACTACAAGTCTATGTTAGATCAGGAGTTCTTCTGTGCAAATTGTTTTAAAATTTGCCCAAATGTGAAGTGTCCTTCCAGTTTTGTACAGCACAAGATGAATTCTTATATGATAATATCAGTAGAAAAATGCTAACACACTCTCCACCCACCAAATGTTTTACACCAGCAATGATGCCGCTAACTACCACTTAACCAAAGTGTTGAAGAGGACTGAAATGAGCCTCTCGTCCCTCCTCTTCAGTTAAATTTCAGCTCACTACCACATGGTTATTTTGTTGCCTAGATGCAGCAATGGGAATCACTTCCATCTTATACACACACAAACCATGCCAACCGTCTTTCCATGTGTCTTTTGGTGCATCTGGGTGAGGATTAATTGTGTATATACTTTTTTTTGTAAAATAGAGTGAGAGCTTAATGCTAAAATAAACATGCTTAAAGCAGGCAGGGAGTTTTAATGTTCTTCTTGTGTCTGTGTGGGTTCTCTCTGGGTGTTCTAGCTTCCTCTCACAGAAATGCACCTTACGGAGGTTGACTGGACAATCTAAATCTCCCTCAGGTGTGAGTATTAGATCAATCAAGCGAAAGTGAATATCAACATGAAAAAGTCAATTTGCACACATCATTTACATTTTACATTTTACGCATTTTGGCAGACGCTTTTATCCAAAGCGACTTACAGTTATTACAGGGTATTGGTTACAACCTGGAGCAGTGTAGGGTTAGGTGCCTTGCTCAAGGGCACTTCAGCTACTGGTTAGGGTGGGATTTGAACCTGCAACCCTCCGATCTTAAGTCCAATGCTCTAACCACTAGGCCACAGCTGCCACACATTTATCAAGTGGGCTCATTTTTTAGCTGTATATCTCGATTTTATGGAACTGTTATCCTTTAAAAAATACCACTTACAGAAAAAAAAAGCTACAACCAGTTTTATCGATTGTAACTTTTACTCCAAAGCCATGCCCCAGACATAAAAATATAACTCGAATTTGGTGCTAAAAATTACATGCAAAAATGGTGAACATTTATTTAATCTGTGACATTAAAAAAAAAAAAAAAAAAAAAAACTATCTATGAACAGTTACTGAAGAATTAATCCTTATTTATCATTTACCCATATCAGTATGGACCACCATACGGTGTAAAGAAGACAGTGCTAGTATTAAATACATTAAACAAAACATTGTGATTTTATCTGGACCACATCACACCGGTCCTCAGATCACTACATTAACTTCCTGTTAGTCAAAGGATAGAGTTCCAGATCTTACTCCTGGTCTACAAAGCACTGAACGGCCTTGGACCCAAATCCATCCTAGACTTGTTAGTTCCCTATGAAGCATCCAGACCTCTGAGGTCATCAGGGACAGGTTTACTGTGTGTTCCCAAAACCAGAACCAAACAACATGAAGCAGTATTCAGTTGTTCTGCTCCTCACCTGTGGAACAAGCTTCCTGAACATCTGAGGTCTGCTCAAACTGCCAGCTCATTTAAATCAGACTGAAAACAGGATTATTTACTGCCGTTTTCTCTTAAACGCTTAAATAATGTCTTTTAGATGAACTTTAAAATCACATTTTATCGCTGATGATTTTATGTCTATTTTAATTACATTTTTTGTGTTTTCTGTGTTTTATATTTTAACTTTCTCTTTTCATGTCTCTCTTGTGATGCTTTTATGTTTTATGTAAATCACTTTGAATCATCCTGTACATGAAATGTGATATACAAATAATCTTGCCTTGCCTTGTTTTAAAATATAAGTCAATATTTTGGGTGAGGCATACAATGGTAAAGAGTTGTTCACGTGTTGTTATGACAACCTGTCCACATGTTACCACCTTCTCATGTCAATAAAACAAAGACTTCTCAATACTTCATTCCAAAATACATTTTCAGCAAATTTGCAACATAACATCTAAAAGGTCTTGTCCGATTTGATATCAATTTCTGTTGCGAACCACATTTTGAATGTTTGCATAACGATTAAATATTCATTTTGTTTCAAGTCCATGCGTTACCGAGGAGTAATTTGAAATTTTTCACAAAAGATTTTATCTCCCAAAATGTTGTTATACATAATGTTAAAGTGCTTTTAAACATCTACTCAAATATGTATAATGCATGTATATAAATTACTCTGCTTACATGACAGAGACTGTTGTACACCAAATGTGTGCACGTGTTGAAAAACATGC
>JAQQZY010000007.1:9631863-9646257 GCA_030068375.1 Ostorhinchus rueppellii | reverse complement strand
AAATAATACTCCAAAAAAGTACAGATACTGCATTTTAGTACTTAAGTGGTTCTACTTCGTTACTATACATCTCTGCTAATTATAACACTATCTTCACCAAGCAAGGAGAGAGTATAATGTAACCTAGTATAGTGTAATTTCACCACCCACGGACAAATAAGCAGAAAATACAGTGGAAACAGATATAGTGAGACTTTGCTCCTCCTTCCACACAAATTTTAATTTATAGAGAGAGTCTGAGGTGGTCAGTAAGAAAACACTTGTCTCTGCCACTTGTTACTAAATTCATTCATTATGAATTGGCTGGAACTGCCACTTTAATTGGGAAGTACAGCCTTTTTATGACAGTGTTGCATAGATTATATGCATCTGTATTCATTTAGAAATTGCTGTGGAGAAAAAAAAGTCTGATTCATTTGGCAAAATGGAATGAGTCTGTGTCAGCACTAGCAGCTTAAATACATTAAACACAAATAGAAAAACAATATGTTTAACAGTTAACGCTTTAGTCACTGTGTTCACTCACTTTACACTCATGACTTTATTTTAATACACCTTAGATAAAACTGCACAACAGAATACAATGTTAGTCGATTACTTTATTGATCGAACGCAGTGTTTATTTATCACAAAGGCAGTTCAGTGGGCTTTACATAAATAAAAGAAACATCCAGAGGGAAATAAAAACAAAGTGCTTAAACAATAAAAGATCAATATGTTAAATAAAATATTATTAGTGAAGAATACAGAAAATATGTAGTTCTATCACATTTATACCAACAGAAACTAAAGGTGAATGTAACAGTCTTATGAGGTGTAACTGAGGGGAAGGCATTCTGGAAGAATACTCTGTTCGTTTATCAGTGAAGCATGGGCCACTGGGTGATGTCACAGTTTACTTATTAATATGAAATAATGCAGACGCTAAGGTAAGGTAAGGTAAGGTAAGGTAAGGTAAGGTAAGGTAAGGTAAGGTAAGGTAAGGTAACATACAATAAGATAAGATACGAGAAGACAAGACAAGACAAGACTTTATTGGGCGGCTGTGGCTCAGTTGGTAGAGCGGGTTGTCAAATGACCAAAGGGTTGGTGGTTTGAATCCTTGCTCTGACTATCCATGTGTTGAAGTGTCCTTGAGTAAGGCACTGAACCCTAAATTGGTCCCAGTAGGGTCTGGCAGTGCCTTGCATGGCAGCAGCCGCCTACTTGTGTGAGCGTGTGTGTGAATGATGAGGCTTTGTAAAGCACCATGTGTAGGTGTAGAAAATGCACTATATAAGTGCAGTCCATTTACCATTTATTGATCCAACCATGGGGACATTTAACACATGTGACTAAATTGACCATTTACACATAATGTTTGTCAATTTCAACAATAACATTGCAGTTTGGGGTAAAGAAGTATCTAGATTTACAGTACAATAAATGGCCTCTACCTTGCCCTATTTTCCTTTAAAATTCAAGAGCAAGGTGAAACTGTAGCAAATCAAATTGAAGCTCCAAATACATCTTCAGCGACTGAACAGATTGTGGAGATGGTGATAATTTTGGGTGTGTGGTCTTGAAATTTATATAGTATTGCAGTCTGATATTTTTTAACTAACTCACTTTTGACAAATGTGTGTATAAATGATGCACAATTCAAATGGGATCAAGAAATTACTTCTCTTTCATTTAAGAATGCACCGAATATTTGGTAACTGCATATAATCGACCAAATGTTGAAAAAAAAAAAAAAAAAACCTCCATTTTGCCTTCGGTGGATTGGAGTTAAAAGCAAGGCTGAATAGTAGCGTGACACAATGATGCAGTCAAACAACGTGCAGTGGCGTGGGGACCTCTTACCCTCAGTAAAATGTCGGTGGTGGAGATATTTTAAAGTGTTGGAGAACGAGAAAAGAATTGCAGTTTGCAACGACTGTTCAACTAAACTATGTACAGGGGATTCTTCTGCAAAGACCTTTAAACACGACTGCTTTAATTTGTCATTTAAAAGCTGAACAGCATACCGAGTACGAGAGAGCAGCAGCAGCTAAAAGGAAAGCTTCTTGTCCCAGCACGCCCACTGTCTGTGGCCGACATCTTTGGAAAGATGAAAAAGTTCACAAAGGACCGCGCCAAAGCAAACGGAATTCCAAAGAAGGTGCTGGAGCTCATGGCTTTGGATGATCAACCGTTTAGTGTTGTGGAGGACACTGGCCTTCGGAGGCTTCTGGAGCAGATTGAGCCCAGTTACATAATACCGAGCAGACGGTAGGACAAGAACTCATTTCTTGTGGGTTTGTCCACTTTAATGCACTTTAGTTGTTTTTGGAATGCAGGTTTTGTTTAGTTTGAAGGCCTAATACAAATGAAAAACTTTGTTGTACTTTTGTTGAAAGGCATGAATGTCAGAATATTCAATAAATATTTCCGTTCTTTTAAAAACTTGTCCAACTAGAGAAGCACTAGGAGAGCGCAGACCTCTGCCAAGGCAACGTTTGTATGAAATCTAATCATCTCAAGCATACCCCATTTTTGACAATCTGTGAAAATTTCATGAAAATTCGTCCATAACTTTTTGAGTTATCTTGCTAAAAGACAAACAAACAGAAAGACAAACCAACGCCGATGAAAACATAACCTCCTTGGTGGAGGTAATAATGTATTATAGGCTATTTATGCGGTATTAATAAGAGTGAAAAATTTCACTGTATTCAGTGTTTGGCCAAACTTTTAAATATTATTCAGCTTCTGCCACAAATTTTCATTTCGGTGCATCCCTACTTTTGTCACCGTCTATAAAACATTTTTTTGCTTCTGAAATAAAGTGCCATGAATCTCTTTATGATCCAGGTACAAAACTGTGACTGCACCTACAGCTTTATCGTACCGAAATGTAATTTGTGGGCGACTGGTTTGGTTTTAGGAGCTTCAACAAATAGATTACACAAGATTTAAAGTACAATCCTATACTTTAATAAACCGAGCCATCTATGGACATCTAGTGCAAAAAAAGGCAGTATTACACAACTGACATTTATTGAAGGTTACTTTATGACTGTGATAACAGTAGACCTGATAAATATGATAGAAGTTTCAGAGATGCTCCCAGTTCCTAATACTACAGTTGTTTCTTTCCAATAAAAATTTCAATTACACGTGCATTGTACATCTGGCTGCTTTATTAGCATACACATACTTTATATTTGACATTTTGCTTGTGTTCTGAGTATGTGAAAATCGCTGACAAAGGTAAAAGAAGAAAAAAAAAAAAGATGAGTATAACTGGCCAAAATTTGAAATGTTCTAACTGTGCCCATCTCCTGCAGAGATATAATTAAATGTGCTGGCTCTTCTTTCACATGAATACAGTTAGAGTCGTTAATGAAAGAGGATGGTGATGGTTTTGAAGGATGAGAAGAGGTAACATGACAGAAGAGGCAAATTAGTTTTTCACCTGATCTGTTGGGCCGCAGATCTGAAAAAGCTGAAAACAGAATGTGCATACTCCACAATTAATTGCATTGCCAGCTGCCAAATGTGGGCATATTTGTTTTGTAAATAGACACACAGAAATACTCCAATGATTACAATGCAATCACAAACTGATTGGGTCCTCGATCGTATAACAAGAGAGGTATAGGGCAGGCCTGATTATAGCTTTTGAAGAGAATAAATACAAATACAGCCACAGTTGGTGAATGTTGGAGAGCTCTCCTTTGTCTGGTTCGTTTTTATTATTATTACTCCTACTTTGGAAACAGTCACCCCCTGAGAGATCAGACAGAGCGGAGAAGAGGACACAGCCCCTGCAATTATGATTAATGCTGAGAGTAACTGATGTTCTGAGGAATTGGTAGTTCGATATTTCATAGATATTAGCACCACGAGGATCACAGTGTTGATGGAATAGCCAGTTATATGCCCCAGGTGTACGAGGTAACAGTACTAATTTGCATCTTCAAATTATGCTAAACATGAGGTTTATGTGTTTATATGTGTTTTCATGACTGGATTTTCATTTCAGACGACAATAAAAAACAAAAAAATGTGCAGGAAAATGGTGGTTGATATTCTTTTTAAAATTATTATGCGTTTTTCTTTGTCATCATCAAAGAGGACTGAGTGATGTACGAAAAATGTGTTTGGTTTTTCAAACATATACACACACACACCAAAAATGAATAAATAATAAAAACAAAATCAGAAGCAATTCTTGTGAGGATCTATCACAATTTTAATGCTAGACTATGAGGTAAGGAAGCTATCAAAATATTCATGTGCATAAGACAGATATGTGCACATATTAGCTTATAATTGTGTAAAAAATAAATATTTGTAAACTCTTCAGTGACTTCAATTGTACGTAAAATTATTCATTCATTCATTCATTTTCTATACCTGCTTTATCCTCACTAAGGTCACGGGGGTCGCATGGAACCTATCCCAGCTACTTAAGGGTGAAGGCGGGGTACACATAAAATTATTGTGTGTATTTTATCAGCCATAATACAAATGAAAAGGTTTTGACTTCAAGAATTACAAACACAAAATGCAACTTTACGACTGTGCTTTCTCCATCACAGATATGAAATATGTCAAAAATACGTCACCACTTTACAGGTATTATTAATCGACCAGAAGATACATCAATTGCACAGACTGCACGAGTTCAGGTTCCATTTCTGAGGCAAGATGGGGCAGGTAAAATCAGGCAAAATCAAACCATTTGCACATTGTTCTGATATGTTACTTGTAAAACACTGTAATGTTCCTTCGTCCGCCATCTTGCCACCACAGAGAAGGAACCTGAACTCGTGCGCAGTCTGTGGAATCGATGTATCCTCTGCTCAATAAATAATGCCTGTTAAGTGGTGATGTGTTTTTGACATATTTTGTATTTGTGATGGAGAAAGCACAATCGTAAAGTTGCATTATGTGTTTGTGATTCTTGTTGTCAAAGCGTATCCATTTGTATTCTGACCAATAAAATACACACAATACATTTTATGTATGACTGAATTCACACAAGAGTTAACAAATGTTTTGTTTGTTTTTTTTGCACAACTATAGATTAATTTCTATTTTATACACACAAATATTTTGACAGCAACCTTACCCCATAGTAGACAACATAATAAAGTATATGAAATTGCCTGTAGATTCTAAGCTGATGAGGTTCACTATTGGGATTAATTAACACAACAGCACTCACACAGTATTTGCCAAACAGCTCTTCGCTTCTGTTTCACTTGGATCGCCATCTCAATATCAGTTGAGTTCTTGAAAACACAGAGGCGGATGTTTGGACCACATATGTGTGAATGGTGGCTGGCAGAACCACAGTCAATATGCAAGTCTTCTTCCCCAAAGCACACTCTTTTATTGGTTTGGAAAACAACAGTCAATGCCTCATGGTCAGTTACACAGTACAGTAGTGTATCGCCTGTTTTTCTACACTACACTATCCTCATTTTGAGCATGGTCACATACACTCTTTATTCTGTTCATTTAACTCACTGCTCTACAGTGAAAATTAAAAAAAATCCTCTTAACATTTTGCCACTCCCTGTTTGATATTGAAAAAGAAAAAATGCATTGTATTTCAAGAAAACTGACTTGCCGGGCTAATGAAAATCCATATTCCACTGTTTATGTACAATATTATATGGCACAAAACACAGTTATGTCCCATCAGAGAGCGAACTTTACTTGATTATCATTCCAATATGTATTTCAATATAAAGTAGCTCCCTGTTTTGGATAATCCCTTATGGTCCAACTAACGCCAAAATGAATTTAAAAGTAAAAAAGGTGGGTCATTTAACAACACTAATCTGTCAAATTGTCTCTAAAATGTCCCATCAGAGAGATTTCAAATATGGTGTTTTGACCCATATATAGAAATGTGGACTTTTCTTAGGAGCGTGCATCTCAGCCTCAGAGGGGATCTTTGTTTCTACATCAGCTGACTGTAAACACGCCCATATGCAGTAACCTGCAATAAAATTTGGAATGTGAGATGCATATTCAAATAAATTGTACGTGTCAACGAATCCCCATAAAATTGGAATAATATCAGTTTATCTCACATTAATGATGAAAAATGATGCATTGATAAACATCTTAATTCAGAATATCCAAACAGAATATGGTGTTTACATGACAGCTGTAAAAGAAAAGGATCAGTATGCATGTGAACACTACCAACGTGTCTCCAACAACATGGCCTGAAGCTTCCCGTATATAATTGTATATCACATTATAGCAGTCATATGAGAGCACAATATCCTTCAGAAGACAATAAATACTATGATATGCTAATGAAATGTATAAATGCTAAAAATGACCTATGGGGTGATTTTTGCTGCAACCCCAGCAGCACTACAGGCAGATTCTGCAGTAATGAGACTGGTGTGAGATTGACCTTGCCTAAATGGTATGGCTAATAATGCTATTAGGACCGCAATCAGGAGCATTTAATCACCAGGCTTATTGCTGCTAGTATCCCAGGTTGGGGGGCTTGCAATGTTAGAAGCTTTTTAAATATGAAACTAAGGAGACGACAGGTTAAATTGACTTCTGCGGCTTTCAACCTTTGCCTTTGCTGTTAGGAATTTCAGTGTTAAATCTACATTTAAGATTGTTAAACACTCCACCAAAAGCCAGGCTGTGGCAACATCTTAGTCAGAAACACCACTTAATCTGACTGAAATCCTTGACAAGTCACTCTGCCAAACAACACGATGCGTGATGACTCCCTGCCAAACATCCAAATGCTTACATGACCCAGTGCCACCTGTCAGCGCCCAGGCTTAGGGAGCATGATCGGCATCTCACCTCTGGCAAATTCAGATTCACACTGCACCTCGCGTCCCATTTAGCCTGGCACACAATGCTCAGTTATAATCCAGAGGTTTCATTGCATGAGTTGACTCCTTTGTGATCACAGATGAAGTCGTTTTTGTCGCTTGCACTCACAGGAGCCTGGCTATGCACAGCTCTTGCACTTGTCCTAATTCCAGCATTTCTGAGGCAAGAATTACACTCTGAAAAGCCTTTCTTACTTGAGACAATGCAGACAAGTGGGGGGGGGTGTAGCTGTAAGCCCGTGCTGGGTGATGGAAACTGTAATTGGTGCTACGGCTCACTAACCACACAGCAAAGGTGTAATGATGGGTGATGGGGTGACATATGGTGGCCATGAGCAGGAGGAGTTGAACCCTTAACATGTGTGAAGCTCTCAGCTCCAAGAAGGACTCAACTGAAGGTACATGGCTTTTGTCTTTAGTAATGGTACTCTTGACTCTTCAGTGTCATCTCTTTATTGTCTTATGCTGTTCATATCCCTTGATTAATTGCATTACCAGTTGTGGGGTTTAATAGAATTTCCCTTGACTTGACCATTTGTACTCCTCACTGTCAACTACAGTAAATGCTAATGATTATAGAAGCAGGAATGGCTGAAATGGCAGTTATTGTTCTGCTACTTTGAAATCAAATGCATTTTTTTCATCATATCTATATAACTAAGCTTCTTTCCCTGGAATGTCATGCTAGTTTATCGTATTATCTATAACATAAGATAATTGACTCATTAACAAGAACAAGAGTTGTATTGCCTGTAGTGCTGCAATTATTTGCCTGTTAGTATTTATTATATCAGCCCTCCTGATAAACAAATAGTCAAGGTCCATAACACGTAACTACAACATCTCTGTGTGTTAAAACTGTAAAGATTTATTAGTTAGGCAATGTTTATTGTGTTCAGTGACTTTTCAATCAGAAATAATAAACTATTGCTGCCTGCACCCTCTCATATACGAGGATTTTATGTCACATTTACACACAAGTCATGAACTAATTAATATTCATTTATCTATTCATCTATTAATCTATTGATTGAGCAGCTTTGTATGAAAGTGTCACAAGCTTTTTCTACCAATGTCTGGTATTTTATAAGCCATTTAATTAATTGAGGGATTAATGAAAAACTTTACTTAGAGGACTTTAGAGTCGAACAATGCCTGAGGCGAGATTCAATCTACAAAGATTTGATTATTAAACTATTGTTTCAATAAACTATGTGGGGAAATGAAATGTTTACAGGACCTTATTTGGCTCATTCTAAATGTTTAAAGATCAGGTTTGCGCTGTTATGAATTGAAAACCTTCCCCCCGGCTCTGGAAAACTGATGTGAGATTGTGGTTAGTAATTGTTCGCAATAATTTTAGCTGTTTTTAATGCTAATTCAATCGGATGCTTCCACTATCCTTGCATCTTGAGTGATGATTGAAAATGTGTTCCGTATTTCATGGCAACCTTGACCACATCAGTCAAAGGGTTCATTTATGTTCTACATTAGATATATACTGTATATAGATAACAAAGAGCCACCCTGTTCATACTATGCTTTCATCGTGCCTGTATTTGTGTCTGCTGGGAACTCAGAACCTGGAAACACTGGGAACTGTGGAGGGCAATATTGAAATTTGAAGCAAATAACTTCCAGACATGGTGGAACCTTTCAAAGAGCAACTGTGTGTTAAAACTAAAACTTCTCAATATCAACATGTGCATATTATGTCCCTTGTTGCCATGCTTATTACTACTGACTTTCTTCTTCTCTCAAAAAAATGCTATTCTTCTTGGTATTTGACCAGTATGGTAATTCAGAGCAGTGCCTTCTGGTGGACTGATTACCAAATACTCATTATAACCCGATGAACACACAGAAGCATAAATGCAGTGATGTTTACACCTTGCAAATACAAACATATACGTAGAGCATAAATAAGCCTAAAGACCAAACAGTTGATCCTTGCAAAACTTTGTGCTGTATTCAAAGACCTTCTCTCAGAGTGTTTCCTGAGATAATGATGTTTGCTAACTTTTGCTGTCTCAAATATTGTATGTCACACTGTAAGTTACATCGGATAATAATAAGGATTAACAATTAGTATTCACAATAAAGTAAATGATACATTTCCTTTTGACATCCTAAATTCATTATGTACAGGTAAGCACAGCCTGAGCAACTGAGTGAACAAACACAATAATTAGGCAAGAACTGAAGTCGTAATGAATCTGTTTGTATGCACACAGCTCACGCTTTAGCCACAGGTGTACTGCTGAACCAGTACACTACCCAACATCAGAGTCGAAGTCTTTCTTTCAAATGGAATTTTAAATGTGTCTCTAAAACTCGTGCATCTGCAGTCCACAACACGATATTCCTCCTGACAGCCAGCCTCTTCCACCTGGCCTTTGCCACAGGTGAGTACACCATATCAGGTCTTTAAAAGCACTGTTACGTCAACAGAACCTGAAGTGTGTGTCAAAGGTGTAATGCTAGAAAAAAAACAGTAGTGTTAGGTGCAAAGAGAATTTCAAGGTTGAAGCAGTGGTGTAGCTACACATGTACCTGGATGTGGTGGTGCCGTTAAGTGAGGCTGCCGGTACACAGAAAAAAATGTGGGCTAAACCAGGTGATCATTTCTGTCTGCCTGTCATTTTACCTCTGGTTCAATATAACTGGGGTCAAAATCTCATGGCATTTCCACGATTCCACGACTTCTCGTGAGATGGTCACCTGAGCGTGTACAGTCAATTAGTATGCGGCATTTAGTGACATCACACAGTCTCATGACAAAACATACCCAATACCGTTTCCCATATTATTACCCAGTGTGGTTCAATCAGGTGTAGTGGGGATGCTGGAGGAGTACGCTGTAGGTTGGTTTAAAAGTGATTTTTCTGCACTTTTACACCTTTCTGTGAGTCAATACTAAATACATACCTTTTATTGCTTACTGCGGAAGCCAACTACCACAACCTGAGCCGCGTCAAATGGACTTGTGTGAACTGTGTCATCACCAGACTCAATGAGTCAAAAGTTTGTTGTCTGTGTTAGCCTAGCCGCAACCAAATGGTTTATGTGGACACGGTTAGCCACTTTAGCCTAGCTGCAGCCCATTGGTTTATACAGATGTGGCTAGGCATGTTAGCCTAGCCGCGGCCCATTGTTTTACATCGATGTGGTTAGCCACTTATTTTGACAATGTTCATGCCACTTTTACAAATGTCACTTCTAAATTAAATGTTATCCAAAGTTTCATGTCTGTACTCATTAGCTTTTAGCCATAGCATTAACATATTTGTTTTATTTTGTCTATATTATTAATATGGATGTATTAATGATACAATTAATTGAATCTGAAGAATAATATCACACGTTATTTATTTCAAATATGATACAGTGATACTCTTAATGTGGTATATTGATTAGTTTTCTTGATGTATTGTTGATAGAATGAATGTATTATTGACTGAATTTTGACTAAGTGTTTAATACAGCAAGTATTATTTATGTAATTATGTACACACTAGATTCAAACAATTGACTTGTTTGGCAATTTATTTCTGGAGGCATGAAAGTGGGCATGACTAGAGAGGTCCACATGGAATTTGGTAATGATGGATAACAGTTTTCTGACATAAAGTTACATTAAGATTTTTTACATAAAGCGTTTTAGACTGTCCCTGACCAAAGTATTTTTTATTTTTTTTAATAACTTATTACTATGTAGTGATGAGTATTATGGATTGTTTTATTTTTGTGAATGTAAATAGCCATTTGTGTTTGACAAAATTAAAGTGGCCCAATTTATTTTACCAAGGCACACCCAGGGTCATTTTTCTGGTTATGCCGCTGGGTTGAAGACACAAAGCCTGGTTGTCACTGCAAAACCATTTGGCTGTGAATTATCAAACTGAGGTATTCCTATCACATTATCATTTCATATTAAAGCTATTAAATACATGTTAGAACATTACCCTCTCATGTCAGGTGAGCTTTACTTCTCATTAAATAAAAGTGTACAGGCTGTGTAAAATCTGCACATTAAAGTCCAAAACTGCAGCCAGACACATGCAGCAATGCTAAGGGGACAGGATATTAATGGACACTTAATTTCAGTGGAGAGCAATTGAGTTGTAATACATCTTTGAGCATCTTTTAGACAGGAACAGTAACTGAGCTATAAACTGAGTAATTAACCCCCCAAGTGCAGAATGACTGGGATATGTGTTCTAAATCAAAGCAATTCAGCAAAACATTGCACTTTAAAATACAGTGGAAACCTTTAAGTGACAACATCCATCTGAGTAAAACTAATCACCAAAAGTAAGGACTATTATAACCCAACCTTAAATTTGCCAACCATCTGTAATTCTTCACAGTTGTATGAGTATAATGAGGTTTACTTCTCTCCAAATGTTGGTGAGCATGTTGATACATTTATATTATGATATCTCTGACTGTGTCTCCCACTCTGCAACTCAGTTATAGTTGACATGAATGCAGCATTAACCTGGTTACTTCCCTAACAGCTTCCTGAATAAGTCTGTTAAACCTAATGTTCTACAAAGAGCAAATTCTTCAGCCTTTTCTGTCACCAGAGCCATTCAACAGGGCATTATGTGACTGACCATTATTGATAGAACTAACGAGGGTGCACATCTGCTTTCTGTCAGTTTTCAGTGACAGAAATATACTCCAAGGTGAATACAGCATAAGCCTCAAGTATTAAAAAAAAACTAAAATGAACAGTGGTGAAATATTAAAGCAATCTCTAAGAATTTTACTTTGTGATCCATGTGAATGGCCACTCTAACCGTTACCACTAACAGCACTTTCCAGTGTACTTAAAACAGCTTTGTACTGTACCACCCTTTCACTGGAGCTTCAAAAGTAAAAATAAATAAAATAAAAATGTGCTGTCACAGCTTTGCTCACAGACTGCAACAAACAGTGGAGATGAACAAGGTGGTAACCAGTTGAAAATAATAATGTATTTTCAACTCCAACAAAAGTAACTCAAACTCCTGTTGGCATCAGTGTATTAGTAGTGCAAGGCGTGCATGGCTGAGTGTGTGTGTCCAGGTATATAAAGAAGTAAAGTCAAAGGGCTGCTGGTGCTCAGTGCTAACCTGGCCTAATCAGGTAAGAGAAAGACCACAATCACAGCTGGAGATGAAAAATCAGAGCCAGGCAGACCAGAACAAGCAGCTAGAAACGTGGCTAGAGCCAGTAAAGCAGAGAAGGGTAGGGCCAGGCAGAACACAGAGAGAGAACAGCCATGTCATACTTAAATAGATGAGCTCTCACCTGACACAGGTGGCACTGATCTGCATTACTCTGTCTCAAAACACTAAACTGAGAAAGATACACCTAGTACCTAAAGGGTACGGTCATCACACTGCAGTTTGAAAACTCAGAAATTAGAAACATTAGAGGATAAACCTGATCAGCACTGTGTGAGATACGACAAAGCTCAAAACAATGTAATTTCCATAGGCTATGAAGTAGGACAGGAATTTAAAAGAAAAAAAACGTAAAACTAACAATTAAAAAGGAAGACAAAAAAAAAACAAAAAAAAAACCTCAGTCACAAATGCTTTCAGGCAGGCTGTCTAATAAAGTTCTAATAACATGACTCATAAAGCTTCCACTCAAGCATCAGCTGTTGCCAGGACAAGCTGTATGTGGAGCTGTGAGGCTGTGGTCATGCGTGGGCCTGATTTATAGAGGAATCGTCTCTTCACATTGCTGTGTCCAGGTTGCAAGAGTCAGTGTTTTAAGATCAATCTGGGCTAAGCCTTTTCTCATCCTGTCCTCAACCTTGGCACAACAGGCGGCCTCATGTGTGTGATTCACAGAGGCTTTTGGTAGGCTCAAGGATTTTCGGCGGTTTTTGTGATAGACCAGGCAATAGGTATTTGTGCAGCAACGCAAGCCTTGGCCTAACCACCTCCTACAAACACTGACCATTTTGTATTCATGAAAACCTGCGGGAGCACACAATTTGCTATAAATGGGGGTTGATCACTTTGGTAGTTAAGTCATGCTGGGGTGACCATTTTAAGATTCAAAGATCCTCTCTCATCAGCTCATAGCCATTATCACAATTATCTATTTTCAGCAGGCTAATCTTTGCTCTAATCTGCAAGGATGGTGCTGCTATTTCTAAAGTAAGCACACATCTCAAATGAGATCCCAACTCTGACCTTGATAAGTGCATAAAACTGCCAAAGGCCGGTTCCACTCAGAGAAGTAAATATATGGCGCAGGGAGCACGGCAGCTACAAGCTACTCTCTCTCACAGGTACTCAAATGTTTGGCATAGGGCCACTTTGGACAGAACAAATCATAGCAGCAGCTGCACTTAAGTATGGATATTTTTTCTGTCCTCTCACAAAATGAGGCGCATAAAAAGCCAACTGTGTCCTGCACTTGCCTTGCACTTTTATCCGTCTAGTTCATGCTAGCTAACAGCTTGAGAAAAGGCACCTTATGTTGTTTATCTTGGTTTGATTTTCCCACCAGCAGACCAATACTTATAAAAGACTGAATGACAGAGTTGGTTTCTAGCACATTTATAATCACTACACTACTGAGAGATGGTCAATCATAAATGGTTACTCACATGTTTGTTACACATGCTCAATCTCTGTGCAAGATGGCATCAGATATTAATGAGGAAATTACAAAAAATGACAGAGTATCAATTTTAAAAGATGAAAATCAACTGTAATCTGAATCCAGAATTACTGAATGAGCTGAATGTCAGGACAAAAATTCAGTTAATAGCCTGTTACTGTAATAATCCTAGTAGCCCCTTTTGTGTGAGTGAATGTGTTTTCTCTGACTAAGGTTTTTGTTTTTATTGTTCCATTTTCAAAGGCTGCCTGTTGAGAAAAAAATAACTGTTCTCTCTTTGTCTCTAATTAAATGGTGTGTTGAATTAATGTGTGTCAATGTCACACATGGTAACAATGCAAAGAGTGGGAGGCAAGGCTGGCCATTCAATAGGCAGGCACCCCACTGGAAAAAAACGCCACATATGTAGTGATGGAAGGTGATGAAATGAGAGTTTGACTTTCACTTACTCATGAGCATGGAGGGAAAGGACAGCACAGTGAGCTTAGTTAGTTTACTTCAGTATTATAGTACTGAAAGTAGTTTTTCTTTCATATGAATGTAACAGGTCACAGCGACACGGTGGTGTCACGGTGTAACAGTGTGGTGTGGTAACGGTGGTGCAGTGGTTAGCACTCGTGCCGCACAGCAAGAAGGTCCTGTGTTCAATTCCTGGGTGGGACCTTTCTGTGTGGAGTTTGCATGTTCTCCCTGTGTCTGCGTGGGTTTTCTACGGGTACTCCAGTTTCCTCCCACAATCCAAAGACATGCACTGATAGGTTGATCGGCTAATCTAAATTGCCCATAGGTGTGAATGTGAGAGTGATTGTTCATCTCTATATGTCAGCCCTGTCATGAACTGGTGACTTGTCCAGGGTGTACCCCGCCTTCACCCTTAAGTAGCTGGGATAGGCTCCATGCGACCCCCGTG
>JAQQZY010000007.1:9573492-9586205 GCA_030068375.1 Ostorhinchus rueppellii | reverse complement strand
GCTTCCACACACTTACTTAGGTCTGGGGGCTGTGGGGAGACACTGAATTTGGCCTGGGGGTGGCATATTCCTTTAAGCAACAAGTATCTTATTGACATTATATTTATGTTTGCAATCTTATACTTCCATTCTACTGTATGTATACAACTACAGAGGGATATGTTACATTTAACTTTGAAAACATTAGTTACAGTAGATTTTGCCATACAGAGAAACATTAACTGTCTCTTTAAACATAGGTTGAAAAACTCCTTTGTTTAAATGCACAGGTCGACATCTGCTTTCTAATGACTTTGCCTCCTCCATGAACTGTGTGTAGTTTAACAGGCTAGGTTCATTTTAACATTGGTCATGGTGGTGGTATTTGAAGACATACCACTTTTCTAAGGTAAAACATTGTGAACCATTGTAATACAGCATTTTTTAATAAATTGATGCTAAAATTATAGCACACTTATTTCTGTGATCATATTCAAAAAACATGTTTAATCATTTAGTTTAATGTTAAATATTAATATTACTAGAGTAGCTGAGGGTGAGACTTACCACTTTGCAAGTAGCCTCAGTTGTTGTTTAGTTGATTTTCTTTTGCATTCAATACCTGTCCTACATGACTTGACCAGGTGAGTACATCTAGGCTACTACCTACTTTCATGAGGGCAGACTCAAGGCTACAGTGGCTCCCTGCTCTCTCTTTGTACAATGTGGAACACACAGATGGTGTCTTTATATTAATATCCTTTAATAAACTAATGACATCATTGGCATGAGGTCAAAAGTGCAACATGGCATTGTGATTAATTTTGGAAGTTGTACAATCAAATGGAATGGTTGCTTAATCGAAATGTCCACCCAAAAAATAAAACAAAAATAAATAAATAAAAAAATCATGGTGTCCACAGAGTCTCTTTACAATTTAAAAAATATTACAAAAGCAATTGATGAGACGTTATTCAGACTTTTTCTTTGTGCTCAGGAGTTATAATAGTTGGTGTGAGATCATGTGTAATCGAATCATTAGTCTATTTTTCTTCGATGTGAGATACATTTCACCAAATGTTTACTTTGACATTTTGACTGAATATGTGGCACAACATGGATGACCTCCAACCAACCGTCATTTTCTAGGTAGGTGGTGCACCACCGCATTGGGGACTGCATGTTGGTGGCTTCCCAAATCAAACATTTCCAGATCAGTGGATTGGAAGGGATGGTCAAATCCCCTGGACACCTCATTCACCAGATATCACTGCCCTGGATTTCTTTCTATGGGCTTATATTAGATATATTGTGTATCAAGCACAGATACAGGACATCAACAACCTGAAGTAAAAGATCACTGATGCAACTGAAAACACTGATGAGTCTATGGTTATAGCCAACATGGAAACAAAATACTATTTTGATGTGCTTCGTGCAACTAATGGTGCCCTTACGGAGGTGGATTAAATAAGAAAAAAAAAAATCAATATCTACTTTTCATTTCATAATAATTGCCACAGATTTGTCCATTTATTTACTTTTGTAACACATTTGTTAAATTGTAAAGAGACTTTATTTACCCGCCTGTGGGTGAACCACAAGTATACCCAATTAATGTAACTGTATTTCTAATCCTAATCACTTTAAACTATTTTCTGAACTTATGTAACATGAAGACTACTAAAAGTATTTGTTTTGCATCTCTAAGAAATTGAACATAACTCAGCCCCAACAAAAATCCATCCATTCTTAGAAGAGATATTGACTATGATTACAGTTTTGACACATCACACCAGTTCTGAGGTCTTTACAATGACTTCCTGTCTGTCAGGTAGACTTTAAAATGCATTTGTTAGCTTATAAAGCTCTGAATGGTTCAGGGCCTAAATCCATCAGTGACCTCCTTTTACTGTATGAACCATCCGGACCGGTCAGGTCCCCTGGCACAGGTTTGTTCTCTGTCCCCAGAGTCAGAACCAAACAGGGAGAAGCTGCTTTTAGTTTTTATGCTCCACACATCTGGAACAAACTACCAGAAAACTGCAGGTCTGCTCAGACTCTCAGTTCTTTTAAATCAAGGTTAAAGACTCACTTGTTTACTGCTGCCTTTGATTGGAGTATTTTCAGTTTCTGTTCTAATACCTGCGCTGCGACACAATTTTAACTGTTTTGATTGATTTAACATCAAATTCTTAATTTTAATCAGTACTGTTTTTAGCTTTTGTTTTAACTCTCTTATTCTTGTTTTAATTTCTTTCTTTATTTTTTTTTTCTTTTTTGCACTTTCCTTTTGTTTAATGTTTTATTCTGCTATTGTCAATTATTTTATGTGTTTCTATGCCTTTGTAAAGCATTGGGAATTGCCTCGTGTATGAATGGTGCTATACAAATACATTTGCCCTGCCTAAACTTTTTTTTTTTCCTGTTTTAACTTTTAACATGAAGTTTGTGGATTATTTACATAAATCCTTCTCGCATCCTCACTCAGCTTCCGTTTACAGATGTGATATATATCACTGCTGTGTAGTGTGTTGTTATAAGTGACTGCCATGATGTTGTGAGATTTCCTGCGGGGCTAGACTTTTAGTGTCTATGATAAACGGTGTAACATGGCGTTTATCTCATTTATATCAAGACAATCAGATTGCAGTTACTGTAGATGAAATTATGTCACATATCATGTGCCCAGCAGCATGCTGTGGATACTGTGTATGACTGTGTACGAGTTCTAATTGGTTTGAGAGTTTTAGTGGCACAGGGCAGCAATGCTCGGATTTGTGATGGAGGCTAAATATTCTGCACAATGAGATAAACTGAACAGACCTGTGGTATGTGGCACTGGCAGATAAATATATCAACAACGATATAATTTGATCTTTCACAGAAGCAAGTGTCACATATTTTTCAGTTTCTAACAAAGATACAGAATTGTCCAACTAGTGTCCTTAATGAATAGTCTCCACACTAACACAGGGTCCAAGTTGGCTTCCAGGTCTCAAAGCACTTCTTCATAATGACAGTCAACAAAAGTGTCTAATTAAAACCAGTTAAATCCATTTTTGTCTGTTGTCTATTTTATGCATTTCCCACTGGAAAGGATTAACATGAGTGTTCCACATTCAAGTAAATAACTATGCTCAACATTTTTCTGTCAGAATCCATTAAGTATAGTTATTACCATGAATGAAACCATCAAACGTTTTTTTTTTTTTTTTTTAAAGCTTCAGCTCCATTAAATGAAAAACACCCACCTTTATTGTAAGGCAACTCTACACATTTACACACTTTTTTTTTTTGACTGACAGACAAATTTCATTAAACAACATGACCACAGTCAGTTGTTAACTGAGAAGCAGCAGTTTCATAGGAATACAGCTTTGCAAACAATGGTTCAAATGAATTCTTAATGATGGAACATGGAGGTCAACAAAACAATCATCACTAAAATCCTTAACGTGATCATTTAACCTTTAATCACGAAGTATATAATTTATAGGGGTTTTAGAGGTTTATCAGTAAAAAGGAAAACAAAAACAAATGAACAAAAGACAGTAGCAGGTGATGCTGTGAAGCAGAGTGGGATCATGGGAGTTTCTTCTACCTCCCATGTCATCTGACGTGACTCAGGTTGAAATCGTGCTTTCAGACAAGGTAAGGTTGTGTCCATTAAAGGCAGGGGTGTTAAACTCCGGTCCCCGAGGGCCGGTATCCTGCATGTTTTAGATATTTCTCTCTTCCATCACACCTGGAAGCCATTCCATCATTATCAGGCTTCTCCAGAGCATAATGAGGAGGTGATCATTAATTGAACCAGGTGTGCTGGAAGAGGGGAGTATCTAAAACAAAAATAAAGTTGGATTAAAAGATACAAGATACCGGCCCTCGAGGCCTGGAGTTTGACACCTGTGATTAAAGGGGTTTTATGTAATACTAATATGGAAACCTATCAACAGCAGGGGGAAGTCCCAGACCAGAACAGGATTGTGGTCACCAAAACCACCAACAATCCAACACTAAATATGCAGAGACTGTCTCACTCACTGATTTAAGAATAAACCCCATCGTTTATACCAGGGGTGTAAAGGTGCACCGGTTTGGACTGAACCGTTCCAGTTCAGAGCCTTCGATTCAATACGGAGGTGTGCCGATTTAATACATGTGAAGAACGCAAACAATCGTCTTAAGTTTCCACGTGAACCTTGATACGGAACACAAACATTATGAGCAGGGTGGCCGCAGCAGAACCCATGTGCAGGGTTCTCCCACAGGGTTTATGCAAATTTTAAGTTTTAAGTTTTATATATAGATTTTAGGTTTAGATTTTTCAGTTGCACACAATCTGTTCAGTTGAGTGTACCTGGGAAAAAAGGTATTACATTTATGTTTCCTTTCAAACAAGAGGGGTTAGCAGTATAAAGCGTTAAAGCAGTAAAACCCCAGCGTACAGAGAAGGACGCTGTGTCGACGGAGTCATTTTGATGTGACCTACACTATTTACATCTGAATTATTACAATTCACCTTAGAGTCAAATGCAGGTTATGTACTGAATTGTAATGCTGTCTGACATACCTGAACACGGTGTGCCCTTTCAGCGGGTCCTTAAAGGTGCATTGGCCTGTAGCTGAATATAAAGTTACACCAGCTAAATAAATGCACTGAATGGTGAGGTTTTAATCCTAAAATTATGTTGTTTCTTCAATTTACTTCCTTCCCCATGGCTGACTGACATCTGGCTGCTTCCATTTGCCACTGGCATGGATGCCTTCTTGTATTTACACATGAAAGACAGCAGACATCTGTGCCACTGAATCATTTTCAGTGGGATTGGCTCTCCACTCCACTTGGATTACTAGTGGCCTGAGATGTGTCGCCCTGGGAAATATATGTAAATTTGCTTGACACCTATTTCCCACGGGACAGCCGCCTGCAGTGCCAAATTAATATCACGTAATTTAAACGGTTTCTATTTGGTTTTGGTTCAAGGGGTGGACCAGTCTGGGTGTGTCACCCTCCTGTCTTCACCAGCCTCGACTGAGAATTAGTCCTCCAGTGACAGCACCGATGACAAGCCGCTAAAGTGAATTATTACACTACTGGCCAGCTGTAAGTAAGAGTCATTAATGTGATTTTGGGATAATGCCCATTGATTAATACGGCCCTGGTGGCTTTGACATTGAGTGAGTATGCTTGTCATAGTGGCTAAAAGCAAAAGGAGCTTCAGATATCTGCCATCAGTATACAGCAGCAGAAAAAAGCAGCTGCCAACATTTTAATTTATTTTTTCCCCAAAGGTGAACTGATATGAGATCTAAGCCATGTCTGAAAGGGAGATAGGCAATATTGCTCACTGTGGGCCTGATTAAAGTAAGCATAAAGCCAGTATATTGAGTCAGAGTATCGGTTCACAAAATGCTTTTTCTCAGTGTCAGTTATGCAGGATCATTACACATCAACCACAGAGAGGGCTGATATCAAGTTATCTCCAGTTCCATTCTTCAAGGTTTAAAAGCAATGACAATCTTTCTTCATCATCTTTCACTAATGCATGGGCTGCTGGTGAAGACTGCAGCCACCGCTGTTGTGTCTTATCACTGTGTTTCCTGTGGATCAGGGCTTTCTCCTCTCGCTCGGTGGTCTAATGTCAGGTCACATGAAGGTGCTACTGCCTGGAAATACACAGCTGGCAAATAACAGTCACGTATTGTCGAAACAATGTCAGGATTTTACATTCTCTCTTCAATTTATTTCAACTTGCAGTCCATGACATTGCACAGTGGCAGCTCTAAAGAGCACCGAGTTTGGAGGTTTCCACTTGGCAGATGTCATGTAAAGAGGCAGCAGTACAAAACACCCAGGGAAAAGGAAAACCAAGAGACCTGTTGTTGTTGTTGTTGTTGAGACATGTGTTCTTTGAATGTGTAGGAGGGTTCATAAGCAATTTTCAGGCATACTGTATAATTTCTTTCTTTCTTTCCCTGTGTAGGCAAAATGTCTTCTGCCACAGAGGAAATTATTTCAACACTTTACACAAACTAATCACACATAGTCCTAAAACTGTCCAAATACAGTGTAGTCGAATCCAAGCAAGTTCAAGTTTCTGATACCACTGAACTTTAATAAATCTATACATGTCATTACTTTAAACCGCGTCTGTGTACTTGTTGTTGGAACCATGAAGAGGGTTGTTGTGTGATTTTTGATGATTTATTTTGTGACCAAGGTGTTTTTAAGCATCAACACAACTGGGGCTGCACAATATTGGAAAAAAAAAAACTGGCATTGCGATTTTTTTTAACACTGCAATATGAAAAATAATACTCGGGAAGATATAATAGCGATGTGGCGCCGACATAAATGGTCAAACAAATTAGCCGTTTCCTGTCATTGTGGCAACAGGTTCAAGGTACTGTCAACACAGAACATGTGTTTCAGTATCATTCTTCTTGTAGCTGAAATAATTCTACAAAACTGATGTTGCTTTTCTTTTTGGCACCAAGTCTTCATTTTCTGTGATTTTGTCTGGTTCTTTGTTGCTTATTTTTCAATGTTGTTACCAGCGACTCACTCCATGTGCAGGGGAGTGGTCTGCTTCGGCAAACTGATTAACAGTTGTGATTGGTGGATCACTGTGTGCAGCGTGTGTCGGGTTCCCAGGGTGAAATTACATGAGACCACATTGAATTCACTTGCCTCCTACACTGCAGAATCTGTGATGTGACTATTGCTCACACGTACATTGCGATGATGATGTTTAAACAACATATTGTGCAGCTCTAAACACAACCAGACCTCATCAGTCTCTGTCATAGCCTAAATGCAGCAGCTACTGTATGCATTTTAATGTTATCTGTTGTATTTTGTATCATTTTTACAGCTACCTATAGGGGTAACAATCCGTTCTTCTATAGAGGTCAGAAAATCTGTAATTAATCCCATATGGTATTTTGGGAGCCATTGGCTGTGGTTAAACGGACAATAATTGGATTAAAATTCTACTCAAATATACTGCCTTTCTGTTACATTTCTGAAATAAAAACAGTGCATTTATGTTCTTTGTAATATTGTTTCCTATAGTAACAGAAACCTTAAGACCATCAAGAAATTCAACAATCCACCAAAAGAAAAGTTGGATTAGCCATTAGACTAGTTTTGTTTTTCTACCTCATTTCCAATTCATTTTATGACCTAATGTTATACCCATTTACATGGAAGAAAGAGACAGGATCATATCAAATTCATTCTGATCTGATGAGTCTGCTCTGATTGAGGTGGTGACAGGAGGTATTTTTAACTACGCACTGTTATTTTGGTTATCACTGAGACATCAGGGTTTGTGTAAGGGACCGTGTGAAGTCGTGTTGATTTACAGTGTATGTAAATGCAAAACTTTGTTGTTCATGCTGCAATACGGCCCTTAAAACAGATGAGACAATCACAGAACAAAAGGAATAAAAAAGAAATCAGCCCTCAGCTTTTCACAATAATTCTTTTGAAGGCAATCTAAACTTGTGCCCTTTGGGTAAATCTGATAAGAGAGCACACAGACTCATTTCTCCCTCCAGTTGGGATTCTTAATTTGCCCAGGAAATTACAGCCTGTGATGCTGACACACATAACAATGTATCTTACACTGGTAGTATATCATCCGTACTCCTCTAGACTCCTGATTTTTTTTTTTTTTTGATAGCATGGATAGTTTAAAGGCTTGTTTAAGACTACATTATCTCTCTAAATACAAGATAAATATACGCTCAGACTAAGTTATTCAGACTCCACATTTTACCCTAAGCATTGTAAGTCACATTGTATTGGTAAGACACAATTGATCAACTTTGCCTTGCACATATAATAAAACTGTTACATGTTTTAAGATTGGAAACTGGTCCCAAAGACTCAACACACACTTGAAGGTCAAACAGATGAAAAAAGGAGAAAAAAGACTGAAAGACTGAAAATCCTGCGTGTTCTCTTTTTTCAACGTGTGATCATAATGCAGACACTCAACACTAACCTTCATAAATCCTAAATTAACAGTTATCAGGCTAGAACATTCACATAATGTGCAAGAACTTAAATGTCAACAGTACTCTCTGCTCAAGTAGCTTGTATTTGTGACAAAAGCTCATTCAACCGAACAGAAGATGAAGTTCGGTCCACCTGTAATTTGTCATTTTAGATTGTGAAAAACATCATGTGCTTTAATGTTTCCCTTGAATGTCTCGTGGTTACATCTGTTCCTTGATGAACATGACTTGAAAGTGATGACTCGACAATATGCTGCACATCTGTTGTAGTTGTACACGCAAGCAAATCAGCAATATATTACACTTTTTTTCCTTTTTTTAATTGTTTTAAATCAAAGGTTCAAAGTTGTACAGGGATAGTCAGCCTGCTTTGCCTGGGGGCCGCTTTTCAAATGAGAGACCAGGGGCCAAGTAATGAAAAATATTTACCACATTAAACAAATAAACCTCTTGACGACTAAGAGAGTGTTGTTGCATATTTATGTGTTTCCTGTGAAGAGAGGACTCTACGGACAGCACCAACATCCTAAAATGTGTTTCATTGGATATGTATTTACGTTGTACAAAAATCTTGGACTGCTGTTAGGGTTGTTGTTTTCACAAACTTATAGTGAGCACACGTTTATTTATTACCTTTATTTAGCCAGGAAAACCTTATTGATATTAAAAGTCTCCTTTCCAAGAGTGTCCTGGCCAAGACAGGTATTAAAATAGTTACAGACAGACATAAAACTTTCATACATAAAAACAAAACGAGTTTACATAAAACACAAAATAAAGTAAAAACCTTCTAAAATCAACGTTTTTAAAGTGCACACATGCAGCTCTCAGTTTCTATATTAAGGGTATATTCACATCTGGAAACTGCTTTGGTTGACTTGTATGTTTTGGATTGGATGCAGACTTTAGTTTTTTTGTTTGGGTCACATTCTCATTGCACTTTTTGTTAGCAGACCAAAAAGCACGCGTGTGACAAACTATGCTGGCATTGGACAGAAAAGTCGGGGGAGGGGTGAAACAGAGATGGCAGGTGTTGAAAACAAACATGTATTTCTTATGTATTCTATTTTTACAGACACAAATTTACAAAAATACTGTGAAATGTCCAGAACAGCTCATTTAAAGCCAGTTTCCTAATATGAGCATCTGACCAAATGTCAATGAGACGTTCAATCTCCTCATTGGTCCATGTCTGTCCACAGCTCTTGGCTGCTGCTGTTAGTCTGACTACCCGTGCAGCTCGGCTACTTCCAGCAGCTACAGTGGCTCATGAAGCACAAAAAGGCACATGCTTCCTTGGTTTGTTACGGCTCGAGGCAGGTTATATTCTCACCAGAAGTGAACCAGCCCAGAGTGTGTTTGGAAGCAGACTGAGACCACATCTTCCACGTGGTCTCGGTTCATTTGTTTGATTCGAATCAGAGTTTGTATGTTTGTACAGTATGTTGTGAAAAAATCCAGACTTTCCAGGGAAATGAACTCTGGTCCGTTTTAAACAGACCAAATGAAGTAGGTCTGAATACATCCTAAGATACCATCAGAATATAGGGGGGGAAAAGTATAGCATTAAAAACCAAAGTTTCAAGAAAAAAACAACCTCTCACAACCAAAGTGTTAAATATTTTGCATGACCTCCCATTGCATTTAACATGTCTTTAACTCTTGTTTAAACAATATGAGGTTTACTGTATTCATTTTCTGTTGTTTCATTCAACACATCAAACATTTCTTATCTTTCAGGCTTCATTTTGTCATAGGAATGGATCCAAACTCTAAATACCAACTCTTGCCTACAGGACCTACTGAAGAAAAGAGATCTTACCATCGAAACATGCTCATTTCAACCCTGTGAAAACAACATAAATAAAAGTGGCCGATTACTCCAGCACAGTACTGTATGTCCATCCTGGAGGAGTCACCAACATTTCCCAACAAATGAAAAACGCTAATATATATTAAAAATATTTTTTAAAAAACAACTTTCTCATCATTGCTGTGTCAGATACTGGTATATGCCCAGGTGATGTATGGTCCAAAGCATACATTAAATATGGCTTTATGGAGACTGAAAGGTCAATATATCCTCTTTCTTTAAAATGACTGATGACTGTGATTTTCATATTAACGCCGCAGGAGCTGAAATCACAGAAGAAGAAAAACACACCTTCCCGCTGAAGATATCTCCTCTCAGTCCAAATCAAGACTAAATATTAACGAAGATGACCTGGTGCTGTTTTATGCTATCTGTCATCTCTCTCTCTCTCTCTCTCTCTCTCTCTCTCTCTCTCTCTCTTTTCACCTTGTTCTTTTCCCTCCAACTCTTGATTACTCATGTTGCACACCTGATAAGCCAGCTGGGACTCATCAGGTGTTGCTCTGCTTAAAACCCTGTCAGTCTGTTTCCTATCACCAGATAGTCAAGGTCGTCCCTGCGGTCCTGCGTGATTCCTGAGTTTATTGAGTTTCTTCGTGTTCCTGATCTGTCCGACCCCTGCCTGCCAGCCTCCACGTTGACCCTCACCTGTCTGACCAAGTCTCCAGTTGCTTCCTGCCTGGTTCCTACCTGACCCTTCATGCCAGCCTCCGCCCCGGCGACCAACCAGCCTTCCATCCCCCGACCACGTTGTCCATCTCCAGCCCCGGCCACCGACTTGCCTTTCGCCTCTCGACCATGACACTAGCCGCCTGCCCCGACCTTGGACCATCTCCGACTCCATCTAAGCCCAGCCCCCTGGAGAGTTGCCTCTCCATATCTGGACCACTGCATAAGGAGTGCGGTTTAAGTAGAGACATTATTGGACTTATAGTTTTGATTCTTCTGAGCTCCATTACCGGTGTACTTGTGTACAATAAACTGTTTAAAACTGATCTGTAGTGTTTCTGCAATTGGGTTCTCAGCCTGTCTGTGACACTATCATTATAAAATATGAATTCAGCTTTCCAAACTTCCATGTTGAGAAATCAAAATAATAATTAGACCACCCCTGTCATCTTTAATTTCTTGTTCATTTTAATGCCTGGTAAAATTAAAGGTACATTTTTTTGGACGAATATAATGATAACAAAAAATAGCTCATAATAGTTAAGTTTCAGAGCTGATGTCTATCAGTTTTCCATGTTTTCTTGACAATAACTAAAATCCCTTCAGTTCTTACATCAGTATCTACAGTATGGCATTGTACTGACAAAAACAGTGCTTTTAGGTAGTCCATGTTTTATGTTTCTGCCTGTTTTGGTCACACGATACAAACAGGAGTTAGTACTTGATTGGATAACCATTGGTTTAGATGACCTTTGATGGTCTAATAATATTTTCTGTGACTATATATGGCACAGATATAATATTTTGCTGATATATTCCAAACAATTTAAAAATGTGTGAATCAATTTACTTTCCTTCTGAATTCTAATAGCAGCTGCCTGCCCTGAAGGCTAATAGTTCAGGATCCTTGCTTCAGTACATGTTCAGTTCACTAATGTGATATATAGAAGCCTTGTATGGATTTACTCAATGTCCACAAACAAATCCACTGATTGCAGTCATGCCATTGGAATTACATAATTTCACAAAAGCCTTTGAATTGTTCCTCGTGTCTAAGAAAAAAAAGTGACTCCATTGAAATAAAAAAAAAAAACCTGCATGCTGCTACAAAGCTACAGAACTAACACTGCAAGGAATTTTTGCAAGCATCCACTAATGCTTAAACTCCAGCATAGTTCATTCAGATATTTCTGACACTGACTCACAGTCACATCTATAAGAGCACAATACTATACAAGTTACAACTATAGATTTACTACTAACTCATTCATTGGGGGAAAAAAAGAAGAAAAAAGTGCGCCAACAATAGATCTGCCAAGTCCTGCACTAAATCTTATTTAACTGCCTGGTTTGTTTTGTACTGAGTTCTGAGTGAAGTGTGAGCTGCATATAAATATATTTTCTGTCTTCCTTGGAAAAAACACTGCCTGTGAATCCTGAAGCAAAAAATCCACCTAACCCAGATGGCTTCCTGAATTTAGCTCTAAGTTGTTTTTTTTGTTTTTTTAACTCAACTCGCATGGAAGTTTGTAACAAATACAAACCAACTTCAATGTGCTGTTTCTTCCACATAAATCAGGCTGGAAAACACTGTAGTCCATATATGTCCTGTTCACACCTGGATTTATTATGAAGTCAGTTTGATTGGATCTAAAATGAAGAAATCTAATGCCAAGTTGCAGTCAAATGTGTTCTAAGGTGCATAAGTCCACATTCTGTTCCACATTCTCAGTCTGAACACAAATGCGATAAACTCAAGGACTGCCTTCTACAGTGGTTCCCAACCTTTTTTAGGCTCGTGACCCCATTTAAATGACACAAATGTATGGTGACCCCAAACATTCAGAACTGAGACATGTTTTGCTAAAATTATTAGTTTTTGATCATGTAATAGTTTACTATATAGTGTTGCAAATAAAGGTTAATTTTAGACACATTTAGTCTATATAATGTATATTATTAAGGATGGAGGCAGAAAAGCCAGGTTCAGATTACTGCACAAAGGGAGAATGTTATTTTCCTTGGTCAGGATATGTACAGTCAGTCCAACTTGGATTTACAGGCTGACAATTAATACCAGGGTTTCTGCCACGTACAATTGGCTGCGGCGGGCCGCCGCACCTTCAGGCATCGCGGGCGTGTGAATGTGTGGAGCGCAAACCGA
>JAQQZY010000007.1:9559950-9572096 GCA_030068375.1 Ostorhinchus rueppellii | reverse complement strand
TATCTATCTATCTATCTATCTATCTATCTATCTATCTATCTATCTATCTATCTATCTATCTATCTATCTATCACCAATAACTTGGATATTTCTCTATGATATTAGTGCATGGTAGGAAACCACTGTTTTATCGAGGTCTATCCAAACCCAGGGAACATTCAAGAGCAACCACTTGGAGCCACACAGATGGTAACTACTCGAGCTGACAGAGAAGGGTACTGAGGGATTGTGGGAGTTTCCCTAGCAAAGCATTATTTCTTAGGCAGAGACAATGTATTGTGCTACAGAGGTTAGATGAGGTTATTCAACTAACCAGTTAGCCCTGGTTATCCTGTGCTGTGTTCCCTATACTAAGATTGGTAGTGACATACTGTAACATCTAGTCTGCCCTCATTTAACATGTGAAGTAAAATAAAGCAGCAGTGCCCAGAAGGCATGCTATGACCACAACAAGAGTCAACCAAAAATGTTTTTTTCAACTACTAGTGAGTAAAGAAATAAAATGTGATGCTGAACTTCAATGCAACATGTTATGAAGGTAACTGACTGCATAATGTTACTGAAAGTGTGGACGTTTTTTTTTTTTTTTTACAAGTAATTTTGTTTATTTGTTTATTGCTTTGTTTAATTTAATTTAGCAGTCAGGGGTCAGGGAAGGGAGGGTTTTGGGATTTTTGTGTTGGCACTCTGTTTCTAAGGCAGCAAGATGACGGAATAATAACTGACTGACATTTGTTTAATTATTCATGTGTTTATTTTCTTGATGTTTGTTCTCTATCTTGCTTGTTTTGTTTGTTTTCCAGTCAATTTATTCATCCTACTTCACAGACTCCATCCATTTAATGAACTGACTGATTGTGGTTATTTTTGTTGCCTCCTCCAGGGGCACTGTTAAACAAAAATGAGGCATAAATCTTGTCTGGCCTGTACACTGGTTTTCTTCTTTGCTTCTAATAAAAATATATATATATGAAACACAAGTAATTCTTTTGTTGATATAAAGATCAGTATCTACCAATAAGAAACAAATGGATGCAGGGAACAAGCCATAGGAGCCTGGTTTGGATGATTAAAGGTGGATCTTTAGAGCAGCAGACACTAGACTAAAATATTCCAAATGGTGGTGATATATGGTTTTGCTGTGGATACTTTACTTTTTCCCTACTTTCTTGTTGTTAATAACAAATATTCAAGCTACAAGCTATAGGCTGAAATTGCATGTGAAGACTAGAGGACCTTGGTGTTTATTCCTTCTTCTGTCCATAGTTTGAACAAATGTTTGAGTCCCAGTCTTACAAATTGCACCTTTAAAGAGAATAAAGAGTCTTTCAGATATAGCATACAGGCGACCTTTGAACATGCAGGCTGGTTTTAGAAGCTTTGAATGAGCAGCTTCCACCTTTGCTTAAAGGCTTTATTGGACAAACAAGGCAAACACTGGTTTATAGCGTCAACAAAGCCTTACAGGCATTTGCCTAACAGCGTGTGAATCCTTCCGCTTTCAAATATATTGCTTTGTGTGATCCTTCCAAGCTGCTAAGGGAGGAGTCATTTCCAGCGCCCGAGTCAGATGGCGGTAAGGGCACAGAGGGCAATCCCTGTCAATCTACGAGGGTTTGAGAGTCCCAACAGTAAGGCACATTGGATTACACGATCTTTTAATCTCTGGTAAACTCTCCTTCCATTTTACAGCTGCCGGAGGTTAATGTTTAACCTGTAGCACTAAGGCCAGAGCAGATCTTATATTGCGTGAATCCTGAAGCAGTTTGGGCGTTGCTTTTAATACAAAAACACTGCATGGGGTGGGACTGTAGGATATGAGATTAAGCATTCAGAGATGAGAGAGGGAAAGCAGGAGTGAGTTGTACAAAGCCTTACAAATCTAACATGTGGAACAGGTCATACTGACTGCCCTGGAGGCAACTTTAATTGTAGACAGCAAAAAACGGAAACCACTGAAGATGCATAGAAGGAATATTTGTTGAATCAAAGGGAGACCTGGCTGTGCCAATGATGATCGCTTATTACCTGCAGTTAGTGTTTTCATTTGAACACCTGAGGGGGTTTTACAAATGGAGAAAATATGCTGAGCTTTTTCCTGTCATCTATAGTCATACTAAACCACAGTTTTCAATTAACAATAACTGATAGTATTTTGTCATTATTATTGTTTGTGACATAGAAATATAGCAGATTAGTTCTTTGTTTTTTTCTTGTTGTTATGTTTTTGAGTTTTATGTGAAAAATTGGATAGATTTTTGAACATGTATGTTTTTTTTAATCACATGAAACTTCATGATCCTGACTACAACCAAAGCCTCAAAGCTCTAAAAAAAAAAAAAAAAAAAGTAAAAATAAAAAACAACCTTGCCAAAACCTCACAGATGTCTGTCCTCTGCAGTTGTACAGTATGTGCACAGCTTTAATATCACGTGTTGTGTCACATACAACCCTTTTCCACACATGATGTGAACATGCGTCTGTGGACATCGAATCACAACTATACAGCTTTTTTTTCCCCCTCTCTCTCTTTTTATTGGTATTTTCCATGGTTCCCATATTTATTCACATACAGTAGCAATTCACCATTCTTATCCATTCATCTGAAAATTACAACTGAATCGCACAGCGATACATCTGTGACTCCTCAGACAATACAAATAATGAAGACTGGTCCTCCTTCAGCAATACCACAACTATACAGCTTTAAGTCCAAGAGTCCATGCAAACAAGATGCATTTAGGGCACCAGATCTAATCACTTAGACCAAGTGAGGTGGTGATCAGCTGCATTTGTCCTCTTGATTTTAGCAGTGTGTCCTGGCTCACTTAAGGTGGGTGTGCAAATGTAGTTTAATGGAATTTTCACTAAAATCAACAATATATACACACAACTGTGACAAAAATATCAAGAGCTGATATTTATAATCATGGTTTAAAAGTTAGACGTAGCATTTTAGACAATACTCTACCTACATAAGCTGTTGATCGAGGACATGACAAATCTAAGCAGTGTTTTGACAGAAATCTGACGCTGGCTGACAGCTTTTGCATGCCATCGTTTCCAACACCTTGCATCCTACGCTTGCCTCCCTACAGAGGAAGTAGGTCATCTTCCATAGGGCCGTTCACATTTCCATGGTGGCTTTTCCTCTTCTTTTTCCTTCCATTTTTTAGCTGGCGGCATTTAAGGTGCATTACTGGTACCTACTATGTTTGAGTGTTAACCGCTGCTTGATTCCCTTAACTAAAAGACCCAAAGTGGACAAACCAAGGGTTTAACAAGGTACTCTATGTGTTTTTTTGTTTGTATGTTTGTTATTTGATGGAGACACAGCAGTAGTAAATGGGGTGGAGTTTTCAGTTAGTTGTTATCTGCATCTTTGCTGCAAGAAGTCACTAAGAATAAAACACTGACTCTTTAAATCCATCAAATTGTGCATCATGGATTTGTCAGTAATGTCCGAAAATGTGGAAACACTGACAGATACATTACAACTGTGTCAAGCATCTTAGTTGACAATCCAAGAAATTGTCCCAGTCCATTATTTTGATTTCTTCTCTCTTGAATTTCTGGCAGACTACACAAAGGAAATGAATCTGCGCCTGCTTCAATTGTTCCTTTTGGGTTTTTTTGTTTTTTTCTTGGAACTGGGAGTGATGTCCATGTAGATTAGGGATTTAAGATCCAATAACAAGTGGTCACTTGAGAGTCTGAAAATACATTAAAAGAGAATACAAGGAAGATTCATCAAATTTTTCTGAATACTGAGCCACACTAGTGGTCTAAAATCACCAGGGTGTTTTAATTGTCTGCTTGCTGTATGATAAGAGGCAATTAAAGTCTTTAGTCATCATACCTTAGGGGAGGATTCATGAAAACATCTTTGATTCTGAGTGAGAGTGGATAACCAGGATTTCAAGCTAATTTGTGACTTATTTTGGCAAGCGGCACAGTCTTAGTCTTTAAAATCTATAAATTTTAACTTGTCTTTGGGCATGAAAATGAATCCTTTGTGTTACATAGAATGATTACAAGGCTGATTGACTGTTTGCCAGATTCTGAGTCTTTTCCCAGTTTTCATTTAGAACATAACATAGGCAGGCACAGGTAGTTGGCAAGTTTGCTAACTTAGCTACCTACTGCAACTCCTACCCACCCCTCAAACCAGGGTTGCCCACCTCTGCCTCAAACACAACTCTAAGAGACAACATTAAAACACACAATGCTGTGAAATAATTCCTCTTGCATCCTGTATAACAAATGCAACAACAAACAAGTAACGTCGGCGCTGTGCTTTAACTCAAGGCCAATCTTAAATCAGCTTAAAAACTCATTTGAGTGACTAAATTACCACCGAAGTTCCACTTGAAGTAATACAGTCTTTATTCTGCACAGTGTGAAAAAATAAGCTTAATCTTCCATGACTTTGGGAGATGTTTTAGCATGAATTCAGTCTCATCTCCACCTCCTTGAGGATTATGATAAATTTGGGAAGGTATAAATTCACATCCATGAGCAGGACTGGAAGATTACAATAATAACTGACATGACACATTAGTCTTTGGATTTAAACACAGACTACCTAAAAATGTCTATCTCTTTCTAAAATAAGCTCTCACTCCTATAACAGCGCTTCCATCTGAATCAAACTGGAAAATTCAATGTATTTTCTGAATTGGCCCCCCCGCAATACACACACTAATACACACACCCGTTTGTGTCAGCTGCCAAGCCCACACTGATTCCTCATTCAATATAGTAAATGGGGCATAGAAAAGCTACAGGTAAACACATAGTGACTCTTAAATTAATGTGCTCAACCTTGAAGCCTTGAATCTTTCAACCAGAAAAAAAGCCAATGAGATTGTCATGTTGTATTTGGAATCATATCGAAAATACTGGTACAACTCAGTCAGTGATATATAGACTCACAAGCTGTTTTCAGGACAGTTTGTTATGTCTATACATTGTTTTCTGTGAGAACATTGTCCTTCACTTTACACAGTGTGTTGTAAATATATTTCCTCCAAGTTAACCCATGTGTATATCTGATTATATGCCTGCCCTGCTTAGTTGGATAATCCTTACCTAAAATGCAAATGGACGCGTTCCACACAAGCAAAACAACTTTATGTAGATTGATGGGAAATTTTAACAGCTTGGCCCTGTGAAGAATGTGTGCTTTTACAGAGTGACGCATGCTTTAGCTTTGGCTATTGAAGGGACACATCTGTGCTTTTTCGTCCAGTTAATTCAGTCTCGCGTTCATTTCCTTGTGCAATTCATTCGGGCAGGTGTGAACTCTGTGTTGGCATAACATCATTTCTAGGACTAGTCCGGTCTGTGTGAAAACAAAACAAAGCAAGGGGAAAATGCTCCAAGTCACAAACTCATCACCAGATTCATTCCACAGCAAAGCAGCGGAAAGTGTAAAAAATTACAAATACAAAACAGGACTTCAAACGAGGGGATTACAGGATATAGGATTCATCTGGTCACTTTTACAACATGAATTTTAACTCTATAACTCTATTAATATCTTAATAAATCCATGATATCCCCATTTGTCAGTAATAACTATTGGTCAAGGGGTAGACAAATATATTGACCAGCCAATATATTGATTTTTTTTCCAATATCAGCCATCAGCCTTAATTTTGACTTTTAAAGCCAGTATTTGATCAGTAGTAAAAATGCTATAAGATATCTGATCAGGCACCTGTGTGGGCAGCCCTTGAAGTTCAATAATTGTTAAGAGTACTATGTGTGTGTGTATTAATAATTTCATTTATATATCTGCATAAAAAATCACAATTATCTGAGTGTTTCAATTGAATTTTATGGTGGAAAAAAAAAAAAAGGCCTTAAATATCAGCATCAAAAATCAGCTGATGATATCTGCCATTGGCTGACCAAACTTTTTTAAAATCAGTATCAGCCTGAGAAAAACCATATCAGTTGACCTCTATATAAGATGAAGGTCCAGTTTGTTTGGGGAGGTGTAAAATCGCAAAAGATCAAAGAACAAACTCTGGGCCACCTACAAACATAGGTCTGGGTCTGCTTCAGGTGAAACTAATGCAGGAAGCGGACTACAACATAGTGCATTGTGGGTAAACATGACCTAAACTAATGCTCTATGTTTGGATTTCCTGTAGTGGAAATGGAAGTCACCCTGCATTAACTAATAGATGAGTGAGGGTTCTTCTTCACTGTTTATTTTGTCTTTTCATTCAGTAATTCTTGATGCAGCGCCACCTCAAAGACCCAAACATTCACTGGTGACCAAAACCATCTACTGATCTAAAATGTTTAATATCTGTTGATCCACTAATCCTACCAATACATGTGAATAATTAGTGTAAAATACAGTTTGTCGTCTTTTCATGGTCATCAGATATGACCCATTTGGATGCTCAGAAGCTCCGTAGTGAACATAAAAAACCCCATCATCTTCTACAACATTGAGTCACCAGTAAAACCCATGGAGTTGGATCAATGACAGTGGATGGACACACTTATTTTATTTTCAATTAATGACATGTTTAGTTTAAAAAAAGTCACCTTTTCTTCAACTTCGTCTGTTTTGATGCAATAACCGTCAACTTTAATCTCACCTTTAATAAATATCTACATGATCATTAAATCAAATATAGGAAAATACTAGATTTTTCACTTAAACACACAAAATAAATAGGTTAATATTATAAATGCCCAGCTACTTAAGGGCGAAGGTGGGGTAGACCCTGGACAAGTCGCCAGTTCATCACAGGGCTGACATATAGAGATGAAGAATCACTCTCACATTCACACCTATGGGCAATTTAGATTAGCCCATTAACCTATCAGTAGCTGGGATAGGCTCCATGCGAACCCCGTGACCCTAGTGAGGATAAAGCGGGTATAGAAAATGAATGAATGAATATTATAAATGGTGATACATCACTGAAGAAAGGTTAAATAAGAGAGAAAAATTAATTTTGGGAACTCCCACAAAAAGAAGACTGGGCCTTTATGGGTTAAATTGCAGTCACTTCATTTATAGACTCCACCAACTACAAGTATAGGTATAAGTTTGTCGCTCAAAGACAGAATGTAATTAGCATTTGCAGCTTTCAATACTTGACTGAATCTTTGTCACAAAGTACTTTACATTCTGCTTAATTGACTTGTAAGTAATACTGATAAAAGCAGAGCTTTAAAAACCCTTACTTTGCTTCTAAAGCTTTTATTCTTATCGTCTTTTATTAAAACATATTCAAGACATTTCACTTTTCTGACAAAAGGACATTTAAAGAAAGGCCACGATTTAAAAAAAGAAAGAACAGAAAAAAGAATCTGGCGCGATAATTTGTCACAAAAAGGTGATTATATTTACGCATCACAAAGCTAAGAAGGTGCCACTTCTCTTTAATAAATCAGCATAGAGGAAATCGTGACAATGGGTCTCAGCCAAGTGGAGAGGATATAGAGCATTTTGACTGAGACCACGGAGGATCTGACTTTGAATACGAATCCTCCAAAGTTAAACCTCCATCACACTGATATAATTACATTCAGATAACAATGTATTCAATGTGAAGTGACTTCTCAGCCTGTTTTGACCACTCGAGTGCTCATCCAGTTTTTCTATTTTAGCCAAAAACAACCAATAAATGAGTTCTTCAGCTGTCTGGGCTGACGTGCGCTGTGACAACAAGCAGTGATTCACACAGACAAAGTTCAGACGCGCGCATTTCCAAAATAAACTAGTCCGTCGCTCATTTTCCTACAGTTTTCTTGTGCCTTCTGTCTGAGTCATACAGCGCTGAGTATCTGCAAATCCTTGCTCAAGATGAAGCACTTGAAGCTCCAACATTGCTTTTGTTCATTTTGTGCCTTTGGAGGAATAAACAAGGAGTGAGTGACAGTTTGTTAAGTCAAACTTTGTTCAAAATATCTACTCCTGTACGCTGTGTTTCCCTGAAGGGCATCCTTACTGTATCATGACATGAGGATGGGTGGGGATGTGATGAGCAGTGCTGGCCAACATAGCTGAGTAGACAGGAAGTGCCACCTACACCATAAACACTCAAACTTCATCAATTTCATGCTTGTCACTCAAACTGCAATCCAGCCAATTTCCAAGCAAATTCCACCTGCTGTTAAACCTCAAAAGGAAGTGAAGTGGCAGTTAGAGGCTGTCAATCATCCACATAATCTAAAGAGACTCACAGAATTGACTTTTTGTGAGGATCTGTCTATTTTTCTTCAGGGATCTTATCACCTTTACAGTGTGTGGATACTGATTAACTGTGACCTATTTGAGGCGAAACCCAGAACTGGAATCTCATACTTAGAAAAAGTCCTTACATTCAACCTGCACAATGTGAGGAAACTGTGATTTGTGATGACACTGTTCAGTACTGTGATGAACACAGGAACCATCTTATCATATCTTATGTTACACTCAGGGATGCAAACACAACCATGGTCAAAAAAGAGAGAGGCGGCGCGACCACCCCCCAAACCACCCCCCATCCCCCCCGTCCGACGGTTTTGAAGTCACTTTACTTTCGCCGACGGTGCGTCCGCACCCCCCCCAAACTAAACGTTATCCAGGAACAAAAAAACGATCATTCACCTACAGATACTGCGTTGAGAACATACTGCCATCATGCAACTCATCTAATAAAATTACGTTTTTTTTCACACGAAGGACAGGGAATGGCTAATTATATAGTTAGATGAAGGCTATAGTAGGTTACAAATGAAACACACGTATTGGAACACTTACGCGTTGATTGTAGATTCCAACCTCCACTTCAGCACGGGTAGATTCTGCTCCAGTCCAAAGACAGCATTTTCGAAAGTGGATAAAATTCAGTTTGGAGCTCTTTGAGTCACGTGAATGAGGCGCGAGGAAAACAGGAAGAATAGCATCTTGCTCCCTCTACTGTGGATTGTTTACATTGTAGGCCAATGGCCTGCACAGAAGGCTTCTTGGGCATCAGTGTATTACCGGAGCACGCAGCGCCGCCCCCCCCCAAAAAAAAAACCTCTTTGGATCTAAACGAATTACACAAGTCACCCAAAATGCTAGGGAAAAAAATCGAGAAGCGCCGAAAAGTGTGCCGTTTGCATCTCTGTACACTGGTCTACAAGTAAAATGCTTCAACAATAAAGGTCACTAAACTTTACCAAATTTGAGTCATAAATATAGAAAAATTCAGCCCAAAGTCCTAGCTGGTTATAGTTTCTAAGATACAGTCTTAGGCCAAAATGTGAAATTCTGACAATAATAACACACCATCATATATATTGAAAACATGAGCTAACCAGCACTTTTGTCGTTTGTTTTGTGATTCATCTTATTAAACTATGTCAGATTTAGCACATTTAATGTCTGAAGCAGATATTTTCTCAGAATTTGTAGAGCAGTGTTATCTCATCTGATCTTATCTTAATTATGATACAACAGTTAAGTTCTCATATCCTCCTGAAACCCAGTAATATAAAAGTTTTGACTTTTTAAAAATATTACATAATTGTTTTGGATGGAATCAGCATAAAGCAACTATTTTTGAGACACTTTTTAAATTATTTATTCTTACTGAACATCCATAGCAGTGGACAGCATATTTTTTGTTTGTTTTCAGTAAAGCTGTGAAACTCTCGTCAAAAATGTACTCTCGGGTCTCACAAGATTCTTTTTTTTTCTTTTTGTGGGAAATAACATGCAGCAATTAATTCAGTCAGAAAATGAATCCAGGTCACTGTAATAAGGCTCTAGGACGTAATAGTGTGATCCACTTAAGCCCCCAAAGTCCTATCTAACTGGACACCAGTTAATCTACTGGTAGTTGGAGTTTCACTGGATGGATTAAATGTTACTGGTTTTTGCAGACAACATCACATCTGGCCTTTTCTGGCTTCCTTGCACTGGCTCTGCGTTTGTTGAAGAGTTGATTTTAAGATTTAACTGATCACTGCTGACCCTCTATGAGGCAGCTTGTGACCTGTTAAGATCAGTTGAGTCCCTGTTAGGTCTAAAGGTGACCATGTGCAAGCTCCTGGACTCTGGAACCACCTACTTAAAGTGATAATAATCTATAATAGGGTCAAAGCACAGTAATGTCCCATCAGAGAGCAGACTTTAATTGACTGTCATTCCAACATTTATTTCAATATAAAGTAGCTCCTCATTTTGGATAATCCCTTATTGTCCAATTAAAGCAAAAATGTGAGTCATTTAGCAACAACTAATCTGTCAAATTGTCCCATCAGAGAGATTTTGAATACCATGTTTTGACCCAATAATAAAACGTAAATAATAAAACGTGAAGACTCAGTGACCTCTAAAAACACACTTCTTAAAACACAGTTGTATAGACCTGCCTTTATGTGATTCTGGTATTCATTATCATTTTATTTTGCCACCCACTATATCAATTTTTAAGTCCATTCATTGTTTTATTGCTTTTATGGCTGTAATAGGTTACCAATTTCACTATTTTCGCAATGTGGTGCCGACTATTTTCTACCTTTTGTAACACTTTTGCATTTTTTTCCCCCATTATTCATTCATTCTCTGAACCTGCGTTATCCTCAGTAGGGCCAGGGGCGGTTCGCTGGCAAAGGCGGGGTACACCCTGGACATGTCACCAGTTCATCACAGGTCTGACATATAGACACAAACAATCACTCTCACATTCGCACCTATGGGTAATTTCGATTAACCCATTAACCTATCAGTGCATGATGGTAGGAGGAAGGTGGAGTACCCGCAAAGAACCCACGCAAACACAGGGAGAACATGTAAACTCTGCACAAACTCCACTGGTGCAGGAATCAAACCTAGGACCTTCTTGCTGTGAGGCACGAGTGCCATCACTGCACCACTGTCACCCATTTATTCATTATTATTCAAATGAATGATTTTGACCATAATTCTATATTTTCGTGTTATTTAGTGAATGAACACCATATTTAAAAAAAAAAACATATATATATATTATATTCATTCGTGTACTTCAAGCAGTCCATTACAATAAGTTTATGACATGTTCATATTGCATCAGTTATGAAAATGTGATTTATTGGCGAACACTACTGCATATTCCATATAGATTATTATATTTTGATTGAGGAGTGATCTTATTGGGGCTATAAGAGAGAGAGACTCTGTACTCTGTCGGTAAAAGATCATCAAAAAGAAAGAATGTTTGACAAGGACTACACAAACCATGCATAAAAATACATATCACACTTCCTTTTAGACACAAATGATACATAAAACATGAACTAATGACTTCCACAGCCATATTACTTCCTATTGTCAACAAGAAGAAACCTGCTAGGATTGTGTCAGTAGCAAATAAAATAGTCTGCAAATCCCAAAAACCTCTGAACCAACTTTCAGTAATTTATTTAATGAAACCGCAAGCATGAACTTCTTTCACACTTTTACTCCAGTGCACAATTTAGATTTACCTCATTCCAACTGCACAAAAGTCTGCCCCTCGTCCTAATATAAAATATGTGTAGTACTTGCAATAATATGTACTTCCTCTGGTAGGAACATTTTGGTAGATGGGTGGTGGTGGGGAGCATACAATGCTTCTTCTGTCATTATTTTGCTCAACATCTTAAAAACAAACAGGCAGTTGACTAATCATTTGTCAAATCTATTGCTTCGATTGAGCAGTGATTCTCTCATTCAATAATGTGACGAAAATCCCTGAGAGTGTATTTCCAGACACACCGTGTGGAATGTGGCTAGAGCTTAGCACACAGTTGTATGTTCTGTGACATTTTCTTTGGCTGATAAGCAGGAGGTGTCTGGAACAGCTCCTCACCCCTCTCATTCAGTTACCCATGGCCTACAACGCACATTCCTTTTTGCCAAATGATGGTGCCCAAAGCATTTCGCAATGAAATATGAAGCAATAGGTCAGTAGGTGGGTTCTGTTGTGTTGGCAAGTCAGAATGTGGAGTAATAAGCAAATTGAGTTTTCCACTAGACCAGAAAAACACGTTTTACAAAAAGGCAAAACGCCAGCAACAGGCTCTGTAATCACTGAGAATTATTGATGACCCATCGTGTGTTTGAGTCGTTACGAGGATTTTAAGCAGCATGTTATGTTATATACCAATATCTGTCT
>JAQQZY010000007.1:9549819-9559850 GCA_030068375.1 Ostorhinchus rueppellii | reverse complement strand
GTCATTGGAAAATTCTGAACAAAGTCTGTGTCAGTGAAGCGGCTAACGTCACTATCCCACCACTCCTGACTCCGACTTGTACAGACGTAGCAGCCACAGTTATAAACCTGCTTCTGCTCTTTTTTTAATCTTCTACTGAAAATTATTTGACTGGTGCTGACTTCGGTTTTAGACAAACTTTATCAGTGCCACACACGCCGATACAAGATCCCTCCATATTTACTTCCTTAAACACAGTGCGTTCTGCATGGTCCCGCATGACGTCAGAACCTCATCTGCGCATGCGGGTCACTTCAGTGTCGCATTCAGTTCATACTCAAAACTGATAGAAGTCGCATTTAATTTGTACTATGAATGAGCACAGAAAAAATTGGATTCCACAAAAAGAAATCCAAATTGTGCTTTCAGACCTGCTTTGTGAACATAGCCTTAGACTGGTGTCTGCTGAACGGGTTCAGTGACCAGTCCATCCCAGCCCAGGTAATCTGACAAACCAATGACTCTGCATCACTCTCAGTGCTCGAACAGCCCCTGGAGGAGACAACATGTCACTGACCATGTCTGACTGACGGAGCAGAGACTTAGTACTTGCATGTACTTGAATAGTTTCCTGAGAGCAGAGGTGGGTAATCCCAGCTCCATAGAGTAAAAGTCCTGCCATGTATTTGTTCCAACCATTCACTGAACCAGCCCATTTTGATGAGCACAACTCCTCATCCAGGTTGATAGAATAATAAATGTGTTAAGTAATCACGAAAACTGATGTATTGATTGGTCCATTTTATTTTTTTTTTAACAAAAGAACAGCTAAACATGTGGATGCTGATCACATTCATTTAAAGGCAAACATTAACATTTCAGTCATTTTCGTTTGTGACTATTTTACCAAACAAAACCTGTAAACTTATTTTTCGCCTCAAAGCTTAGTTAATACAGTAGTTCAAATGTCAATGGAAAAATCTATCTTTTGATATCAGTTCTTTGTTGTATTACATGATCTGTCACATACTCTGTTATGACTAGTTAGCTTACTGATGAAGGTTTTTTTTTTTTTTTTTTTTCACCTTTTTAACCTTCAGCAATTAGAATTGCTGATATTACCTACACATAAAATGGCTCCTGCAAAGAAATACAAACAATGAAAAACCTGATGTGCAGTGAGGTTATCAAAAAAAAAAAAAAAAGGGCCCAGTGACTTTTTTCTTCCTTTGACAGAGTATTTGTAGCTTGGCTCTAAGTGAAACCAACATGACCTTCACTTTAAGTGATTAGTCTCCAGCCCACCTGACCCACATCTTTTATCATCCCTAAATCTGAAGCAAATGCATACTCTGGAATAATTTAATAAGCGCTGTAGTGCAGCTCAGCTCCTCCATAATAATTAGCTGGTCTTCACTACAAAACCAATGTTCCATTCACAGTCGCCCCTCCTCCTCGTTTCACACATCACCATAACAAAACTGATTACTGGTGGGAAATAAATTGCTAATGATTTATACACTCTACTTGACAGAAAACATGAGGGATTTATGTCTCTCAGCAACACTCAGCCTTAGACCAGTCCATAATCATTGGCATACTGAACTACAGTACTTATTTAAATATGAAAACTTTTAACCACATACAAAAAGCACTCGGGTTGAGCAAATGCATGCAATTGCAAATACAACCTTTAGCTCCTTTAGCTGTAAATTACATTACGCAGATCTGAATTTATTGTGCATTATATGTAAATTATTCAGATATTCTTTTGAATGTGAATGCTTGTACAAGGGGGCATCAAAACAGCTTGTAGAAAAAGAACATACGTAGCTTTAGAACGGTTTAAATTGCATTGGCTCTCAGTTTTACACAGATGAGCTTAAGGGCTGCTATCACTGTTTGTCAAAGTGCATTAATATGAAGCATATGCTGAAAATAAACATCACAGCTTAAATGTTTCATTTATTTATTTGCAACTGTCCTTTTTTCATGAACTTGTTCACACCCCCTTGTATGTTTGTTTCTGGCTCCAGTATCTCTCTCAGGGTTTTCATTAAATTTCCCTCCAGCATGACTTAGGGCTGGCCTCAGAACATCATCACATGAAGCGTCTCTTTCAACTCAACCTGTCAGTTCAATGACAGGATGGGTTTTTATGATGTGACATACAGTGATGCAAGGGTAACAGTGTGGCAGGCTGTAAACATGTGCGAACTAAACCTCATAAAACCAAATTAGAAACATTTGTCGCTAATTGAGAAAGCTCATAAAAAAAGGAGAGAAAATATTTTTTTTGTTTCTCCTGCAGTCTTCTAAGTTAACATGTGGAAAGTTAACAACCTTTAAAACAATCACGATTCCAGTGTTGGTTTGACCTGCCTCAAAATGCGTGACTATAAGACACCGTTATATCAGCTGCTGCTGCTGCGATGTGTGTATATACTGTACTGAAGAAAGAAAATGCTAAATAAAACTCGATATTTCATGATGAAATAGTAGCTTATGATTCCAAAAGTAGGAACCTTAGTACATGACAAACGTCTATCACCTGCATCCAACACCATCTGGACAGAAATTACACACAAGACTTAATGAGCACAATTCTCATCCCCAGAGAAAGAAAGGATCCCATTATGGACACTCCATTAGCTTTCTTGTTTAACCAGCACCTGGCAAAAATTTCATGGATAAAATATTAAATATAAAAGCTTCTCTGAGGAATGAAGCCTCTGGTCTAGTATGAAATACAATGTAAACGTCAGAGGATTGATAAGTCACAAAACTATAAAAGACATTCTGAATACAGTCCACTATTAACCTTCAAAGTGCTTTCACACTGCTGACGTCCAGTTTTCTTCATCGTGATTATGAACATCTTCATTATTTTATTTAAGGTCTTGAATTTTACCTCAATTAGACATTTACTCTGAATTGTTGAGCTACTGTGAACAAAATATCCTGACTTTTATTTTAGTGACAAGATGCTTATTCAGATGTTTAAGGCGTAGGGACTGCATCATCCAAACTGTAATATTTCTTTCTGCAGACAGTGTGATCACTCACTGCTGTTTGACAGTGGCTCAGCAGTTTGCTTTCAAGCTTTGACTTATCGAATCCTGTGAATAGATGCATCCATTCAGTGTCATCACAATTCATTTATTTATTCTTGCCATAAAAAAGTCACATTACAGTAATGCACATTAGTATAATTGCACTTTTACCATGTTTTTTTTTTTTTTGACAAATGATCTTACATCTCCCTGTTTCTATATTTAATTGTTTAGTATGAATGTATTTTAAGGTTTTATTTAAAGAGTAAAGCGTTGAGAATAAATAGTTCGTAAGTCATGCTAAAGATGTCAACATACTGTAAAGATATGAACAGAATCTGTTCAGTTTTATGTGACCACTACAGGGAGTAGTGAGTCATTTAGCTGGTTCCCTGTGGGAAGGAAAACTAATGCTAAGGAGCCTAAGAGGGATGATAAAAAGTGAGAAGATGGGATGAAAACCACAAAGAAACCAACACTGTTGTTGTTTTCATCACTGGATACAGCTCAAAATGAAAAGAAAAGAGTTTGATGATAAAAATCACTGTTTCTTCAACACTGTTGAGTTTGATTTTGAGGCTTATTAAGCTATAAAGTTATTATTTGATGTTATTATCTTTGCTAAGTTGTTGTTTGTTGATCCGTGGTTCAGACTAAACTGTGACAGTTCTGACCTTGTTTAGATTTTTCCACACAGATCTTCAGTGCAGCTATTTACAACACAAACTGGACACAGAACAGAGGTGATTTATGGTTTTACTGTGTCTGTTTTCAATCTAAAGACAGAGCTAAGCTAACAGAACTATAATGTAAACAATCAGCTGTGTCAAAATTACAACCCTTGTAAAGTTTTATTTATTCTACTCCAACTGCATTTTACATTTTTCGTTTTGAGCACTGCCTGACTTTATGACACATATTTACATATTTTAATTTGACTTGATGTGATTGCAAATGTCAGATAAGTCTAAATGGGTACAAATGGTGGTTGGTAGATTGATTGATTGAATATTGTGTTTATTTTTCATGCTCCAATGAAAACTTGCACTAATGTCCATCCACATTTCAGTATGCAAATCTTGTTTAGTTGGTATCTCTCCCGTTTTACTGTCAGCTCAAAGCATTTATTAATAGCCTTGTTTTCTTCCAAAAGAGAGGCTTTTCCTACACATGGGATGGCACCTGGATCCAAAGGCTGTTTCATCATGTCTTAAACCGGCCTGTTGACAGCCATGCAAGATAAGAAACTGTGATAGATGATGCTTGTCAGGTTGCACGTTTCAAATGCTACAGCCCACTCCAGAAAAGAGCCGAGTCTTGTTCTTTCATGTGTCCAATACTTGCCTTCATGTGCTGAGCGTGTCTTTTTTAAATTAATGCAGGAGGAAGGCCTTTCAGTTCATCTGACACACAAACAGGCATGTGTGTGACATAACAAAACATGACAAAGCTTTCCAAAAGTGTACTGTCAATGAAATGAGATGCAGCTCTAATGCATTGAATAGCTCTGCTCAGTTCTATATAAGAATTTACAAAATGTCACATTACATGACAGAGACGGTCTGTTACCACTGCAAACACCGGAATATTTCACATGCATTGTTCACAATTTACATAATTTTATAATACTAAGAGACACCATCTATAGCCTCCATATTCACTGAATTAGACCTCGAGATTCTATTGTGCCCTGTCGTATAGGTTGCCAAGCGCAGAGAAGAATTGGATGAGACAGGTCTTTTGAAGATGAGAGAAGGGTGAGAGAAATTTAAGATATAGGAAGCATTAATGGGGCCCAATGGCCCTGTGCCTGTGCCCCGAGTGGCTTTGATCCATCCCCTCCAAATCCAGCAGCCTCTAGTCAGGGTGCTGACGAGAGTAATTTCCTGGTTGAGGTGGAGGAGAAGGTGCTAGTGCTGACAGGCGAGGGGGGGAAAAAAAAGAAAAAACGAGAGTGTGATGGTTTTACTCCATATCACTGATCATACAAGGTGATTATTTGGGCTTAACACGAAGAGCTGAAAACAAAATGTCAGCAGGGCTACAACTAATGACTGCATCCTGTAGTTAATTAAAGTCTGTTATTTTATCGATTCAGAAATTATGTGTTGAGTCTATGAAATGTCAAAAAATATGAAAAAATACATTGTTTGGTCAATTTGTCTCACATGTTCAATGGTTCAAATTAATGGTAATACACAAAAAAGTGAGCAAATATTCACATTTTAGTCAATGGGGGGGAAAAAAAAAACATGGCCTTCCCCTGGTTTTCCAAACCATTATGAAACATCTTAGTTATTTACAGTGTATGTTTTCCTCAACATGCAGGACAACTGGAAAGGATAGAGTGCATATTAGCCCACATTTTTATTTATCATCTCAAAATGACCAAAGTTTACCCAGTTTAAAAGCGAGTGGTAGTTTTTATGCTGCCGTGTATTCATGCATGCTGTATCACATTTGTCCAGCAGTCACCACCAAAGCACTCTGGGTATGTAATGTTAGAGAATATCGCATTACGGACTCTTATGCTGTTGCACATAGCGAGGTATGAAGTTGATACAATGAGAGCGATGTAAACTTACCAGCACTTTGAGCTGCTCATGACATGTTTGGTTATTGTCATTTCACTGCTATTTTCAATGAAAACAAGTGAACAAATGGAGTGTTGTTCTTATCTAAATGTGATCGTAAGGCTATTGTATTCCAAAATTACTAACATCTCCAAAAATATTGGTCCTATCAACTTGCTGTTTTTGGCTCATGGTTTGGTTCTGTTTGTTGATAAAAAAAAAAAAAATACACAAGTATGCCCAACTGCAGCAGTCAGCTCTTCCTAGATTTTTTTGTCAATCCTCACACACACACACACACACACACACACACACACACACACACACACACACACACACGCACACAGAGGCCACTTGGCTTTATAACAAAAAAAAACAAATGTAGGAAAAACCTGAATTTTTATTTTAAAATGATTTGATTTTTAATTTCTTTTCAGCTAAAATTAGTCTTTTTTCTCTTATTCATTTGAGTGATTCTGCAGTAAAAGATGAAACACATTAAAAAAAGACATAATATTTACCTCCGCCAAGGAGGTTATGTTTTCATTGGCGTTGGTCTGTCTGTCTGTCTGTTAGCAAGATAGCTCAAAAAGTTATGAACAGATTTTCATGAAATTTTCACAGATTGTCAGAAATGGGGTATCCTACAGATGATTCGATTTTGGTGGTGATCCGTACATTCAGCGCCATCTAGTGGATAAAAGTACAAACAGTCTTGGCGGAGGTCTGTGCTCTCCGAGTGCTTCTCTAGTATTTAAAAGTAATGTATTTATATTTAAGTCAAAAAGTGAGAGTCTGAGGTATTTCTTAGGTGTTTATAGGGTGTCAACATTCAATACAGTGCTTTTCTAAGGCTTTCATTCAGTTGAAATGACAACTTAACATTGTAAGTCCTCTAACAACCCAATTTTCCTGGGAAAATGCGATTATTGCAACTTATGAGAGGTGGCAATAGTAGTAGAGGTACTTTTTATTATTTTTTTCTCTTTAGGAAATGTTTGAAAATGACATGTCAGAATGTGATATAACGCTTTATTCTGTGATGTCATACGATCAAAATGAACCCCTCTCCTTTTGTAAATTATGACAGTAAGATGAGCTCCCCTGTGATCGTACTCCAGGTGGGTCTCACTGTACTGTGTAAAACCAAAGAAAACTCAGCATGTGTGCTTTGATACACATACATGTTGCTGAAGGGAACAGCAAAGGAACAGAGTTTACGGTGTTTTTAGATGACTCCTGTGAAGATCCCAACAGGGTGCACGCATCGTCTACAAGTCTAACAAGACCTCGTGTGGCACTGTTTATTTATTTAAGAGGCACTGCCTTTGTGGTTTAACTGATAGAAAACGACATGTAAAAGGAAAAAAGAAAACCATAATGAGGACTTTGACAGAAGGTACTGCACATTTTCAGTGTAGTAAATGTTCTTTGTAAATGAGTCACTGGGATGCTCTGAAACAAAGCTTTGTTGCTGACAAATGATTGAACAAAAGGCACCCAAGTTGGACATATTTTCAGATGTGAAACTGAAGACATTGTAAGGATGTGACAAAACATTAGCAGAGTTTTCAGACAAACCCCACCTCATTCATCAAAATTAAAAAGGGGGACTTTTTTTTTCTTCCGATTTTCAGATTTCTATACGTTTGAAAAGTTAATTTAAGACTTCCTGATAGCTTTTTGATAGCTTTATGAATTCAATTTAAGACCTATTTCACATTCTGTCGGGTCCAACCTCAGTAATGTTCCTGATGTGAATACAGAATACAGATGATGATCTGCTTTTTTTTTGCTGGTAGCTTTTTGAGGTGATATCATGCTGAACTCTAAAAAGTTAGCAGTTGTAGGCATAAAATTCATCAAGTTTAAACAAGCATCAACTAAGGACTTCATCGATCAGTTCTGGGCTGTCAAAAGACAAATTTAAAGCCCCAAAACTGAGATAATTAGATGTCAGAGGGGGCAAAAGTACTCACATTCTGTACTTAAGTAGAAATATAGTTACTTGATTGAAAAAAAAATACTCCTTCACTTAAGTAAATGTTAAAAAAGTACAACTTCACAATTGTAATAAAGTACATAAGTAAAAAGTAAAACTAAATTTTTTTGTGATATGATACAGCACTTATTTAACCAAAATCATATAGAGAATCATATAATAATAATAATATTAAACAAAATGCAGGTGGGTAGAGGATAAGGAAGTAAAACAATCAAAAAAAAAAGATTAATGGATGAAAATAGTTTTCAGGACATTTAATGATGATGATCATCTACATAATTTCACTGTAGTTTTATTTTGAAGTGAACTTCACCTCTTTTTATATATGGTTAAAGAGAGAAAGAGAGATTTCTTGATGGCGTGAGTTTTACTCAAAAATAAAGCCCTTAAAAGTGAGTTACTGAGTAGACAATGCGTATAATCATTGATCGGGTCCTCTGGTACTCAGCTTTACGGGTATGGACACAGCCTGTACTCCCTTCTCTCTCCTCCACTGATTTTCCCTCTGAAGCGATCTGTTTTATTTACTGTCACATCCTTTTAGTTTGAAAAAGTAACAAGCCTATTCTGAGAATGTAACTAGTATAAAGTACAGATGTTTATGCAAAAATGTAGGAAGTAAAAGTAAAAAGTTGCCAGAAAAATAAATAAAGTACAGATACCTAAAAAATATACTTAAGTACAGTAACTAAGTACTGATACTTTGTTACTTCCCACCTCTGTTAGATGCTTTATGACTTTCTGAAGACCTGCAGGAACATTGTTGAAATAACCTGCTGTACACTGTATGTGGAGGCGCTAATGACATCTGTCTCTATGTCTCTGGTTTCTCAAATCTATTTCCGGCTCCTTACAGACTCCTGAAACAAATATATAAACCATGTGCTGGCAGGGAAACCACCGATATGACAATACCCAACAAAGAAAAGATATTTATAAAAGAAGAAAATACAGCAAAAACATCTGCAGATCACACATAGGCTACTGCACAACAGACGTGCACACAACTTGACAGCATTTTCGAGCTATTTGACATGTGTTATGTCAGTAAACATATTTTCATGAGTGATTAGCTAAGATGACATTCTGTTCTACAGTTTAGCTCTACAAAACACAAGCTATAATCTGTATGACTTTTGCATGATGACTGAATTACACTGAAACCTGTCATTGTAGCTTCATTGTGTTGCATGGATTATGCATCTGACATTTAGTAATGAACACTGAGATACCACTAATGATGGTTTATACACATGCACTGTGTTACAGGGAGCAGAACTGCAGGCCAATGTCACATAATCAGTAAAACAGCGCTTTGCCCGTTTTAATGACCAGTTTGACAAATTCGGCAGAAGCATTGATAATGTAATTAACAGCTCATTTGTATGCATTCATAGTAAACTGGTGAATTATGGCACTGAATATTGCTCATTTCTTGTATGTTATCTAACTAATAACTCAAGGGAAGTGAAGACAAATTCGCACAATGCGGACAATTTACATCGTGCTCCTTCCCAGATGAAAACCGATCAGACTAGGACAAGGAGGCTGCTCACAGGAAGGACGCTTCACCCACAAATGCTGATATCAGCTCAAGGAAACCAGAAATTTATTGCCTTTAATCACTCTAATGCTGCTTTTTATTGTCTGGGATTTCTCAAAAGAATCACAACACAACTGGGAGCCATATGACATTGATCTCTACTCTCATGAGCCGTAATTCAGTCAAAATCTTTAGGTACTATATGTAATGCTGCGGTAAATGATCAGGCTAAATGGCTTCTGCAAAATATGATCCAGTTCTTTGCCAATTATTTTGTAGACCTTATAAAGCAACCAATTCATTCAGCTTTAAATGCAGACTATGGCTGATAGCAGGTTCTTTACAGGAAGAGTAAAGGTGCTGCCCTGTTTAGTCTTATTAATGAATACTCATAATAATCAATCTATAGGTAAATTAACCATGGAAATAAAGACTGATGAGCACCTTAATGACTTAATTACTCCACATTTAATCTCACAGGCTCCTAGAGTTTCAGTAATGCACTCAGGAGCGTAGGCATTACTGTTACATCATACTGTCCTGCTTCATGAACATAGCTATAAAAGCTCTTTTCTGTGATTTTAGCAATTGTCTCACTGGCATTAAGTGGACTTGCAGTGTGAAATCAATAATGCAAAAGAGGCATTCCTCAGATTGTCTACATTCCATTTCTTATTGGTGGCCCATAGGTCGAGGTCAGGACAGGCTACTGATTTTGTAATGCACCTTTAACTGATCTATCCTTCCACCCAGCATACAATCACAACAGAGAGCTTTTTTGGTGTAGGAGCCGTTTCATAGTAGCTTGGCGAATGCGCAGACCCCTCGTGTGTTTCCGCTCAACTTCGTCAACTTCGTGAGCACACACAGGGGTCTGG
>JAQQZY010000007.1:9506367-9535559 GCA_030068375.1 Ostorhinchus rueppellii | reverse complement strand
CCAGTTCATCACAGGGCTGACATATAGAGACGAACAATCACTCTCACATTTACACCTATGGGCAATTTAGATTAGCCGATCAACCTATCAGTGCATGACTTTGGATTGTGGGAGGAAGCCGGAGTACCCGGAGAAAACCCACACAGACACGGGGAGAACATGCAAACTCCCAGGAATCGAACCCAGGACCTTCTTGCTGGGAGGCACGAGTGCGAACCACTGCACCACCATGTCGCCCCTTTGCCCAGAATTGTTGTTTGCAAATTGAGTAGATAAACTACAAAAAAATACCCCAAAAATCAAAGTGTAGTTTAACAGCATAGTTCAACTGCATGTAGTTTAAGTCTCCCCATCACTGTATTTTGGTGCATTTTTGTGGATCATAAACAGAGATCGTACATATCTGTGTTTTGCAGAAACCTACAATAGCAACATTTCATTTAGCAACGGCTTATGCAAATGTTCTCAGACTGCTGAATTATTCAAGCACTCATGCACTTTGATCTTGAAGAATTTTAACTTGAATATTTTTGATCCATGTGGAACTCGAGTCTATTGGTCTGTTTTACAAAGTAGGGCTGCGTCCTGAAAGTTGATGAGTCAAATAATCTGTCAGAGACCTCCTTCGTCAACTGAGATTCCTCGTGTCTTCCTTTCTAGAAATTCAGTGTGCATTTCACTAACAAAAATTCCAGGGATAACATGAGGATATATGCATGAGGAGAATCATTAGTATATTTCTCGCAGGGTTAGGTGGCACACTTAACTGATGAGTGAAGCTGGACTCAGAGGTGGGGTGGCTGGTAAACTAGGCTACTTAAAACCATGTCTCAGAAGAAGTTCAGTTGCTTTTTGAACATTTCAAGCAAAACACGAACAAAGTTTGACGCAAACTTTATGTAAGAACTTGCTTACAATGATGACGGAGCGTCCAACAGAGCAGAGCCTGGTTGTTTCTGGACATATTGCGCTAATGACTGCCTTACCGACTGCTATGTAACCCCAGGAGATATCATCCACTGCCACTCACTATTGAATATTTCATTTTTCATGCATTAGACTGAGCATAGCCAGGGAAAGGGGTGAGAGTACAGACAGTGGACATGGAGAGACGGTACGCAGGAGATACTTTGAAATTCAATGTGAACAATGCCGTGAATTCTTTTTAAGTCTCCCTCTACTCAAAAACAAGTGTTTCAATGTTCACTCACCGTAATCTTTGCCTTTTACTCAACAAAATGAGGTTTCAAACATTTATCTGCAGAAGGAGACCGTTTCTCTGTGCTGACCAAAAACCGACTGGAATCATTTGTGACAGTATTAAAATACTGGAACCAATTATGATCCAGTATGCAACTTTAATATGTGTGAAATGGAGCGAGGAAAAAAAAAACATCCTAAGCTCAACTTAACTGTATTCAGAGTATTGTCACTATGCCTTATATCATAACTGCAGAAGGACATTTCCAGGGTTACTTTTTTCATCTAAAAATGATTTGAATCTTAAATAATTTCATTTGGTAATTTATTCGTCTTTAGACAGGCTATCCAACTAAGTGGTTAGTCAAAGAAGCATTTATTTTAATCCATTTCATTTGTTTATCGTGGCCATTATATTTTGTGTAAATCAACAGGAAAAGTCAGAGCAAAAGATTCTTTGATTGCCAGTCAGTTTATACAAATACAAAACATAGTACTTGTGTCGTATCGAGCTGCCAGATCAAAAGTCTTGATTCCATGCGGCTCTGCTATAACGCAGTTCATTACAATGTACCAGCGATGTCTGTTAAACAAAAACACAGAAACAGCTAGTTCTGTCTAGTGCTTTACATTCTGATGCAGGCTCCATCCTCCGCCCTGGTTCTGTTTCCTCCCATTTATACTTGGTAAAGGATCTTACTATAGCAGAGGACAGATGTGCAAAAGAACAAGCGGCAGCTACATCAGGTTGTTTGAAGGCCCCCTGTTGCATGTGTGTTTAGAGACGATACTATATGCACACAGTGTTGCAGAGCTGGAGGGGATCTAACCGCATGACCCCAAAAAAGGTTCTGCACCCCTGCAGGGCAGGTGGGATGGGTAAACAACACAGCTAGGCCGGCAGAGTGTGTGTGGTATGCTGTGTAAAAAGCACATTTAAATTCCTCTCTGGCACATATGCGCGCGCACACACACACACACACACACACAGCAAATGTCCTGCTCTAACCAAGATGTATAATAAGAGCTTAGAAACAACTCATGTATTTATTCATTTTATTTTTGTTTAATTTTTTTCTCAATATCATGGACCATTGCTGCTCTTAAAACTTGAACCCAACAGTGCATTTGTGGAATATCAATTAACAACAACAAAAAAGTAGCACTCAGTATTATGCATTACAAAAACAAGGCTTATGATGTTGGGGCCAATAGCAAGGGTATATCCCCAAACTCCCCCCAATCCTCTGCTATATAATAAAGCAAATAAATGACACAATGTACAAAGGATACCAACTTAATTGTTATTCAGAAAACAGATTATGGGTAGATTTAATATAAAATGTAACATTGTGTAGAAATACTCATAACTGGTCTTTTGATATTTTCAGATGATTATCCAACATCCCCCTACCATTTGGAAAAAAAACACACCACCTGGTGTTAAAATATGACATAATGTAAACTCGACATAGTGGCATGAAGAAAAATAATAGTTAGATAATCAATACAAACTCAGTTTGAGCTATATTGACCTGATAGTGGCAGAATAATGGTAAGAGAACCATTTTTTCCGCCTGGTAAATGAAAACGACACCATATGAACTCACAAGAAAATGAGCATTTGTAAGACAGTCAATATGAACCAGATTTTATCTCAGTCGGCCTATTATTGCTTGATCCATGTCCAAAAAACAGATTTTCAATAAAGCACCCCCATTTGGATGTCTTATACTCATTGAAAAGCTGAAATCGATAGGGTTCTTTCACTAGGGGTCCCCTATGTTGGTTATGGAGGGAGAACAAATCCAACCAAATCTGTCCTAGTTATCACGTTCACATGAAGGACATCCGCCACCGCTGGCAGATCCAGCAGTTGGGGAAAATATCATCCCAAAACATCTATTTTGGGGATATAACAATAATGATAGTAGTTATTTAACATCTCTCTTTTATGGTTTTTTGGAGTGCTTTGCATCATGGGTTGTTTTTGATTAATATTACTGGGTTAGTCTGTACACGAGAGGTTGGTTTTATAATGAGTCGATCTGGACTGTAAGAGTACAGTTAGTCCACTTTCACCTGCGGGGTTACTCCAAAGAAGATAATATTCCAAATAACCCGTTTACATGGCCAGTGAAATGGAAGATTCCTCTAATATTCCTGTTTACAAGCAGCCGCGTAGTGTACAAAACCTGGCTTGTCCACTTGTGACAGACACTTCACCATGAGAGTACAGCCTCTGTGTTCAACAACCCTCTGTAAAAGGTCAGGATTTCAATATTTGCTCATATCTATAATCCTGTTGATATCCTCTGTCATTATCTCTAACAGCAGGTGTGCTTCTGACCAGAAATGTGGATTTTGTTAGAAGTGTCCATCTCTGTTAAAAGATCTTTCTCTTTACTCGGGCTAAGCTTAAACTGGGGTATTGTAACCTGCAGTAAAACATGTAAAATACGTTCATCTTCCAAATGCACTGTATACTTTTCCAAAAAGCTGAAATGATCTCTGTCTCGAGTAAGAAAATCCGGGTGGATTCTACCATTTACACGGCATCTGTAAAATTCTCATATACTCGATGTAAAATTAAAACGTGGGAAACTAGAAGGACATCAGATCAGAATGGAAGTCAGAATCTGTTCAAGTGTTCTTTGCTTCAGTTAAAGGTTTTCTCTGAACTCAGCTGCAGTAAGCTCATTTTACACTGACAGTTTGAGTAACACACAGACATTTTTCATGTTATTATGAGAAGCCATGACAGCATGCTGGCAACGTGACAGTGTCTCTATTAGGACGTTATGGACATTAGCTCAGTTGGTACTGTCATATTATTTAGCTTTCTTTCCTCATGCTATCAACATGTTGATAAAAGAACAGGGACAAGTTTTGACAATTTTTTGTTTTTTCTTTCTAATGTTTTTAATACTATGGATTAGGGCTGTAACGGTGCACTCCTTTGCACTGAACCATTTCAGTTTGGGGCCTTCCATACAAAATGGAGGAGTACCAAACACATACATGTAGCCTACATATGTGAAGAATGCAAACACTTGGGAAGCAAGGTGGCCGCAAGCAGAACCCATGTGCAGGGTTTCCTCTCTATCACAGGTGTCAAACATGCAGCCCGGGGGCCAAATCCGGCCCACCAAAGGGTTCTGTCTGGCCCTTGGGATGAATTTGTGAAATACAAAAATAGATATTAAGATATTCATCATTTTAGTTCAGGTTCAAGTGAGTCACAAAAGGAAAATAGTATCATAATAACCTATAAATACTCACGATTCCAATTTTTTTTCTCTTTGTAAAGGTAAAGATTTCCTGTATTTACACTAAAACAAAGTACAATTTCACAAAAAACTGAAATAATCTGAACAAATATGAAGATGTCCTCAGAAAAGTAATAGATATTTCACAATATTCTTCCTGTTACTAAATGTTTTGTAGATCCACTGTGTCTGTGCGTTATATTGAACATGTGGAAATGATAAACTGAAGGATAATATCGCTAAAAATTACACTCATTTTTCAGTTTGTACATTTTATTCACATAGTTTGAAAGGATAGTTTGTAGATGTACACATTTTGATTGTTTAATTTTACTTTTTTTTCGCTCTAAAAAATGAAATAAAGTTTGGAGTTGACATTCTTTCTATATTATTATGTTATTATTTCACTGGCTTGGCCCACTGCAGACCAAATTTAGTGGAATGTGGCCCCTGAATTAAAAGAGTTTGACACCCCTGCTCTATATACGTTCAACAGCGGCAAATTCTCAGCACCACCGCAAAAAAAAAAAAAAAAATAGAGAAGCACTCAGAGAAAATCTGTCCATAACTTTTTGAGTTATCTTGCTAATAGACAAACAGACAGACAGACAAACAAATAAACAGACAAATGCCGGCAAAAACATAACCTCCTTGGCGGAGGTAAAAAAACAACATGACGACAGAGAGTATAACAGAGGCATAGAAGTCATTTTGAACGTTTAAGTTTCATTTTCAGTTTTCGGTTTAGTCTGTGGCACAAAAGAGCCCATGGATTCCTTTATGGAAAGAAGCTTTTTATTTTTTAAATTAAGTTGGCAAAATCAAATGAACCTGTTCCTCTTCTCCTTCACTGTGCCTCTGCTGCGGTGCTACTGTGAGGTCATGTTCACAACACCTCATGGAATACTGTGAGGCATTTAAAAACACTACCAAAAACATCAAAAAATGTATCGAAGCTACATTTTTCTGTACAGTTACACCCCTACTATGGGTCACTTCTTCACATGTACAAACTCCATCAAAACAATTATTTTACTGCATCCTTCACTCTAGACCTCCCAACACAAACAAGACAAAGTATAGAGTTTTATTTAATATTCCACAACAATAATGGATGGTACTTCCAACACCGGTGCAACTCCACCAAAGTGTGACAATAGCTCCAGCTCTGCAGGACTGATAGTAACATTTTTTTCCCAACAACTCAAGTCTGCTCACAGTTACCAGTTCAACTTAGGTTAATATGAAGTCTCTTAAAGCAAAAAAGAAACATACAACCATTTTGGGCTCTTCAACTCATTGTTGTGATTTGTTATGACTGGCCATTACTGCTCAGTGACCCTCATCTTGCCGGATGTGGCAAAAAGCTCAGATACAGCCACCATATGCTCTTAGCTTTTGCATGCTTGGTTTGTCAGAGTTGAATTTATAGAGCAAAAAGTGCAGTCTCACTGGGGAGATGAGGCAGTTACACATTTTTAACTGAACTCTGTGGTCACTTAGCTAAAGAAATGTCACTCCTTCTCACTGAAAGTTATAATATGTACTTTTAAGCCTTGTCAGAGCTTTCTTTATTGGTTATTTGGCAGGGGAGGTGGCATTGCAAAGCTATTAGCATCATTCAATAGAGCCAATTATCGTCCTGTTTCCTCCATTCACATTAAGACTTCCATTCTGCAATGTTCTGTGAATATTTGAGGTAATCAAAGAATACAAAAAGGGAACTAAACCACAAACTGGCCATCAGAGATCTCATTATTAAAAAATATTCAGTCGCCATTCACCGAAAAGAATCATTACGGACCACATAAACCCATATCTTAAGGAGTATTTATGCATTGATGGTTCATCCAAGAATTATAGGCAACAAAACAATGTAGTTTATGAATATGCATAAGGCCAGAGGTTTGATGTTCAAAGGAAACATCCGTGATACACTCTAGATGTGGATGTTTGGAACTTAATGGCTCATTACACAAATCACAAAACATAACATTTTAGGAAACACTGTCAAGGTTCACAGCCTCTGTGAAGTTATAGAGATATAAAACTGAGACAGAACACATCAGAAGTTTAGAAATAGTGCTCATGGGGAAAACAGAGCTCTGGATAACGGCTGAGGACGAGATTGAGACTTTTACTAAGCCAGGCCAGTGCAATGCATTCAAATATATGATGACAGGACCATAACATCCTCCATCCTAAACAACAAACCTCCATGTCATCTTAACTTTTTAGACAAGACAGATCTTTATTTCATGCATAACTGTGTTTACATGCACCCTACTGTTCCGGTAGACGGTTACAGTGGGATATGCACATTTGCTTATCTTATGCAACTGAAGAAAAAATAAACAAATATCAACCAGATGCAGAGTCCAATTTGCACATGTGTCATTTCCTTCTCACACCACCCACACATGCAGCAGAAAAAAAGAGGGGGAGATAAGCGAAACTAATATGACCAATCGTTATCTCCATACAGCATATCATATACCACAATATTTTGGGATCTTTGAAGGCAGCTATGCTATGGAAATATCATACTGTTGCAATAGTATTCCATCTCAGTCAGAATCAACATGTAACCAGTGGAAGAAACAGCCACGATCCAGTCAAATCAGAAGTATTTTCCAAACTGATCCATTAATTTGGAAAGTTTGCATTCATGCCTAATGAGGATGTAAACCCTTAACCTGACTGTTTCTCTCTGGTTGCAGGAAATCTATTCACCGTGCAAATGTTTACCCCAAATGGAGGTCATGTTAAGTGATGTGCTGGGTTTCTAGGCAGGAGTAAAAATGAACCTGATCTGTAGCTGATGAGGATCTTCAATGATTTAAGGGATGATGAATGCCTCTGTTGAAAACCTTTGAAATAACTTGTTCAAACATTGTTTAACATAGAAACATTTTCTCTTTCATATGGATATTTCTGTCGGCTTAGATGACTTTGCTGGTGTCAAAAGATGTTGTCTGATTAAAAGTTCTAGGCCATCCATGTGAACAACTACAGTAGGTTGGAATTTCTAACCACATCTCTTAACATGATGCAGAGTTGATCAAGATTAAAGTTAAAAATCTCTTCTGTTAATGTGAAACGAACTCGAGGACTGGGTGGTTTGTTTTTATCAGTCAGGTTTCAACTCTTTAGCAGGTCTGAATATTAATATTAATTACTGCCTGTCAAAATACAGAGCAATTACATTATGGAGAAGTGTAAAATTTAAATCCATAATACAAATATAATCTAATTTATTTCTAATAACCGGCATGGTACATTTGTAAAGTAAATGATACTTTAATTATAATCAAAGACACAAAAAACTCCTGCTGCTGCTACCTTGTGTTTCTAAACAAAACGACATTCACAAGGTTAGTCATGCTGAAGAAATTACAATAAAAAAAAAATAAAGTTGGCTGCTGTGGGGTCCTGATACCAAAATAAAGTTGTATTAGTTTTTATTTAAGCAGATATCCAACTGATGTTTTCAGAGCAGGAAGAAACTCAGTGCCCACAGGACTCAAAGTAGGAAATGTGGTGGATACAAGACGTAAGATGAGCTTCACTGCTGACATCTTACCAACCAATCACAGCTTACCAAACTCATTTTCTGCCACATTGCTGCTGCTCTGGCCCTGCTCACTTTCTGTTGCTTCAGCTTCTCAACTTTCATCTGCACAGTTTGATCTAATCAGGTCTACACCCCCATACACAACATCTGCTTCATGAATTTATTATTGGTTAACGGAATGCAATATAAAGATATAAACAATGTTAGTCTCTTATTACATATGACTACAGTGCAGACACGACAGCATTTACATGGTATAATTCTGCGACGTTTCAGCTATCATGGGATTTTAATTGTGTACTCCCTAAAGAGCCGAGCTATCACCAGCAAACGCACTCCAAGTACGACTATATTTGTCTATTTCTGCAATAACACAGATAAACCAGTGAAAGGAAAGAAAGAAGAATGCTTGCTCAGCGAAAGTTTGCCTGAATAAACATTAATAATCTACAGAAGCTTCATCAGTTCCCTGAGCGAGTGGAAGAGATTCAAGCATAACATGGAGAAGCAACTATACTGATAATTTGCAATAAATTACAAAAATCAGTGCTGCATATGTTCAGCTGCAGGAAAGATATTCTATTGGTTCATAATGTTCTATTACTACTGAGACACTGACCGGCCTCAATATAAATTCAACATGCCTCATGCATTTAACAGAAGCACTCCATTTGGTTAAAAGAAAAAAAAAATATCATGTTATGGTCACAAAGGGTTTTGAATATGAAAAAAGTTCTGGATTTCTCATTCCACCTAATAAAATTCAACGGATGCTGCACCATCAACTACAGACCAACTTAATTAAACTTTACATGACCTGTTCTTACCACATAACACTGGGCATGTTTCCCAGGATAAATCTTTGGTTCATGAAAAGGAAATTGTGAATAGATGAGCATTAGAGGAAATGAAGTTACCCACAGAAACATAAAGTCAACAGAGAATCAAAGGGAAAAGAGGAAAATGAGGAGAGGAGATCTTCTAAATACAGTCAAAACTGGAACTACTTTTGCATTCAGTGATTTCCTCACTGTTTACCCTAAACTCATAACCAATATTTTCACGTACTTAAGTACTGAAGCCGAGCTGGGAATAATACCTGTTTTAAAACAGATGTTCAGTTTTTAATTGAACTAAAAAACAACATTAGACAGAATATACCTGACTGTCTCCTGACACTAATGAGCTGTTCGCTAGTCCTGCATCCTTAGAAAGGGAGCCAATCATGGGAGCCAAGCAACAAGCACTGCTGGAGCTCTCCTGTTTAGGGCTGGGAAACTGCTTAGTGCTTGATGACTAGAGACTACGGACAGTAAGTACAGTACTGACAACTGCAAAACAGCATGATATGCTGTGTGCATTTCCCAATTGTTGTTCCCAAAGCCAAAGGAACCAGTTGCCAACAGATCTCAGAGCTTTTTAAGAAAAAGTCACCAGGGGAACTTAACGTGCGATGTCATGTTGATCAGCTTCCAAGACAACCTTTCTAGTTAATTACAAAGAAGAGAAGTGATACTCCAGTTGACTTCAAATTTTGCCCAAAGGTAGCAGATTATTAATATTAAGAACTCTGTAAATAAGAGAGATTATTAACTTCAGTGAAGTCACACTGCACATACGCAATTAAGAATTATAGAACCATCTTTCCAAAGTTTTCACACAAAAAAGTTTTTTTTTTTTTTTTAAACAGTTATTTAGAACTGAGACAGTACACTGAGTTTATGAAAACATAATTCTAATTTTTGTCTTCAATTACATTTCAAGGTTTAAGATATATTTATCATCCCACGGGGGAATTGGATTTACAGCTGGCAGCAACAAACAGACACCAATCTACCAACAACACATATAATCAATACACAATATATCATATTTAAATAGAGCATATGGTTAAAATTGTATCATGTTATTTTTTGGGGGGAGAATGGGCCACTGTTCTAATAGCTTTGAACTGGCTTTGACTCTAGAGTTTACTTGAAATAAAACTGTGAGTGTAAGTTTTGTCCATTTGGCTTCTGACATGGACTCACTAGGTCTGGCTGTTTGTAACATAAACAAAGAAAAAGCAGATGTTGCTGTTTTTATTCAACTACTTTATTAAATAAGGTCAGAATGAACTACATTGTTGAGCATAAAGTTCCTGTTTTTATTCCTGTTTCTACACATCAGTAATCCTATTTGACCCGGTAAAATGATTACAGTCCCAGTTACACTTTATCAGGAAAAAAATCCAGTCACAATCATTTCATGAGAAAAGGTAAAAATATTTGATACCAGAATTTTGGGCAACATTCTGTGAGGGTGATTAAGGGTTAAATCAATAAGCAATAATTTCCCTCTGGGACTAATAAAGTATTCTGATTCTAAATCTCCACTAGATGTAAATGTTTGTTAATATTTATATGTTAGCCTTGCTTCGAACTGCTGACACGGCCAATATGTGCCCCACCTTCACGTATTAGTACCTGGGATAGGCTCCAGCACCCTTGTGACCCTCACCAGGACTAAGTGGTTCAGAAAATAAATTAATGTTATAAATATAGCACGCACAGATGAAGGCATCCATTTCTAATTTGCTGCACATACTTATTACTTACTCATAAAGAAAAGTGCAACTCCTGCTTTTTGTAATAACCACTGCACTAAGCAATAATTTATTACATACTGCAGCTGAGCAGTGCATTACAAAATGTGGTAGATTATTCCAAGTGTTATTACATGAAACGTGTTATTTTGTTGACTTTTGCATAATGCAGTGTTAAAGCCAACTTCGCTCACCAGCTGTGATGTTGGTGTACACCCCCTTCAAATTGTTTGGCGTATTGTTTTGTTTTGCTACCATTACAAATCAGTAGATTATGTACAAACTGATGGCAGTAATTTGGATTATATCATCATATCACAGCTGTCTGTGTACATTTTGAGGATTCTGATACATATAACATGTAAAAACATGATGCCACAGCACTACTAGTGGTCAAACTGTTTATAGTACACCTTTAATCAGTCGCCAACTAAGCATTCCATCTATTACACCTTGTTATATTTGCTGCACATTATGTTTCACAGCCATGCCAACATTGTGGAATACCCACAAGACTAAATGAGTAAAGAAAAAAAATGTAAAAGTTAATCTTAAGAGCTGTTAACGTCAACATCCAGCTGGTGCAGGCAATGGGGGAGTTTTGATTACTGTCCCCTCTCCAGTGAACTCAGGGGGGCTAAGCATGGAACAGCTACATCTAGCAATCTGTAAAATTACTTCTGGGCTTTGTGCTCTCATCTGCACATTTAAGCCTGAGTGCAGCTACGGCAGCTTAATCTTGATTCAGTCAATCTCTCTGACCTCTTTCTTTCAGCCCTCCTCTTGCTGAGGCGACCTGAGGCACGGCACTTCCAGGGAGATGTGTCAGACAAGGGAAGAGAGACAGCTGGTATACATTTCTAAAGGATGTGGAAATCAGATTGTCAGTCGACCCTGAATGCGGGCCCCTGACTTCAGAAGGCAGAAGTTACTGTCAGTGTCAATGATGCCCTGTGGATGTTCACTGCACTGTTCAGCACAAACGCTATGCGCTCAGGGACGACGCCCTTTGAGAACAAATATTATGAAATGAAGATTTTTCTTATCTCACGTTCTGAAATCATTTTTAGTGACATTTTTGTATGTATGTAGTTACAGGTTACAGAGTTATTAGATTATCAGGCTAAGAAGTTAAGGTCATTGTAGTAATGAGGCTTTTTGTACCTCCAGATCCAATGTTTTTCTTGATTTGGATGCTATGTTTCTGCACAATCTTTTGTAAAATTGGCAAAACTACTGTACTTTCATAGACAACTGCATTAAGAGGGATGCTGCAGGAGAGAACAAGCTACATTACAGTCATTTGTTGGTCGAGTACACCGAAATATCACTATTTTGTGTTCTTGCTTCTCTTACCTGTAGCTTTCACAGTGATCATGTTCTTTACCTCCGCCAAGGAGGTTATGTTTTCATCGGCGTGGATTTGCCTGTTTGTCTCCGCTCTCCGAGTGCTTCTCTAGTTTACAAAAGGTTTCATGGGAAGGACGGCTTGACTTCGTCCACCCTTTCACCGCAGCACAAAGGTACCAAGCAAAGTCCTTCCTAACTAGAGAAGCACTTAGAGCGTACACCTCCACCAAGGCAGTGTTTGTACTTTCATCCACTAGATGGCACTGAATGTATGGATCAACACCAAAATCTAACCATCTGTAGGATACCCCATTTCTGACAATCTGTGAAAATTTCATGAAAATCCGTCCATAACTTTTTGAGTTATCTTGCTAACAGACGAACAGACAGACAAACAGACAAACGTCGGCAAAAACATAACCTCCTTGGTGGAGGTAATGAAAGTTGGAGGCAAACAATAAACATCAACATGCTATTTCCTTTAATGTAATCAAAGATGTGAGTGAGGGATGTGCATGAGGAGTGGCACCATCACAAAGGTCTGCTGGTGTTTTATGTTGGGATCTTCCTCTACTGTTTTTTTTTTTTTTTTTTAATTTGAGAAAATAATTAGCTCATTTTGTTTTACCCAGTATAGCTGTCCTTATCACAATGCAAAAATGGACCACAAATATGTACTTTAAACTGGGGACGCCGAGGACAATACTGGACATGGAGGCTTTAGTCCATCATGAAGTTGAGCAGCAAAAACAAGCCAATTTCTGAAGTTACCTTAAGAGTTGGTTCAAGTGAAGTGTGTGTATATTATGTTGATAACACCGGTACATGTCCAGATTGGTCCTGATTGGACATCCCAGCAGGACAGTTACCCCAAGCATGCCACCAGGGTAGTGCAGCAGTGGTTCAAGGACATGATCCAGTCAAAGTCCTGACCTAAATCTGATCAGAGAATCTGTGGAGGGAGCTGAGGACCATGAAGAGTGGGCCAAAATCCCACAGGAGACATAAGAGCAGGGGTCACCAATCCTGGTCCTGGAGGTTTTAAATGTTTCCCTCTTCCAGCACACCTGACGGTTGTTATCAGGCTTCCGCAGAGCTTGATGATAGGCTGATCATTTGAATCAGGTGTGTTGTAAGAGGGACACATCTAAAACATGCAGGATACCGGCCCACGAGGACCAGGATTGGTGACCCCTGCATAAGAGCATCTGTGGACACTAACAGGAATCATCATCAAGAACAAAGGCTACTCTACTGACTATAAAGAAAAGACACTGGACTAGTAAACCTAGGGTAGGAATCATTTTGAACATGGTATTTTGGGGAAATTATCTAATAAAATACTCCTGAAATAAAGTGTTCATCCAAGTATCATTTGTTGTTATTCCCTCACTTGTGTGTCACATACAAGTCACAAAAAATGTGATGAAATTTATTCATTTCATCACAAAACAAAAAATTGGAGGGCATATGAATCCTTTTTAGGATGACTGTTTATCACCTTTTATTAGTATTTGTTGCTTCAAGTGCAGGATTGTTGCAAAAAAAAAAGGACACTTCATTTTCTCAGTCTCTACAGAAATATTCACTTTCTTTCATCCATTGTTGTCCCCAAAAAGCTTCTTGTGTGGACAAGGAAACCAAACAAAGAGGTAAATATCGGTTTTGCAAGGCTCAGGATACAGATGTTACCTGCTCTCTATGATATCAGTATTGTACCAGAACCAGAAATGAACATGTGTAACGTCAAGAAGCTCACATACCTTTTTTTGATGCCACCGACAGATCTAGCCACATAGTTAAAAAACTACTGATCTAATTATGCTGTTCTTATTATCCAATTCTACGTTGCAACCTTCGAGATGAAAGAATTAAAGAGGCTTTTATACGACTGCTGCCATCATGGGTAAGCTTTTTAGATTTGCTTCCTCTTGAGGGTTTTTGTCCAGTTGCTGAAGGTCTACAGCTTTTTCAGTTTTCCAACTTTTCAATTCTCAGGTGTGAAGAACTAGACCCGATTGCAACATTACCGAGCAATGATAGAAATGAAGAAATCACCCCTCACAAGGCCGCAGTTAATCCAGGGAAGACAGAGAGGGAAAGATCTTTTACGGCAATAAAAACACAAAGGCCCACACAGAAATGAAGGAGGCTTGGATCGCAACCCACATCAATTGCTGAGAGGTCATACTTCTATTTACAGAGTCATCATGATGCTCTGTCATTAGCGTGTCATTAGGATAATGAACCATTATGAATTGTACTCACCTACACACAGAGGCACAGCGAAGACATCAGCATGGAAGAGAAAAAAAGAGAAGACACTGTCAGTAATCGACTTAAACAAGGTTTTGTCAAACATGAATAGGCAACTGCTATTTCCATCATCATTAAAACCAGACTTGATTTATCCTCATGTTAGAAAATGTACAGGTTAACAGATTGATTTGCTTAGGCCTCAATAATTAATTACAACAAAACACATCTTCGTACAACATTAATGAAGCAACAAAACAATGATCATCTTCTGATGTTATTATACGTTTGATGACTACATTTTAAACACGTCTCCGAAAAACAGTGTCTTTATTACAACAGGGAGGTCGAGACTAATAATTCCTTTGTGTGACACTCATCATCACTGCTTGTATTCATGAAAGGTCGACAAAAGTGTTATTCCGTTTAATTATTACTTTATGGTATTTTTAGACATTTCTAGTTAAGTAATAGTGACTGATAGGGCAAAAGTAGTGATATGAAAGTAGATAAAAGTATTTTTGATCGACTGATGCCCACTTAATTTGGTAACAGCAGCTAAAAATGTGTTAATACATTCTTCAGTTGTTAAAATTGGAAACACGGGGTGAGATTATTAAAGGAAAGTGTTAAAGAGTTTGTTTTCTTTAGTTTGGATTGTGTGAATGTGTAAATAAAGACAGGATGTTGGCTTTATTGTAGGTTTAATATGTGTTGAGATCCACAGAAAACTATTTTGTTGACTAAAGTAATACACATGAATGAAAACAGTGTTCATCTGATTACGCGAGGGTCACAACTGCAATAGCTAGTTATGACAATCTGAGTAGATCCTTAATATTCTAAATCCAGATGCTGAAAATTATGCTGAACAGGGAAAATTACATCTATGTTCTGTAACAGTACATGTAGAGAACATACAATCATTATCTCCTTTTAGATTTATTTATTTCAATCACTGCAGGACCTCACCAGTATTTTATAATTTATTTATCTCAGGTGTTCTGTTTTATTGGGGGTTTTTTTAAACTATGTGTTTTAATTGCTGACCCTGCGCTGTTATTTTTTGTACAGTGCATCTCTGATGTAATTTGCCTACATGACAGTAAAGCGATTTGATTCTGATTCATTTTCAGCATAATTATTACAGATTTAAAGATAATTCCTAGATCATTTCAATATTGTCAACTCCTTAATTTTGACCAAAAAAAGGACCTTTCCCCTAAATCATTAAATACTCAAATTCTGGTTAAGTTGTTTGTGTTTAACACTTGGATGCACAACTTACCAATACCTACACTTCTCCATAAGTGGGGTCAAAAATGACCCCTATTAAAATCGATGTGGTTTTACAATAAACTGGGTTGTTATTCTCAAAATCGTGAAAATAACAAGTTGTAATATTTACATATTCCAGGTATTCCTCATAAAATATGTTTGTGACATGAGCGACACCATCTCCATCGACCACTAAGATCATTGCTCCATGTATCAGTGTGTTTTCTAAGAAATGATCAATTTGGAGCCATGTTTTAAGTGTGCAAGTGTCTAAAACAGCTTCATCTCACAGTGATACATTGATCTTTACCACAGGCTAACACTGAATAAGTTACATATTGCCGCTATCAGATGGAAAACGCTCATGTCTAATATGGTTAGGGACACAAAAACATGTTTTAACACTGATTGACCTGATTGATTGATTGATTGATTGTTAAGTGCTAAAATGTAAAGGAAAAGTAAAAATGTATGTGTAAAAAATGAAATTATTCTTTTGCGTGACCAAAATATATCATCTTAACCAGAATGAGAGAAATGTCTTTAGCTTTATTGCAAAAACGCATTGATTTTAATTGGGGTCATTGTTGACCCCACTTGTGCAAGAGTGGGGTAGTGATACAAAAACTGCAATTTCTTAAAATTAATGAAAAAATAAATAAAAATGCTAATGGCCTCATTTCACGAACATATTTTATGAGGAATACCAGGAATATAAATATATTACAATTTTTCATTTGAAAGACTTTGAAGAACAACAACCTGTGGGGGTCATTTTTGACCCCACGTGTGCATCTAAAGGTTATTGAAAAACCTGAAGAAAAGAGACTAATGCAATGATTATAGGAAGCTTACAATATAATAGTCTTTGAAATGAGCTTTGTTTGTTGTCTCTTGATGTTTTAACTTTTTTAATATTTCTTCTCGAGGAAACCAGGTGTTTGTAACAAGTACTGTAAATGCAGTCCATTTCTTTATAAATGTTGTGAAGTAAACCGTTGTTTTGCCAGGTTTTTGCCTCCCACTTGCAAGAAAGTCAACAAAGTGAACATGAAGGGACTGTTGCATTGTACTCAGTGGATTTGAAGTACAGTTCTGAGTCCTGTCACATCTAGAAAATACTCTGATGACAGTCCTATTGTTGTGACGTGCATCAGGAGTGGACAAGAAGTGGAGTGTAGGGATCTGACCAAAGCCTGCAGAGGAGTCACAAAAACTACCTCCTACTGAACCTCAACACAAAAAAAATCTAAGTGGATTTTCAGAAGTCTAAGCCCCCACTTCAGCTAGTCAACATCTGTGGAGTGGGACACTGAGATGATGCCAACGTGCAAATATCTTGGTGCATATGGACAAAAAGCTGGACTGGTTGCTGAACACAGATGCACTCTATTGAACGAGGCTGAGGTGGCTTTTTCTCCCGAGGAGGGTCTAGTCGTTTGACGTCTGCACTAAGATGTTGGACATTTCACTCGTCGGTGGTGGGAAGTGTGCTGTTCTACACTGTGGTCTGCTGGGGTAGCAGAAATCAAACAAAAGGATGAAAGATGGCTGGACAAACTGGTAAAGAAAGTTGGCTCAGTGTTTGAAGGGAATCTGGACTCAAAGGGATACTGTGTGAATAGAGATGGACATCATGGACAGTTTGGATCATCATCTTCACTACATTCTAACCAATGAGAGAGGCAGATGCACCTCACTGAGCTGCAGGACTGGATGTTACAGAAGGTGCTTTGTGCAGCCATAAAACTGTACAACATGTTGGTTGATCACAGACACACTGAACACACCTCCTGTACTTCTATGACCATTTATGAATATTCTGTTAATAATGAACTAATTGCATGTTTTTTTCTTATTTATAATCAGAGACTCCTCTCACCCTAGTCATCACCTTTTTGAGCCGCTGCCATCAGGCAGATGCTACTGGGCATTAAAAACAAGAACAAAGAGGCTCAGGAACAGTTTTTATGCAAATGCCATTAGTGTACAGAACTCAGTACACAAATAATTTTAATCTTAATCTGTCAGATTTTTTTTATTTATATCATTTTATTTGTAATCTGGTAGACTTTTTACAAATGTTGTTATACTATGTTGATTTCAGATGGTGTGATGTTTTTTGGTTTTTTATATTATTTATTATTTACTGTGAAATGTACTTCAAAGACTGCACTTTCTGTTTTGTTGTTCTGTATCAGACAACAATAAAGACATTCCATTCCATGAAAATGACTTTGCCGCAGTGGTTTAGCACTTATTTCTGTTGTTGCATATGTTAAAGTAAATACACAGTACATACAGTCATACATAATGTTTCTCTAGACCCACTTAAGCTTTGATTACAGGATAAGTGCTGAGAAAATGTTTATGCAACATCTTAGTAAATGTCACAATACCTTTTTCTCTCGACATTTAATAATCAGCCAAGAACTTGTGTTGATGATGGGACAATCGGAGTAGAATAGTCTTATCCTAATCTTATCACGTTCCAAAATTTTGCACTGAGGGTCAGGTCTGGATTCTGTGGTGGCATATCCCTGTCTGAAAACGGGCTATTTCTTAATATGTATTCATGTCTGTTCTTCTGTTCTCGTGAACGATCATCAGTCGGAGCTCAAGTACTGTCCCAGTTGAAAGTTCGCACAAACCAAGAACGCATGGAATATCCAGATGTTGTTCTTGTCAGCTAGCTTAAACCAAGGACGCGCTGGTTGACTTGACGGGCAAATATCCCAAGATGGACTTTGTGCTACTCTCGAATGCAACGGCAGCTACTGTGAAAACTTAATTCAGAAATGTTTAATTGTCTAGATGACCGTAATGAGATGATGTGATGCGTTGTTGTAAGAATATCAAGAAATACATATTTAATATCATATGGGATTCAACGAAATTTGTGCTAGTTTTGAAAATTGTACAGAGTGATATGTAAGTACGAGTACAAATGTATTGAAATCAAATCGAGTGACATTGTGGTGATTTGAGGGAGATAAGTTAGGGAGGAGATGACAGAAATACAGCAGAGTCAGGGAGGAAAGTTCACAAGTAGCAGCCATTCCAATTACAGATTGACTTGTGGTCTTAGGAAGTCTGTTCTCTGGGACAGTTCTTACCAGGACCGTACTCACTAGTTCATAAGACCATACTCTGCAAACTTGGTATTGAGAAACACCCATGATCTCTCAGGGTATTGTTGGTATTTATTTTTGTAATGTGTTTGACTTGACTTGATATGCTGTTATTGTATGAATATACACACTCCCTGCCCTAAGACTGATGATTGGAAACCTCCCAAACACAGCAAAACAAGAGGAAAATATAGGGGAAAAAATGGGGGGGGGGGTTCAGTAAAAAGAACATATACAAAAAAAAATCCTCAGAAGTGATGACTGAGAAGGATTATTGATTAATTATTGCATTCAAAGCAATTGGAGTGTTTAAGGAAAATGCTACATAATTTGCCTTGAAGGAACATAATCCAAAAGCCGGTTCCTTATTTTTGTATATACTGGTAGCAAAGAACAAAGAGCCACTACATTTACTACTCATATGTATCATTATATACAAAATATTTAATGAAAATGAATTAATGTACCTTAATATAAACCAGTACCTAAGGTTTATTTTCTTCCTCTTCCATTTTAACTTTCGGGTTTCAAAAATTGTGTTAATAGATACAACATCCCCATTACAAGCAGCAGAAAATTCAGTACGATCCACTCATTAAACAAGAAAAAAAGGCCACCATAGCAAATTATTTTCCTCGTCTGTCAGTTAGTGGTTATGTGAACAAGCAAGTCCAGCAGAAAATTTGGTCTGTGAGCTTTAATGTATTCTTTCTGTGAACATACTCTGTTGATTTAGAGAATCTGTTCATGTTGTCACGCATCATAGACTCTGGAAATGAAACACTCTTTATACAACACAGTGGACGAAAGGTAAAACTTCTCTCTAATCAAGTGAGCGAGCTGAGGTTGGGCAGATGCCAGACATCTGCTAGCATAAGTTATCTCAATTCCTGTGTCGACAACGTGTCGGTATCTGACTAAAAAGGTCAGCGAGTGGGAGAAGGAGGCGTCACTCTGGTGATGGAGTGGGACTGCACAAAGTTCAGGTTCACCTGGACCGCAAATCTTTATGCCCTTATTGACAAAAGGTCAAGGTAACTAACGATCTGCATGAAAAGGTTACCACTGTCTAACAAATACACCCCATGCCATTTGCATGGTCCGCCATCATGCATGCACATTTAGCAAGAGGAGGACATGAAGAGATGAATAATCCAAATTACAGGGCTGACGGTAGTAACCATATACTAAACATAGTTTCTACTTAACTAACCAACTCAAACAAAACACACTTTATAATGTATTTAGTAAACAGTGGTAGTTCTGTGCTTAAATATCAAATATGCAAGATATCTGATGTATCTGGTGCAGAATACATTAATATTTGTTGCCTGTGGTCAGATTTGACTTTAAAATTTAATGCTTATGCAAAGCTTTGAAATTGGTGTCTGCAGTGAAAAGAGGAGGTGGGTGAGCAGCAGCAAAACCCAAGGGAAAAAAAGGGATCAAGCCACGCTCTTCCTTTAGAAGAGGCTATGCTGTGGTGATGATATAACCCACAGTGTCGTCCATCCCTTTAGAAAGTGAGGACACGAGTGAACCACAGGCCTTCTTGATTCTTTCAGGTGCAACCTGTGAATAGTCTCAATCAGCATGACTTGAGAATATTGGGTGAACTTTGTGACAGAATGCAGCTATTCAGAAGGCGCCTCCTCTTCAGAAAGTGAGGATCATGCCAGTGTTATACAAGCTTTTCATCTTCCACATAAATAGACCTGGAGGTATTCAGCTGGAAAACCTTCTCCCTCTGGATTTGTTGCTCAATGTTTCCCCACATTTTTCCTGTGGCTAAATGAAGAGGAGACATTTTATTTGTTTGGCTCAGGGAAGATAATAGTTTTATTTTCTATGAATATAAAACATGATTGCTTTGTGAATATAAATCAAATTAGGGATTCAAAACTTAACATTCATACACAATCTTTGCATGAAAGAATGAGAACAATATAACCAATAATTTATCTTTCTTTTAAAAATGATTGTTTGGAAAGTTACATTTTTGCGGTTCGCTGACCTATTTTGGCGAGTAATACATTACAGAATCGTTCAGAAGCAATCAAATAAACCAGCAGTAGAAGTTGTAGGAATGTGTGCGAGTGCATTACCGTCTGCTAATACCAAGGCAAAGTTAAAGTTTATGATAATCTTTACCATTAAGTTATAAAATATTAAAAACAAAACACAAGCTATTTGGAAGTGTTATTCATAATAATCGTAGATTTCCCCCCTGTGGACGTTACGTTAGACACTGAAACTGCAAAAAAACACACTATCACTCAGGATTGTGCTAATTTAACAACCTTAAAGAGCTTAAATACGGAAAGGTTTTATCGATTTAATGTTGAGATTATTTTACATACGGCCAAGTGTTTTTCAGAGATTTCAGAAAATAATGCTAATGCTTTCTTGCAGCTCATTTAAATGTCAGACATCAGAGCTTTTGCAGTGACAAACAAGGAGCTCGTGTTGCAGCTTCATTATCATGTGACAAAACTGAACTCGAGCCATAAGAAATGAAGCAAAAGAAATTGTGATAATTGCCTGACTAAAGCTTACTTGAGTTTGCAGCCGCTGCAAGTTCATTGTGATTTCTGAAGACGCTAGCAGCAGAAAATCTAACTTATGAAATCATGCTTTAAAAGATCTTATATATCTCTTTTTCTTCAGAGGGTCTGCACTATGTATGGAATGTAGGGCGATATTAATATGGCACTTAATTTAGAGTTCATATCTAATTGGAATAGAACAGATCAGGATCAATAAAAAGTGCTACCGCATATGATGTTAATATTACAAGTCATGGTTCTAACTCCAAGGCACAGATTAGCATATGGATAGCAAGAATATGTCTCTACCAATACTTCAAAAGCACACAAAAAATACTGTTACCAATATCTGCGTGAACATCAACTCCCATAAATGATCTACCCCGACACTGCATTATTAATAAAACCTGCTACTAATCAAACTCCGCCCGCCTCTCGCCTGTGAAAAATAACATGAGCTGACATTAACTACCAAGCTAACCCTGGCTTCTCTTAGCTGTAAAACAGTCAGGGTGTCAGCTGGAGTAAACATAAAACAGGTGAATTTATCATATTTCAGTCTATCCCATGAAGATCTCGTCACTGATGAAGTATTTGCATGAAAAACAACGACGAATTAGAGACAAAAAACAGGCTGATGAGGAAACAAACTGAGGCTTTTCTGATTATTATTACTAGAATTATAAAGTGGTAACGTTCAAGTATTAGATCAGAACACTTCAAGTTAAAACCTTTCACTCAATATTCAAGAATCCTCTAAAAATACACAGCGCAGTGTTAATCAAATGATTTAAAGTAGGCCTATGTGGGTTTTTTTATGCGTCATTTCACTACCCAAGGGAAGCTAAGAAATCAAGTAAAGATGCTGTAGGAAGAAGCAGGTGGTCCTTCAGAGCTTAAAGGAGGGCTTGAAATGATAGGCCATTAAATATATGATGTTATGGGTTAACAGTACATTACCATCGTACACGAAGCATAACATAGTCTACCTAGTTGATGTTAAGCTTAAGTAATTCGAAAATGAAATTCAATATGCTTTTGGAAATGTGTCCCTTCTAATGCTGAAAAAAAAATTAAGCATACAGTTGCTTATTTAATCCTGAATAACACGTCAAAATGTGGAACAGAAATGTCAAATTCAGCAACACAAATCCTCCAGAGAAACCAGTTTACTACATTAATTAGCTTTTGCTAAAATTGAATTTGTAAGGCAAGAAATATAATGTGCATTTGCAGGTTCGAGTGGAAGTTCTATGACAGTCTATCGCTTTGGGAGAAAATTATTGAAAACAAAGACTAAAACCAAAATTATTTGGGGTTAAATAAATTATTAATCAACATGTCTGGTAAGAAAGTGGGAAATCTAGATTTGCAATTTATTAAAATATAAAGTGTATTTTGTTCAATCAACACTATATAAATTTAATATATGCAAACAATCCCTGACTAAGACTGTAAGGCAGAGTATTCTACACATTCACTCAGGAACATTTAGCATCTTTTATATTTAATAAATAAAAATGAAATAATCATACCCCCCTTACAGATTACTCATTTCTGCAAAACGTGTACAGTAGACACACCACTGTTTGTGCAAGATAAAGACCACATAACTACAGCAAAAGTTACTTGACAAAGACGAATATGCTAATTAGAGTACATGTGTTTAAAATAAGATAAGTAAGGTAAGGTAAGGTAAGAAGATAAGATAATATAATATAAGGTAAGAAAGTAAGAGTAGATAAGGTAAGATAAGATAAGGGAAGGTAAGTAAGATAAGATAAGATAAGTAAGGTAAGGTAAGATAAGATAAGGTAAGTAAGATAAGATAAGTAAGGTAAGGTAAGATAAGATAAGGTAAGTAAGATAAGTTAAGTAAGGTAAGACAGTAAGATAAGGTAAGGTAAGAAAGTAAGAGTAGATAAGGTAAGGTAAGACAAGATAAGGGAAGGTAGGTAAGGTAAGATAAGTGAAGGTAAGTAAGGTAAGATAAGGTAAGTAAGGTAAGATAAGTTAAGGTAAGGTAAGTAAGGTAAGGTAAGATGGTAAGATAAGATATGGTAAGGTAAGAAAGTAAGAGTAGATAAGGTAAGGTAAGACAAGATAAGGGAAGGTAGATAAGATAAGGTAAGTAAGGTAAGGTAAAAAGGTAAGTAAGATAAGATAAGACAAGATAAGACAAGACAAGATTAGATTTTACTGATGACACCATGGTGAAATTTAACAGTTAACAGTATTACACATGACACCGGTGCAAAAGTGCAAATGAGAAGGTAGGTAAAAATAAACATTCTGAAAGTATAACAAAGGTAAGTGTGAATGTACATATATTTACATATTTACAATGATCTAAATGGTCAAAAGAACCTTTCATCTTGTTCCTTCCTGTTGTCAGGACTGAAACAAACAACACAGGGTCACAACTATTACCACACCATTCTCAGACAAAGTCAAATTTGTTGCCTTGTGTGAAGTGGGTAATCGCTCAATGTAAGTGCAGTTTTGACGTGGAAAGAGGAACGCTTGGACACGCAAGCGGCCTATAAAACAAGCAGAGAGTGGGTTCATCTGTGAGTTGAAGCGCTGATTCTGACGATAACTGAAGATGATGAAAAAATTTAAACAGAGTTTGAGTCTTAAAGTTGAATAAGCCATCAGTCAGATTTGGGACTTTGGCACCGTTACAGCAGGCTCTTAAGATAACCTAAACAATTGTTATCTCAGAGAAGAACAGGATGCATAGAGGCTTTATGGTACAGTATGTTTGGGAATCTGTCCGGTTTTTAATGAGGGTAAAAGGACACAGCGCTCATCTTTTTTCTTGGTAGTGTGTGCATCTGCTGAGTGTTTGAATGAAAAAAACATCTTGGTGATAAACAAGGCCTATCTGGAGGAGGCCTTGCAGCAGCAGGCAGGCCTAAATCAGGCACTGTTGCATGGCAGATAATATGAGCTGCTGGCACTGGGGAAGCAGACAGGGGGGTGGGGTGTTTGCCGTGGACTGAAGGTAGACTCTGCTTCATGCGAGAGATGCACTGCTGTTACTGCTGCCATCAGTGTCCAGCGAGGTCCCTTCATTAGCCTCTGTGTCCTCTGTTTTCTCCCCATGCCTCCCTCGGTGTCCTGTTCACCCTCCACAGAGCGATGGGGAGGGCTCTCTGAATAGCAATAACCCAGCCTAGCATCAATCCATCTCCTACTTCATTAAGGGGGCTGCAGCGTTATTGCTGGGCTGTAATGATTCCACAGATTTCCCTCCCATAGGCTGAGATTCTCAGGCTTTCTGAGATGTCATAAAAGAACACACGAGATGTGCCGGAAATGTATGTGAATCATTAATGTCTCCAATCTCTGGAGGAAGTTTGTCTGTGTGTGTGTGCGTGTATGTGTGTGTGTATGCATGAGTGTATGTGCACCCTCCTGGCTCAGTGCTTTATACTTCATACAGGTTGATACAAAATTTATGTTGCCAGCTCCTTTGGTACTGGAGACTTATTGCAAAAAAAAAAGCCAAATGAAAGGCTGCAGTAATAGTAACGCTGTTCAGATGTACGGCCACTGCTTTTCATTCACATCTGGAGATGGTAATGCGAAAGAGACGACGCTTTATGCAGACTAATCCTGCAGAAACACATCAACGAAAGCTGGAAAATAAAAGAACTAGACAGGGTTCAGAGCCCTGTGTGTACAGACTATACCAGCATTATACACTCACATGATTTTTATGTTGGCCATAAAGAGTCTGGTAAAAAGCAAAACACTTCAAGATAATAATTTGCCGCTGAGAAGTCATTAACAGTCTGATGTGGAGAATAATTTAGGTTTTTTTCTTCTCTTTTGTGTGTGGTTTTCCTAATGAGCAAGCATATAAATGCACAATGTGTACCATTTGAAAGCATTAAACAGTAACTGTCATAAGTGAAACACGTAACGAATCACATAATCGCAGTAATAAAACCAAGATGATTACTAGCCTGTAGCTACTTTGCAGATTTAAGACCATGTTTTCCACCTAATTTTGAAATCGTGCCACTGTGGACCACCTCTTGATCTTCGTATTGTCTTTAGTGCTTCATTAAATACAGATAATAAAGTAGGTTAGCAGAGATGGGTTTGGTTGTCAGTTAAAAAAGCAAAAAAGAGATGGAGACCTCAGGTAAGATGAGTCAGATAATCTCAGTACAGAGTCGGAATATTCTTACAGAGCAGGGACGTTCATCTTCATCTGAGGCAGATCTATTTCCACACTTTGTTTGCAATGCACCAGCATGGTAGAAAAGTCTGGAAGCCCTCACTATCTTTCTGGAATAGGTGTAAAAGTTATTGGTAGTGGTTCTGCTGAGTGTAAAATAGTGCTGGAAGAGAAGTTGTTTTGGTGCAAACTTGTTCACATGAAGAGGTGCGTTGTGGAATGAAAATGCCTATGTCCCTACAAAACAAAACAGAACATAAATAGAAGTATGTCTCTGCCAAAACTTTCCATATTCAGGATGCTGTAGCTGCTAGGAGGTTGTTATTTTGTCAAGTAACAAAGGAGGCTTTAGAAGTGATGTCACACCAAGCAAAAGATGGAAGAATGATGTTTCTACCACAGTGCAATGCATACAGTCAGTCTTATTCCAAGGTAATAAGAATATCAATACGCTTCTGAATCTGTTGCGAATAATGTGATTCATTAGATATGCACCATAAAGAAGCCCCACATTTCAATATTCCTTGGATCAGCCTTTAGTTTTAATTAGGACACATATTTGCATCGTTTCAAAAAGCTCATGCAAAGTCACAATATTTATTTCTGTCATTTTTTAGACACATAATGTTGCTGTACCTAGACCTGACCAACTGAATCAACTCCAGATCGTATCACTGCCCCGACTATAGACACTAGGCCTGATGGGTAATCCCTTCATCTGCCTCTCTTTTACACTGGGACCGGGTCAATCTGGACTCATCAGACCTCATAACCTTTCCCCACTGAAACACCATCCAATCTTTAGGCTCGCTATCAAATGAATGGTTTAAAGAAATGAGATGCTACTCACTGCATCAGTTCCAACTAAAAAACTTGTTGCACCTGAAATATGTTAATCAAAGCAGTAGTTATCCAATGGAAGGATCTGAACTCTTTGCTTAGTTTAATCCAGGGCCATTGTACATCAAACATTTGTTTATCTACCACTACATCTCAGTAAGCGTCTCACTCATGTTGTTTCGTCTTGGCTTAAAACGACACTTAGCCTTTTAAACTGTCTTTGTAGTGCAAATAAATGTTATGATTAAAGATAAAATCAGACTTCAGTCTCTGCTGAACCCTTAATTTCAAGTTTTTGCCTGATGTGGCTGTCAGCTCGTTACAGATATCTGAAAATGGTTATCTGTTCCAAGCACTGCATTAGCATTCAGTGATAAAAGAAAAAAAACTACAGAAAATATACTACATTTTAGTACATTTCCCACACATGTTGACAGATAATGATTAAAATAAGAAATCTATCCTTTCATGACACCAAAAGGAGGTAATGAATAATAATGTTTGCTGTATATTCTGTCATGTAAACATGGTTTCAATAAACTTACTTGTTCACTTTTGAACAAAAAAAAGGAGAAAAAGTCATATTTGTAAAGTTTGTTTGTAACCTTCAGAGCAGGCTGAAGATCGGAAAGGTGTTCACAGTGCGTGCTGGGCCTCTGTGGGCTATGTGGAAGCCAGCCAATCAGAACAAAGTGGACTTTTCTGGAGGGGGTTTGGAGCTCCAGCCTGTTCCAGACAAAGGCTTGAACTGAGGGCCTGCCTACAGGGCAGTCCGAGACAGGAACTATGCACTAGAGGTTTTCATTTCATTTCAATTTTTTTTTTTTTTTTTTTTTTGGTCGGCTCCAAAACAACATGAGGCATATGTCCTGCTTTTTGTGAGTTATTTCTTTATCATTTAACTGCAAAATATGTAACCATTACATGTTAAAATTAACTCCAGCAAACAAATTTGATCTAGGGGGAACATTTGCAGTGACAAGTCTGATGATGAATCGTGTAATTATATCAAGAGAGCAGGAAGAACCACTTATAAGGATTAAAAAAGAGCTTTGAAGGCACTCTGGAGAAAATATATAAATAAATGTTACAATGGGAGTATAATTGGACAGCATACATTATGTGTCAGTATGTAAACATCATACTACAACTATAGCCATTAAGGGCTTCATACTTCAGCAGCCATAGTTTACTACTTTCAACTATGATAAAGTATAATTGTAGTAAAAGGGCCGGTGCTGGTAACACATGAGAAATGTCTTAAAACTGCAAATATGTAATTATACTGATGTTTAAATGCTTCCCTATATGCTATTTAGATTTGTAGCCAATTTAGCTGTGTTTACATGATATTAATCTTAATAGGAAATATCCATAATCTTTTCTCCTGTTATGTAATAACTTGTCGACAGCACTTTGTGACATCTCATTATATCGACTGAAATTAAAGCATCTATCACTAAATGCAGTATCCTTTGCCTGAGAAAGTATGTTTCCCATGCAGATGTGTTGTTTCTATCAGTGGCTTTAAGTTAAACTGAAAAACGTGTTAAGATTTTACTACCACGGCTTGATCTTCTATATTCTTATTTTCATTGCTTTTAATACGTCTAAGCCATTCGTGTGCTGTCAAAGTATGTGTGTGTGATTTATTATTATGTGTAATTTCTGTGTTTCGTTGCCTGTCGCTGTACTGTCACTGTTTAGAAGTTTTAATTGTGAGCTGCCAAGAGACTGTGAACAAAATCAAACACTCATGCTGGTAAAATGCATCAAGTGTTATCATTTAAGTGAAATATTACTCATGGCCAAATAAATGAAATAAAACAAATATGGTACAACCTGGATAAACTTTGAGGAAAAACTGTGAAATTAATAAAAATAAACCACATGCAGAGGTTGTGTTACTACACATTATAACCGAATGTGGCGACGTTCACTGGTTCTTCTGAGGAAATGTAGTTGAGTTTATGGCCACAGATTATTTTCTGTAAAATGTAAAGTCATACTCAAGGATCACTGCAGAAAAAAAACTGCTGTGGAGTCATTTCAGAGGTAAAAGCTGTCTTTCTGATGAGTGGTATGTGTACACGCCCCTAAAGTTACAGTTTCATTCATATCAATTTGACATGAAATGAATTTTGCCATAAAATCAGGTCCTTGGGCTTAAATGTCAGCTTAAATGCTCTGTAAATGTAAACTGATAATGCTACTGTGATGAACATATAAAATCAATAAAATAATAAAATAAGTAATCTACTATTCAAATCACATATGCAAATATGGTGTTCCATATAACAAGAAAACCATAATGTGCCTGGACTTGAAATCCAGCAGCCTTCAGTGACGCCGAAGGTTTTGCACATAAGGATGGACAGACGGACGACGAATTAATGAAAATACCCTGCAGCGAGGGCTGACAGTAAAAATAATTCTAATATTCAAAACATCATGACATTGTTTTAAAGGTAAAGCCTTGTAAGTGTTTGTCTTAAACAAAAATAGGATGTCCATGATGGAGCCAAAAGGATTTTTTTTTTATTTTCTCAAGAATTCATTACTCAGGTAACTCATACACAACTGAAACACATCGACATAATAGTTTAGAACATGTTTCTCTGCAGATTTGAGTCTTCATATTCTCCTTAAAATAGTCTGACTTATGTTTACTGTATTTGAGATAAAATTAACAGTGTAATTGATCTGAAATTAATCAATATAAGCAAAGGATTATTATTATTATTATTATAATAAGCATTACAACCAAACTTTGTTTTTACAGTTTATATTATATTGTATTACTGTAGGGCGACACGGTGGTGCAGTGGTTAGCACGCGTGCCTCACAACAAGAAGGACCCGGGAAGGATCCTTTCTGTGTGGAGTTTGCATGTTGCGTGTCTGCGTGGGTTTTCTCCGGGTACTCCGGTTTCCTCCCACAATCCAAAGACATGCACTGATAGGTTAATGGGC
>JAQQZY010000007.1:9460786-9472835 GCA_030068375.1 Ostorhinchus rueppellii | reverse complement strand
TAGATAGATAGATAGATAGATAGATAGATAGATAGATAGATAGATAGATAGATAGATAGATAGATAGATAGATCAAAGAGAATACACAGCAGTAATATCCAGTAGTCGAGACATCTTTAGGAAATACAACTGAAAGCAACTGAAAATCACTAAATCAATGTTCCTGCCTTTGTAAGAACACCAGTGGCTGAAATGAGCCAAGTACAGTCAATAGCAAAATTCAGGGGCAGGAGGATTAGTGTGGCTGGACTCAGTCAGTGTTTCAGTTCATGGCTGATGTTTTAGATGGGTATGTCCACAGCAAAGTCAGAAAGCTCTCAATTTATAGGCCGCTTTTGTGCACAGGAAAAAGGCTTTATCCAAAAAAACATCTGTAGAACAAAGGTATCAAAAGTTAAAGAGATTTAGCCAGGACTGAAATACACAAACATATTGCAGTGTATTTCTTCATATGGTACATAACAACAGCGGCTATCCTCTGAACTCTAGCTAGTCCTTAAAAAAAGTGGTCGCAGCATCTACACAATATGTTCAAAAGAAATTCAATACAGCTCAATGCTTGGAAGTTTGGCTTAAAAAAAGAGCTTGAAAGCAACACTTTAGCACTTTTTCCTCTAATCTAGAAAAGCCTTAGAAAAATCTTACGCTTAAAAAAGGTATTTATGCAGAAGAACAATACTAGAGACTTTACAATCCATTTCAATCCTTCTCCCACCTAAATACAGCACCATCTTGAGCACTTACTATCGGAGAGTCTTTCTTGGGGAAAAAAATTAATAAATATGTGAGGAGTGAGCAAATAATTCACAAGACTATAGTTAAACAGAGCTCAACTCAGATAAGATTAGCCAATATGGCTGTGGATGAGAGATAAGAGTAGACTAATTCCTCATGTCTTTGGGGCAGAGTTCTTGCAGAGTCCCACTGGGCTGACCTGCAGCTGAAGCTTCCTGGGATGCCATGAGCTACTGTTGATCAAAGACGCCTTTACTTGGCAGCCAATTTGTACACAATGAAGAAGACATGTAGAGGCATTTACCTACTAAAGCTACCACCTGATTTGTCTAACATGACAGGTGAAATCTTTGCACGATCACAGCAATGCAGCCGGGGCGCATTAGTCCGACAACCTTCAGTCTTAATCCTGAGGCGTAATAGTGGAGGGTTCCTCATCGTGCATGCGGCACACACGTCCTTTTGTGGAAGCAGGATATTCAGAAATCTAACTGAAGTCGACAACATGGCTGCCTGCTTTTCGAGCTGCCAAAGCGCACAATACAGCAAATATGGGACACCTGCTGTGTGACGAGCAGCTGAGAGCCAGGAGGGGGCTTTTCATCTGATTGGAAGAAAAATCAAATGGCGGCCATCAGTGCCGCTCTAGCCTTACATCTATCCCATGAAACAGACAAACAAGAGGGGAGATATCTGTTGTCATATCAAACACTTAAAAGACTGAAGGAGGTGTATTTTTTGCTAAAATGGTGACAAGTGGAGCAGCAGACACTTTGTATTACTCTGGCAATGCTGCATTATTCACTGAGAAGGAAGACAACACTTTTTTTTCTTTTTAAATAAACAGAATTCTGAAGCCACATTTGCCAAACACAACTATTTAGTCAGGAAACTATCGCATAGAATTACAATAGCCTTAATATGAAAAGCAACATTAAATTTCTAAATAAATATCTGCATACTGTTTTTCTGTCAGTATTTAGCAACTGAAGAGAGCAGCTGTCAGTATTCTGATTCAGTGTTAATTTACCCCGATAGCTACACGTGTCACAGTCTTTTCCTTTGCTCTTTAAGTAAGCTGACCATTTTAAGTAAATGTCAGTCTTGGGAAATTTACTGGTGTGTTCCTCCACACAAAGCTCTGCTACTGTCTACCAATACCCAATAGTGAGGGTGCACTGTAATTTGTCAAGGCATGAGCAGCTCTTGTAAAACTTTTTCTGACATGGAAAATGGGAATATGAAACAGGGAGCGTTCATAAATATGCAATGTGTGTTCTTAGCACCAACTTTACTTCTGTTTTTCCATACAGAGCTGGAGTCATTTCACATTTTATGTGACTATTAGCGATGTCCTGATCTGGATTTTTTTGCTACTGATCTAATCCGATTTTTTTAGGATTAGTTTTGCCGACACTGATCTGATACCGACTTTTTTACAATGAAATTCTGATTGAAATTTGTAGTCATTATTTATAGGTTATCTTACTATTTTACTTGAAATCACAATTCGTCCGAATGTGGAACCTGAACTAAAACAAGTACGACACCTTTGACTCTTAATAACTTTAGTGTAATTTTTTGCACTTTCCAAATTCATACTGTGGGCTGAATTAGAGTCTGTGGCAGACTGACTGGGGCCCACAGACCGTTATGTTTTCCACTTCTGTAGCACGTCTGTGGACAGGTCCATCCAGGTATTATATGGGGGTGCATTGTATCCCATATGTTAGTGATGTGCAGAGCAGCAGGTTCCTCATGGGTCATGTCGGGTTGGCTCAAAAAAATTTCAGTTTATTTGCAGCACGGGTTGGGTTGGGTCAAATAATTCCACAAAACAAGTATGTGCAGACCAAAAAGTGAAACTTATAGAGGCTTTAGTAATTCCTGTAAGCCTCCCCCTGTTGAGCAGCTCATTTCGTTTTTCCCTTCAGAAAGTGTAATGTAAAGGGGCAGGAAATTTATTTACTACCCCCCCCCACACACACACACACACACACACACACACACACACACACAGAACCAGGCCAGGATCGGGCCGATCTCATGACTAAATCTGATCTGATCCAGTCTTTTAAAAAATGCCAGATCAAAAACCGATCTTCAGTATGGATCGGGACATCCCTTGTGACTATACAGTAAAACTTGATACTAGTGATATCTCTGAAGAAAAATGTGGGAAAACTGGACAAACAGTGCTCAGTATCTAACACTTTGGAATTATCAAACCCTGCTGTCCCTTGAATAGGGCAAGAGATGATTAATTGATTTCTCAGCTAATCAAAGCAGGCATTCAACTTGAGCTTTAATCACATAATCATATTTCTCAGCATCCCATGATAGAGGGTTACACTGCAACTGATTGGATAATTTAATCACTGCTTTCACTCGTTTTCCTGACCTGCCAACTTTTATGTACATCAAAGTAAAGTGGTATGAAATATGCAAAATGATGCAGAAAAGAATGTAAAAGAATCTTTGGTGAACTTTCACCGTAGCAGCAGAGGTGGCCATAACAGTAAACTATCTGTTTTGAAATGTGTCTAAGCTCAGCTCATAAAAAATAAGAGCAATCCAACAACAGCCAGCCAAAGACACCAGTTTATACAACACATCCCAAAGGAAATATCTTACAGCTCTACAAGAGCAGATAAGGAGGTGAAGATGGAAATCATCCAATTCTTTGAATTGGAGAAAGTGACAGGAATTACGAATGTATCGCTGCTGTAAAGACAGCTATGTGAGCAGTCAGACACAATGTCAAAGGAGAATATAAATAAAGCTGACTGACTTGATATGTCAACAATAGGCTCAAGAGATTTCATTTTATTTTGTTTAGTATTTGTTTCATGTTATGTCTGGTCCAAAAAAAAACCCAAAAACCTTCAAATATGTCATTGTACCACCTTCAGCTTTGAGTATAACACACTTTTGACACTTTCACTTGTGCAATGTGTTGTTTTTCACCATGATGCTGCTTTGATGATGGGAGAGTTGGACAGTTCACCACTTCTGCAGCACAGTCCAAACATTGTCAATTAGGTTAAAATCTGGACTCTGTGGTGATAAATCCTTGTGTGAAAATGATGTCTCAGGATTCCTGAAATGGACAAAACCATTATCTGGTGTATCTGGGTTCAGCCGACCTCATTCTATAGACACATAATGTTGTTGTACCGACTGATTCAAACCCCAGATCTTAACACACGACACAGGCTTGTACTGCAGGTACTAGACATGATGGTTGATCCTTTCATCCATCACTCTTGAACAGGGTCAATCTGGACTCATCAAACCACATGACTGCATCACATCAGTATTAATGCTTTCAAACCTTTTTTTCTCTTTGATTAGCTTCATTGATGGGTAACTTTCTTAAAGCAGTAAAGAGCTGCTTAGTCCCAATTCCCTGACTTCTCTTTACATTGTGTATGTGGAAATGTGTTTACTTTCACTGGTATATACAGCCATCAGTTCTAATGTTCATTTTCCCCTTGATTTCATTTCAGCCAATGAAATGATCTTCAATCACAATCATTTAAGATTTTTTTCTGACCACATTTCTTCATGTTGGATGATGGGTCACCTCTATGCTTAATAATGTATTTTAGTAGTTTCAACATTCTCTTGACCACTCACCAGAATGACCAGCATGTCATATTAACATATGCAATAAGACTTTGAAGCCACTGAGAGCTGACAAATAAAATGGGCCATTACCCTGAATAAAAGTCCTCTGAATTAAAACAATTTTGTAAACATTTGACAAGACTGCAAGTCAACAGAATACATGATATTGAAAAGGTTTAGGGAATTTTATATATTTCAAAGCACAAATTTTATGTATTATAGCTAGGGTGGAGTGATAGGGGAAAAAAATCATATCGCGATAACTTTTTTCATATCAGATGACATCGATACGCATCACAATAAAAAAAATCAAATCACTACTTTTGTCCAGCTTAAATTTTCTGTTACTTATAAGTTAGATGTGAAGACATCAGAAGGTTATTTTTGATTTAAATATGATTTATTTTTTGTCAGAGGATGAACATGACAGATGTGCTGAAGAACATTATACAACTGTTTAAACAAAAAAGAAAGCAATACATCATTTGGTGACACATTATATATACCCATTCAAATACAGATGTACCTCATATTATATTTTGGCTCATCTGTGTATGATTTTTGCTCTATCTGAGTGGTGTAGTGTCTGCAGAAGGGGTTTATGGGTGTGTCAGACAAATCTAGTGCGATTTCACTGAGTAGAAACAAAGTTATTGAATTTTAAATATGTAGAAATTTTCTGGTTTGCACTTTGCAGACGGTCCCTAAACTTGAGCTCACTAACTGGCTCCACATTTGAAGTAATGTCATCTACTGATGGTTAAGGACCGTTCGTTTGGATGTAAACAGGGTTGTAGTTTCCTGTCTGTGTTACCAAAGCTGCATAGAGTCGTCATCTGTGTCTCAGTGATTACTAACCGATGATCTATTGAGCTGTGAAGTCTGAATCTGTGAATCTCTTGCCAACTTTAATACAGTGAGTGTTTGCGTTGTTCACATAGTTTACATGTACTGAAGGCTCTGAACCCAAACAGTTCAGTACTGTTCAGTAACCCGGTCACCCAAGTTCTCCGTCTCCCAGAGGTGGTAATCCCAGATCCATAAAGGAAAAGTCCTGCCATGTATTTGTTCCAACCATTCACTGAACCAGCCCATTTGGATGAATACAACTCCTCTTCCAGGTTGATGAAGGGATGATCAGTGGAATCACCTGTGTTAAGTGAACAGGTAAAACCAATACATGGCAGGACTTTTACTTTATGGAGCTGGGATTGCCACCTCTGCCGTCTCCTTTTCTCCTGGGGGAACGTTCATCTCCCGCCGCAGCCCAAACATTAGTGTGTGCGCTGCGGCTGCTTTTACACCTGTACTGTGGGCGTCAATCTAACTTGCCGTGGCTCTAGCGTTATTGTTTTGGTGCAGCGCTGTTTACTTATGATTGGCTGTTCTTATGTCTGTCAAAACATGGACGAATGCATTCTATCAAAATTATATCGAGCATGTCTCATATTTCTATCGGGAAAATTATATCACAATATATATCATTATTGGTTTATCACCCAGCCCTAATTATAGCTTTCAAACCAACCACTGCTCCTTCTGTTACCTTAGAAATGTAAAAAGTCTGAATGAATTGAACCACAAAAATACTAGGACTGGATGATTTGTCAAATCAAATCAGATTTCATTTACACATTACCTCTCACTCAATCCAAAATATCACCAGACAACAAAGGGTTTGTTTTTTTTCTCCCCATCTCCAAAATCCTCCTAATCTGGACCTTTAAATTGCAGCTTTGTGCCAATTACGATTATGTGAATGAATTGTTCAGCCCTAATGGATGTAATGAATTATAACTAAAACACTGTGTAATATGCTCTTTTTTCCATATCTGACTCTCGTAACAAAAAGGTGAATAGTGAACCTTAGTGACACAGCAACTTTGAGGTTCTTTCAAGTTGCAAAACAGACCTGCCTCTGTCATAACCTCTTCCCTTTGGCTGCTTTTTTCTTTTACCTATCTTCCTCAAAAAAAAAAAAGAACAGTTACTTTCAAAGCAGCAGGCTGATAACAGTCTCACCGCACCATGGAAAAAGATAGTCTTTTGGTGTTTTCATGATGGTGGTGGATGGCACTGCCTAACATCTGCAGTGTATGATTCACATCACTTTTATATTACTCACAATTTAGTGACTCCTTGTGCAGAGTTTCTAAAGGTTTGAAGTTGATTTTAAGGTTTTGGATTTTTTTTTTTTTTTTTTTTTTTTTACCATCAATTAATAATAAATGTATTAATTAATTTTTTTTTATTCTTCTTGCAAAAAAGTAAAATGGACGTAAAAGAAAAATCTCAGACCCAGAATAACCAAAGTTCCTTGGATTGGAAATTTGGCATATTCTTCAATTTGTTATTTTAAAAATCCAGTCATTTTTTAGGACCTCATGTCATATTTAAGACTTTTTAGACTTCCCTTAGAACAGACATTTCCATCCTAGAGGAGACTGCTGCCATCTTGTTCTTCCTTTCATTTTTCACTCGTCTGTATTTGCACTGCAAACCTGACCTGACACATGAGCATCAAACCAGCTGACAAGTGGATCCACAGCCATGCAGAGCCAGGTTTGTAACAACAGAGGAAACACCTTTTTTCCCCCCAATCCTGAATAAAAAAAAGAACACAAGAAACAACATTCCTGTACATCTGCTTATGTGCAACCCAAAGCAACCCACCTTGGCCTTAAGGCAGCCCTTCCAGCAGGTTTTTTTTACTTTTGTCATTCCGACTCTCGAGTGAAAAGGTGGACCCCAAGTGGAAACATAGACTTTCATATAAGTACAGGTATGTCACAGACAAAATGCACAATACTGAGCAACTTCAAATTACAACTTTAAAACTGTAAAATCAGATAATGTACACATCAACAGAACATTACTTCGTACTAGCGCACATAGCCACTCACTCAAATCACTCACTCAAAAACATTCTTAGTATTTTTTTAGGCATTGTTTATCTATTTATTTAGCTATTGTTCATATATTACATTACGCTTGTCAACAAAACAAAATGCTCAATCCATCTGTAGTATTCACATTCCATTTACACAGAGTGCAAGTGTGTTTTCACAACATACTTCACTTTTTTCCAAATCACAATTCTAATTTAGCAGCTTGATTGCCCAAAATGTTCATGAGTGTTCCACTACAGATGAGTTTTTATTCTACTGATATATGCACCCAGGGTATCAGCTGATATGAAGTGCCTAAAATGGTGATTATACGCAGGTATGGCAAAAGCTGACATTTATATGACAGACCCCTCAGGGTTAATAGCGTGCAGATCTGTGTGAAAGTGTAGCTTTATGTCTAAATTGTTAAAAACACAACAAAACGAGCATGTCATGTTTGCTCATATTCATGATTTTTTATTATGATTATTAGATAAATAAGTGTAGTGTTAAATTATTTTTATTTAAATTTGTCACATCTCCACACTTCAATAGCAGTGTGTCACTCCTGTTGATACTGTAGGTCTGGCTCCATCTACTAGCGTTCTGGAAAGGACATACAAATTTTCTGGGTTGTTTGGCTACATCTTGGACAGTGCTATGTGCAGAACGTTGTCACATTGTATTTGGAAAATAATGTTAGGAGAAGAGTAATTTTGGGAGAACATATGTGTATGAGGAATGGTGTTGAAGTATTAAAATCACAAACTTGAAAAGCATGGGGGGTTTTTTTCTAATTATCCCCCACATCTGTGTCAAAACTATCATAAATGTCATATTTCATTCATTATTTCCACTACGTTTTCCAATGTTAATGTTCTATTTAATAGCCTCATCTCACAGAAAACCTTTCATCTGCAAATGTTTAAAAGGACTGAGTGAAGATTTAGCACATCACCTTCAAAACCAACAACCAGCTCCTCATATCAGCAATAAAACAACAAAAATAAATCATTCATTGCATTGCATTTCCAGTCTCAAATTTGCTGATTTACTGAAAATATGTAGCCAGTTTATAGCTTCTACAGCACAATAATTTACTGTGAAATTATGTGCCTACATGAAAAAGTTAAGAACAGTAGCGCATTTGATGTAAATAGTCAGAATTAAGAAGAATTAATAACAAATTAAAATTTACATGACCATTCCTGCAACTGCCAGTCCAACACGCACACAGTCTTCAGTTTACAGGCCTGGGATATTACGTGAACAAAAAACAGGGTCAGGGGTCAAAGGTCAGAGACACTATTTTCCTTTGGCTTAACTATGATCAAACAAGAAGCAAGAGGTGAAAAAGTGAGTGCAAAGGTGATGACACTAAAGAAAACGACTTGAGGTGGCTTTAAAACAGAGGCTTTTCAGTCCTCACTGAACGTAGGATGTGGATTCTGCTGTTTCTACTGGACTGAGGAGTTAATTTCATGATTGATGAGGCAGAAAGGCGATGGGTCGACAGAAGGTGGATTGATGACCAGACCGGCATTGGCAGAATGAGGAATATGTAGGAAGTGGACCATGGCCTGCAGCTAGCAGAGTCTGGATCCCTTTGAAGCCCTGCACACTCAGTCTGATGTTCTGAATTTTACATCATTTGAGAGCAGTGAAAGAAATGTGTGTGCAACCTGGGTCAATTTAGGATGGCTGAAGTCGGGGCAGGCTGCAGGATCGGAGACAAGGGCTGGATTTGTGAGTTTTTACTGTAATGGATGACAATAACAGAAATGACAACAAAGCCAACAGAACACACTCTGCTCAACACTTGGGTTTGAATAAGTCAAAGCCACTTCTGTCTTTTCCATAATTCAGACCTTTCACTTATGTGGATAGTCTTATAATAAACAAACGCTGTCCACTGAATCCCAGCAATTGAGTTTAATTGTAAAAGGCCATCTGTAAAAATAAGAATGCTTGGTAATTTCTGCTGGAAGCAATTAATAAATTTTCTGCTTAAGCAAAATAGATGATTTACATTGTGCAAAATTTCGTTAAAAACAAACATTGAACTTAAGAACTTGAAACAGCTTTCAAGATGCTTTTCTCCTAAAACAGCATTTTCGTTCCCTTTCATGTGGAACAACCCTCCTCTGGGGTGGAAAATTGAAATTTTAACAGTAGCAAATCACTGTCTCTGCTATCGTCTTTTTTTTTTTTTTTGTTCTCTTCCACTCCTTGTCTTCTCCAAGACACTAAATTGACAAGACAAGATGCAGAGCATAAATATCAGGGCCAAACTAGCAGATTTCCATAATGAAAAGACATTGTATAACAAAGCTTTAGCCGACAGTGAAATACACAACATTATACAAATGCAGATATCAATACATAATGACTGTAGAAGGCCAAGGGAGTCTATATGCCTGGACAACTTATTTAACTTCACAAATAAGCATGTGGTTGCATATTGACTGTGTTTGTCAAACAGAAAATCCTTGTGTAAGTGAAATATGAACAGCAGTGACTCTTAAGCAGGAAACCGCTAATAACGCCTGAGTCGGTGGAAAAGTGTCAGAGAGGTCGATGTCACATTAAAAGGTTAATATCCCTGTTGTGGTGTGCTTTCAATACAATCTACTTCAGACCACAAGTGGGAGGTTTGTGAATGTGTGTCAAACAAATAACCATTATCTCAGACAGTAATTCATTTTGGGTCACTGAATTATCATATTTATCACTAGGCAACTTGTCAAAATATGTAAATACAGCAAACAGTGAACACCGTTATAGTTTTGTTGCTTATACATCAGGTGATTCTGTGTAAGCAGGGAAGTCTATGGACTTACGGTTAAGCTTCTGAGTAGTGACAAGACATTAGATCCTAGTGCAGTGTTTGTGCTAAATAAGCATAACACCACTCTGCACTAGTTTCAAATAAAATTGGAAGAGGTTTCTTCTTACATTTAATTTTTGTCACCACAAGGCAAGGCAAGTTTATTTATATAGCACATTTCATGTACAGGACAATTCAAAGGGCTTTGCATAAAACATAAAAGCATCGCAAGAAAGGCATGAGAAGATAAATTTAAATAAAATATAAAAACATAAAAATCACAAAGAACAAATTTTTTTTTATTAAAATAGATATTAAAATCGTAAAATTCATTTGAAAAAAAAAAGATACAAATTTTAAGCTTAAAAGAAACTGTGCAGATCTAAACTTCTGAGTAAGGACTGTTCAAATGCAGCTGAGAACAGGTGGGTCTTTAACCTGGATTTAAATAAACTGTGTTTCAGCTGATCTGAGGCTTTCTGGGAGTTTATTCCAGACATGAGGAGTATAGAAGCTGAACGCAGCATCTCCATGTCTGGTTCTGACTCAGGTGCACACGTATTAAATCAGTAGAAAAGAAGAGTGTCACATGTCATACTGGAGCTAAAAGCAGCAGAACAAGGTTGTACCAAGCGCATGCATGAGGAGTACATGTCTCACAGATGGAGAACACCTACACAATTCAACCAAAACTATGTATGAAATCATAACTGAAACTAAACTAAAATCAAAAATCAAGTTGAAGGAACTAATTAAATACATAAATTGATGCATTTTCTGAACCCACTTTATCCTCACTAGGGTCACAGGGGTCGCAGGAGCCTATCCCAGCTACTCATGGGTGAAGGTGGGGTACACCCTAAACATGTCACCGGTTCATCACAGTTGATTCACTAAGTAAAAACAATTCACAAATAATTCACACTCAAACCTTTAGTGAGCCCCATGCCTGATAAAGGAGTAGGTCAGTACACACTAGTCCTACATTGCAGGGCTGCACAAAATTAATAGCCATTCACACCTACAGGCAATTTAGAAAAATCAATTAAGCGGTTAAGGCACACACCAGCATTATGATTTTTTAAATTTCGTATCAACACCTTTTTCTGATATGAACATCAAGTCAAATGTAGAATAAATATAAATGGGAGCAAGGCTTAAAATTGTTCAAAAATGTGTCAGCCCCTTGTCTCTGTAGGTTATGATGAACAAACCGTAATTGTCATCAGCTTTGGGTTGACGTACCTGATAGCTGGTTTCCATTTCAGAATTTTCCCCACCACCCAAACTAGTTGGAAGAAAAGTGTGAAAGTGGAGGAAATGAATTTGGAGAGATTTATCTGTGAACATGTTGGTCATAATTTAGGGTTCTATGGTTGACCAGAAAATTCTGCAACACGTGTACAAACAAATCCCAGGCTGTGAATGGTAGAGACCAAAGATTTAAGGAGGAATCTAAGATCACCAATGAGTTCTCCATAAATATAGTAAAAAAAAAAAAAAAAAAGTACATAAAGCCATGAGTATTTTTTGTACTTAGACTTTAGACAACAAAAATGCTGGTGTCATACGCTGCTAATGCTCATATAATGACTTCTATCTTATTCAAAATCCAGACATTACACAGAAATTCTGATTTAAAATCAACTTGATTTAGGTAATATCAGGCAAAAAAAAATCTGTGTTGACCAGCATAATGACTAGAATGACACAAACCTGCTTTATTTTTTTTTTTGCTTAAGTTTCTTTTCCTCTCTCTCATCTGCATTGGTACCTCTACTTACGAACGACTCTACCTAAGAAATTTCCAGGTTACGAAAGTCCTTTATGGTAAAATATTGACTCTACTAACGAAAGAAATTTCAAGTTACAAAAGGCACAATTATAAAATGCTTTACGGTAAAGTACACTTCCACTCGGCGCTCAGGATATGAACGGTGTAATTATTCCATACTTTACGGTACTGTTC
>JAQQZY010000007.1:9440939-9453033 GCA_030068375.1 Ostorhinchus rueppellii | reverse complement strand
ATCTAAATTGCCCATAGGTGTGAATGTGAGAGTGATTGTTCGTCTCTATATGTCAGCCCTGTGATGAACTGGTGACTCGTCCAGGGTGTACCCCGCCTTCGCCCTTAAGTAGCTGGGATAGGCTCCATGCGACCACCATGACCCTAGTGAGGATAAAGCGGGTATAGAAAATGAATGAATGAATGAATGGAAAGTAGTAGCATGTTGTAAACATAATAAAGTATTATTTAAGCCTCTTAAAGGACTGGAGGAGTCAAGGTGAGGACCCAAAACCTTTAACATGAGACACCCACGCTTCTAAAATGAAAGCCCATAAATGTGACGTGTATAACCGTTAGTTATTCTGTTATGATGCACAATAGTATTTTATGATCTGATAGAGGGATGCTCGTATAAACTTATGATTAACCTTTAATTCAGTTCACGGCAGAGCTGCACAACATGTCGTTTGAGCATCGTCATCGCAGTGTAAATGTGGACAATAGTCACATCGCAGGTCCTGCAATGTAGGAGGCAATTGAACTTAACATGTTCTCAAGTCATTTCAAGGGTAACAGACACAAACTGCACACAGCAATCCGCCAATCACAGTCATTCTTAATCAGTTTGCTGAAGCAGACCACACCCCTACACACAGACTGAGTCGCTGGTAACATTGAAAAATGAGCAACGAACAACAGAAAATCACCAAAAACGAAAGCTTGGTGCCAAAAAGAAAAACAACGTTGGTTATTTGGAATTATTAGAAAAAGGAGGATATTAAAACATGTGTTCTGTGTCAATGGTGCCTTGCAATTGTTACGACAACGAGAGGTAACATAATCATTTGTCTGACCATTTATATCAGCACCGCATAGCTATTTCACATTGCAATATATATCGCAAGGTTAAAAAAAAATCACAATGTCAGTTTTTTCCAGTATCGTGCAGCCATAAATTCACAGCATGGTATAATGTGTCAGTTGGATTTGTAAGGATGTTAAACCTTTTTAGCTAAATACACATTTGATATGGCATTTAAAATAACCAATATAACTTTGGATTGAATAAAAACTTAATTTCCGAAAAGTGGTTTCTGCCATGGGTTGTATCATCATCACACGTGTGTCTCACCTCTTTCATGAGTCACATGCCCAAACACTGAAAAGACTTAAGAAAAGCAATGGCAAAGGATTCCTCCTCAACAGTCAACAATCCTCATCCTTCAATGTGAATTTAAGAGAACTGAGAAACTTTGCAACATAGCACACCAAAATCATTTTCCAGGTCACCATCGAACATCAAGAAGTCAAGGAGCTGAGGTGCACAGGAGTTGAAAAATAAAAAATTGGGACAACTCAGTGGACTGAATCTCTTACTCCGCAATATTTCACCTTATTCTTCAAGAGTCAGGTAAAAAGTATTTAAAGAGGTGAGATTCCCTACAAGTCAGGTCAAGTTGAAGCTGCAGAGACATCTTCAGCAACTCAGAACAGATCACAGAGAGAAATGGTTACGAGCGTGTCACCTCCATGATGTTTATATTTATACAGTTTCGGAATCATAGTAAAAAAGTTTTGCAACAAACTGCAAAATTCCTGAAATGCAAACGATGTCATGAACAAAAAGACACGAAATTGCCTATATTTTCCCCCAATTGTCGGACAAAACGGCACAGATAAAGCGGTAGAAATGAGTGACAAGCCCCTAACATGTACATTGTACTATCACTCGGTGAGACGTCACACATAGAAAAGAAGAGGAACCGTTGAAGGGCGCAGTGACAGCTCTATGCTTTCAAACACTCGTGCTTATGGCCCAGATACTGTATTCCTCTAAAGCGGAGCCGTCATCAGTTCAAGCGTGACTTCAATGTATAATCTCAGTTTCTTGATTTTCCTTTTCCCTCTCTCAGTTCAGACAGGAGATGGAGTCTCTGAATCCCAACCTGGCTTCAAAGCGCTGAACAGTCTGGCCTCTTGAGATAGGTTAGTGTTTCACATTGCATTGGTTACTATGTCACACTCCCTCTGGCAAGCCTGGAAACATGCTTCTGTTGTGCCTATTTAACCATGCTAAATCATGTTCCACTCTTGGGTGTTTTGACATTTAGGTAATTAACCCATTTCCCCCGTTCTATTTGTAGCCCACCCTACAATCGAAATCATGTTACATTGCTTTCAGTTGTCGCACACTCCACTTGACACCCATTGAGGCACCCATGAGGATTTTCAGGCCACATACTCAGGTGGGGGATTACTTAGGACCTGTGGGGTCTACTCATTTTTGCTGTGGAGAAACATCCCAGTGTAGAGGACAGTCAAAGAGTTCATGCACTGCAATTGACAAGTTTACATTAATTCAGCATTTCTAATGGAATGTAGTAGAATTGTGTGAATATTACATATGCAAAAGGATTCAGGATTCCAATGGCTTAAGGAAAATTAGATTTGGAAATTATTAAGGATTACTTCAATGAATGAAAGGACAATTCATGTTAACGCCAATTTAGCACAGTAAAAACCTTACATTATACGACATCTTGAATAGGGATGCAACGATATATTAGTTGGCTGATATTTGCTAATCAATATCTGTATACAAGATGTCTTTCCATTAATGGTGCTGATATTTATCTTTCAATTTATTTTAAAGATTTATATATTAAAGGTTAAAGTTCTACATTTTAATTTGTGTTTATTCAAAGATACTGTAATGAAGGGTAGAAAAACTTTAAAATATGAAACATTTTGTATTTATAATGACTATTTTTTGCAAAAGGGGGGACTCGATGACAAAAACAAAATAAAGAAAAAGTAACACTGGCATCAGTGGTGTCATTTAATTTCATTAACCTGATCATCAGACTCACCCACCTACTTTAGAGTCGTGTCCAGGTGTCTAAATGACAGCAACACATATTTTTAAATCTTTTAAACTGGGACAATTTTCAAACATTTGCAGATTTAAAATTGATTCATAAAGTACTGTATGATTTGGCTCCAGATCCTTTGACAGAGTTCATCAGCCAAAAAAACAGCTCTGAGCATGTCACTCGAGGCTCTGTCAGGAGCGACTGTCAGATTCCTTTGCGTAGGAGCACTTTCAACCAGTCAGTCTGGTCAGTGAGGAATGCCAGTGAGTGGAACTCAGTACCTGAGGAGGTGAAAGGCCCTACAGGGGTCCTCAAATACAAATCTTAAAGGTCTAATTTTTTTTTTTTTCCATACAAGCATTGGTCCATTTATTAATGTCGGTCAAGTTCAACGCAGGTCCAAGGTGGTAAATGTGGTTTTCTTTTGTCAAAACAAAAATATATCGCACAGTCTGTTTAAATAAAAATAAATTAACAAAACATTTTCTTGACTTAAAATAAAAATACACAAAAAAATCATGCAAGTACAGTGTTTACACATGTACACTAAATAACTGACAAGATGTCATTCACCCGCAAACAACTACTGACAGTACATTTTGTAACTGTAAAACACTACTGAACAAAAATGAAAACATGTGCAAGTAGCACAGTGCATGTTCACACATACAGAACATAAATGACAAGCTCTGTCATTAACGTGCAAACATAATAATTATTGACAGTAACTTTAACTGTAAAACTCTGCTCAATGAGAAAATGGCATTTGGGTTTTGAAGCCATGGCTTTGAACTTTCTCCGTTCTGATTTAGGAGGAAACTTCTCTTCAAAAGAGCTGTGCTCTTTAACATAATGGTGTTCCACATTTTCACTTTTTATCAGAGCAACTGTCTTTAAGGATATTAAGCACATAGGTATGGTACTTGCAGGTGGTAAAATGGACGCATATTTGTCGGTCCATTCCTCATTGAAACAGCGATTTTCATTGTCAACTTTTCTTCTCTTGGTCAACTTTGAGCATGCCATTTTGTTCGATTCGGTCTTCTACTGGTGGCATGTAGACAAATAGAGTGCAAAGTGCCGGGTACAACTCCTGTTACACAATGCTGCGGTCCGTCCAGTCTAGCTAGCAGCATGCACGCTCTCTCAGCTAATCAGTGCATCGTCATCATAGAGATGACAGCCCATAATATCCTGCCACCCAGGCAACAGCCAATCAGTGCTGTCTACCGAAGCACACACTTTCTCACACACATGCAGCACGCAGAGCACACGTAGTGATTGAATACAACAGAAGTGGGACCATGAGATATTTAACTAAAAATGAAACAGAATTTAGCGATAGAATAGTGGCACATAGCAATAGATCAGCGATTAATACAAATAATATATGTTTTTAAAAAGTTTTGTTTTTTTGTTGAAAAGTGCCATTTGCCCTGGGTCCACAGCAAGGTGTGCCACGGTCTGTTCGTGGACCGTGGTCCGCTATTTGAGGACCCCGGCCCTACAACATATAATGTTCTCAAAAACATTGGAAATGTGGCTTATTAACAAATACAGCTGCCAACACTAAGGGAAAAAAAAGCCTGTTGTAATGTTTTTATCAAACTTTATGTTGTCATGTCTTATTTTCTTAATTGTATTTTAAGTGTTTGAATAACTTTTTTTTTATATTATATTGTATAACTATTGTATGTTCTGTGTTCTCTTAGCAGTTTGCCATTTATATGTGTTTGTTACTTGTCATGTTTGTGTCCTATCAAATGTATAACCTCGTCTAACCATGTCTTTCTCTTGTTGATGTATTTTACTGCTTTTTTACATCACGGCCAGGGGACTACAGATGAAAACTAGCCTTCTGACTAATTCTGGGTTTTTTTTAACCATGTATAATCACGTGCTTTATTAAATTGTATTGTCCCCTTTAAAATAAACTAAACTTAAACTTGCCACTTTCTTCAACTGCAGCCCAGTTCACACGACAATGCTCTTGGGTGAATACGACAAAATATTTTATCCTTAAGATGGCAACGGTGTTTTGGGGGTTGAAAACCACCGTCCAGAGTGGAAAACTTAAAAGCACTCCACCCTCACGTCATCATCTAAATGGTTGAGAACACAGAACTGCGTTTTCTCATCACACACAGTTTACATCACAGGTACGCACCAGTACAGGAAAACAACAATATGTCTGATTATTTTCCTCAAGTTGCTCTAGCCGCTCCAAGTTATCCAAGAGTCATTTCAGCAAATGTCATGGATCTTTACAGACAGTAGTGTTCGGTTTCCTGTTTTATTATTATATTTCACGCAAGAAGAGAACAAAAGAAGAAAAGGTTCCACACAGGTGCTTGGTCTTGACACCACCAAGCCACCTGCTGTGCATGTTACTGTGATAAATAGGAAATTTCATACTGTACACTTTTCACACACTTTTTCCCAAAACACACATCTTGGGGCACAGTGGTTTACTGATGATGGGGCTTTATATAAAATATTACTTTACTTATATTTGTTGATGATTGTTTTTTGTTTTATTTTCTTCTTATAAAAATTATACATTTATAACGGTATTTTTATTTTGACGTAATTATCAAAAATTGTGTGTTACATTGTTATGTTATTGTTGTTGTTATTGGTATTAAATTATTTATTATTACAAGACAATGATTGCTATTATTTACATAGAAACTGCAAGGAATAGAGATTGGGGGTAGGAGTCTGTAAGTTTACACTTCTTCCTACTCCTTTTTGAGCACGTGTCACTTTTATTGATTTTTTGTTGTATTATTACAGCTTATATCATTAAAATGTACATTAAACAGGGCGGCTGTGGCTCAGTTGGTAGAGCGGGTCGTCCAACGACCAAAGGGTTGGAGATTCAAATCCTGGCTCCAGCTGTCCACGTATCGAAGTGTCCTTGAGCAAGACACTGAACCCTAAAATTGCTCCCAGTAGGGTCTGGGGCAGCACCTTGCATGGCAGCAGCCGCCTACTGGTGTATGTGTGAATAGGTGAATGTGAGGCTTTGCAAAGCGCTTTGGGCACCATGAAGGTGTAGAAATGCGCTATATAAGTGCAGTCCACTTACCATTTAAATAGTTTACCTATCAACCTTTTAAACATCACTATAGATATCTGGTTGGTGGGTCTTGTTTTGTTTTAATTTATTTGTCTACATGTTCGAAATAAATAAAAATAAAATAAAAATATATGTGGAATTAAAAGTGAGAACACAATGCCACTTTTGCAAATTCGGTTCAGATCATTACCGTCTAAATGTAGGCTAAGAAAGTTGTTTTTTACCGGTCCCGATCCTCAGCTCACCTTAGTTTTCATCGTCATGAGACACCAGTAGTGACTCACTACTCCCTCTAGTGGTCACATGAATCCCCTACATCACAGTTGTGGATAAATTCACTTCCTATCTCCACAATAAAGTGATTTACGTGACATAATAGGAGTGTAAATAGTTGTATCATTCTTCAGGGCCATTTTATTTAAAAATATTTGTAAATAGGAATGCTGCACATGGGTCCTTGACAAACACTGAGACAACTACACAGTATTCACCTTATTTCATTCAACCTTGCCTTGAAGCCTGTGACTCCACAACCTATTCGGCTCATAATGGTATTGGAAGCCTGAGTTCATCCATGCCACAAATAGTGTGAATAACAAATTTTCATTTTCATTCTCTCTTCTCTGTTTTCAATAGCAGATAGACTGTGCATCTGCTTTGAGCACCTTGATAGCAATGAAAAAAGGTGGTCTTTGAATTGAATATATGTGAACTTCTAATTTCAAGAAGAAAAAAACACTCCACTCCAAACCAAATACTCTCTTTAAATAAATTAATACACAAATAAAACCTTTTTTTATGTTTTGACATTAAGCTGTCAAAAAAAAATGTTAATGATGAGGTTGTTTTCAATGGGTTTATTATGATCATAGTGTGACAATAAGGATATTTTAATTGTTTAAAAGTAAAAGAAAGAGTTTTAAGAATGATTGTTGTTGGTTCTACTATCATGATAGGGATGACATTAGTGCATGAAGTGTTTCAGCAAATTGCTTAAAAAGTAAATGCTACCAATTATTTTGAAATCTTATGTCACAAAAATGATTAATAAAATTGCTCTTACTACATCTTAGCATTTTGTGACTTTTAATTCGAGACATTTAAATAAAAGTTAAGGCCATGAATCCAAAAACTGGGATTCTCTGAAAAATTAAGATCCGACAGACTCCACTGCTTCCAAAAAACATAACAGAGCACTTTATGACCTACAGTGTCCTAGACCTGAAGGATCATGCCACTGACCATTATGTCATGTCACCTCAGCTTCCCGTGCATGCAGCAGAAACCACTGAACAGTAGCTAATTAACAGAATAAATTGCCACTAAAATGCTTTGCAGTAAAAGCCTAAATCAGCACTTTTGGAGGGAAACTACAGAGCACAACGGGAGAAATATGCATGATGACCAAGCAAATGACAGCTACTCATTGTTGCAGCAAAATAACTTAATGATTGAATAATATTTCAGAGTGTCACAGCATTATTTTTGCACGTTATAATTGAAAATGGCACACGCTGGAAATCATTTCAGCTGTCAGTCAGTGAATAAGTGGCTGTTTTGGTGAGTGGTTTGAGAGATCCTAAGTGGAGGTAGTCATTAAACACAATGCTTTATGTTACCACAGCTCATCCAATGACAGCCAGTGTATTAATAAAAACACAGCACTCATGAATATTAGTGTCACTGATGCTTTAAATGGGGTTCAAATAGAAATGTCTTTCCAATTGGGTATTGTGAAATATTTACTTTCCATAATTTTGAATGTAAGAAGGCTTTCCACTGCACAATGCTAAGACAAATGTATTTTGACAAAATTTTCTCAAAGTCACAGTTCAGTAAAATAATTTGTTTGCGTGTTTTTATCCTCCCAGTACCAGAGCTGAATGATATAAAAAGTGACTGTGATTATTTTCTGGGTGCTGCCATTGCAATATGAATCACAAGTTTACTGAATAATGGTAATGCACGTAGTTCACTTCCAATCTGAAATATAGAAGTGACGATGTGATTTTGGCTGGGGTTAGCGCCAAACAAATACGATTCCTTCATATTTTCAGACATAATTTGCAGGCCAGCACCTCTCTGCAGAACCACATTAATTGCTGCAATAGCTTTGCCCCATCATGAACAACTTGCAGCTCCTGTTTTGGACATTGAACTTTGACGTATTGTGATTTTCATGCATTCACATTTACTGTTCATCCTTAATTCATGTGTTCTATCCCCACAGGGCAGACTTACAAAGCTTTACTTTTTGTAAATGCATTTTTGAGCTTGGGTTCATCCTCCAGAGGCTTACTAAAAGCCATTAAAATAAGGCAATGGCTACTGCCACTGTACTATGGCACGAAATATTTTTTTTTTCTTGCCACAGAGCCAATGAAATGTTAGTTGTACTAGAGCCAATCATGGATACTGTTACATGAACTCATTAGTCTCTTGTTGGCACAGTACTGTGGTCATATATGGTGTAAACGTGTCTGTATGTCGTCCCGGTGGTGGATTTACCTACTGGTGCCTTATAATGAGGGTGTTGATGGGCTCTGTGGTAAGAGACAAACTGATATTTCATGCCAAAGTACAAGGGCAATAGCGACTTCATTAAAATAAACAAAACAACTAAACACACACAGAAAAAAGGTCTCAGAAATTCTTCATACATCTCACAGCAATTTTAGGATTACTTTAATCTGTGTACTGATGACATTTGCATTGTTTCACCATTAAACGTCCCAAATTACATTGAGATTAACATGACTAAGATTTCAGAACAGGAGTGATGCGCAAGGTCTTTAAAAAAACAATCGAATAGAAGAAAATGTAAGAAGATTTTGTCCCCAGATTATGAGTGACTTGGGAGATTTGTGCTACTCAGATTGTTATGCTCCAAACAGATGACCTTAATACCCAAATCACTGGAGAGGGCAGGATTTAATGTGACGATGCTCAGAGTTTGTTTATCAGACAACACGCGAGGCAAAGTTCAGAGACTCCATGTGTCAGAAGGCTCCCTTTACAGCAGAGCATAAAGATTAAAAATGTTAAAGTTATTTCAGTCACTACTAAACAATGCTCAAAGTGAACAAGGGAAGATGGCACTGAAGCGACAGGGCTGAACATCATTAAAGGGCATGATGCAATTATGATCCACACAGTCATCCATCAGGACTCTAATGTAGGGCCGTCAAACATGCAGGCCAAAACTGGCCAACCAAAGGGTCCAATTCAGCCCGAGGGATGAATTTGTGAAATGCAAATATTACACTGAAAATATCCATGATCAAGAGTGTTACAATCCTTTTTAGTTCAGGGGCCACATGCAACCCAATGTGATCTGAAGTGGGTCAGACCAGTAAAATGCTCTCATAACTGATACATAATGACAACTCCAAATTTTTCTCTTTAACTCAATCACTGCTATTGACGCGTTTTGGCGTCATTTCAAAGCCGAACGTTGTCTGCCAATGACATGTTTTGGCGTCAATCAGCTTTCATTGGGGGGGTTGCTAGGAAACGACCTGGCACAACTTTGAGGAAGTATTTAGGGTTCAGGCATTTTGGGTGAAACCACCCTGTGTTCTAAGGTCAATAACTTGAGAACTGAAAAAGCTGGAAACAAAAAATTTTTCCACATGAAAGAAGAGACTTTACACTTTATTTTGATGGGTGCCATGTTTATGTAGTCCGAGAACTGGATATTCTGTGAGTCTTGAAAATCAGTCAAAATGCTTTAAAACGCCTGGCAGTATGGGGGTTTCTGTTCTGAAAACACCTGGAAGTGAATGAGTTGAAAAAGTTAAAAATGTCATGAAAATGTTTACATCTACAAACTTTCACACATAATGTAAATAACCTCATTAACCATGTACGACCTGAAATATCTCAAAAAAAAAAAAAGTCCAATTTTAACAATATTCTGTCTGTTACAAAATGTGTTATGTATTTGTATATCTACGGTGAAGTTGGAATGCACATGTAAATGAGAAGCTGAGGCATAATATCAGAATTGCACTTACTTTTCTTAAGACAACTCAGGTTGTTCATGTTTTTCACATTTTTAAAGAATAGCTTGTAAATGTTAACATCTTCATTATGCAATTTTACTTTTTTCACACTAAAACAGAGAAAAGCAGAGGTCATATCATATATATATGTTACAAAGCTATTATTTTACTGGTCTGGCCCACTTAAGATTAACATGGACTGTATATGGCCCCTGAATAAAATTGATTTGATACCCCTGCTCTTACGTTTTAATTTTGCCTCATCTATAAAAAGTAAGCCACTATAAGCTGTTTGATCACAGTCTCAGATTTAATCCTTCCATACAAACAAAATACCAAGATGGTACCATTTTGACTGTATTAAATGTATCAAGACACTGAGGTATTTTCACTTTTCAAACTGCTTTATATTGATTCAATACTTCAGTTTCCCCTTCACTAATCTCTACACCAAATGCACAAAAGCAAACAACAGACAGACACGGTTAGCAACAGATTTAGAGGCGTTACAGCCAGACTCGGAGGCAGATGCAGAGGTGTGATACCACCTAAAACATGAGGCTTCACATTACTACAAAAACAAAACATCAGGAAACATATTTTTGTGCAGCTACATTTGTGGTAACCTCTAAAACTTTGCAACACATAATGCGAGAAACTACAAATAGCAATAGGAAACACGGCATCTGAAGTGTTCACATTAAAAAAACATTTCTCTGGGGTTGCAGATGGATACAAGTAAGAAGCTCTATTGAAATGTGAAACAATAGAAATTGTCTAAAGTATGTACTTTACATTGGCATTATTTCACTAAGTTTCAAAGCAGCTGCTTTATAAAATAGACATTTTTTTTGTACTTTATTTTATTTTTTATTGGAATAGAGACACATTTGAGATTTCTGGAAACAGTAAAGTGGAGTAAAAGACATGTTTCTGTTTACAGGTTCATTTCACTGCTGTAAACCTTGGTAATACAGTATATCAACCACTCTTTATCCATATTCACTTAGTTGTACAGTTTTGTCCAGTTTAGAAATATCACAGATGCTACACACATTCTGTACTTGTTCACTCTGATTCTGAGCTCTTAATCCACACTTTCATGTTCTTCAATTTAGACCATTTTAACTGTGTGCACACCTGTCCGAATCAGTTTGCATCTTACCACGTTGTACATCTTTATATGCATTTTGTATGTTGGATTTGCTCTATATTTTAATAGGACTACTGTTTTTAATGAAATTCCATTCTATTGGAATTGCACTATATTTTTATATTTATTCTTAATTTTTATTGCATCTGTTGAGGACGATGCTGCAAAATTGTTTCTCCTCAACAATGACAGTAAAGGTCTATTCTATTCTATTCTACATCATTTACAGCTACCAAAGTTCAGCTATCATTAATCACTCATCAGTTTCATGTTGCCCCTGTTCTCACATCCTTATACTGGCTCCCTGTAAAATTTAGAAATCATTTCACATTTTGTGATTCACAACCTCACCCCGATTATATTTCAGACTTTCCGGCTCTTCGATCAGCCTCTTGACAACTCTGATCTTTAAATACTGGTCTTCTGTCTGTTCCCTGTTCTAATTATTCAACAAAAGGCGGCAGATGGCTAAAGAAGCTTGACTCTTTTATGCAGCTTCTAAAATCTAATCTTTATTGTCAATCATTTTCACAGTTCAACTACATACAGTGTGTTTTTGTGTAAATATACTTGTAGGTTTATGTGCACTGGTATACAGCTGTGGCCAAAAGTTGAAGTTTTAGAACTACAATCAAAAGCATTATACAGCGTCAAAGATAATTACGAAAGAAATGCATTGCATTTAAAATAACAATGCATTTATGTCATTTGTCTATATCTCTGCTTTTTGCAGATGATGTGGTCCTCTTAGCTTCATCAAGCAGCGACTTCCAGCTCTCACTCGGGCGGTTCACAGCTGAGTGTGAAGCCGCTGAGATGAAGATCAGCACCTCCAAGTCTGAGGCCATGGTCCTCAGCTGGAAAAGGGTGGAGTGCCCATTCCAGGTCAGGAAGGAAGTCCTGCCTCGGGTGGAGGAGTTTAAGTATCATTCATTCATTCATCTTCTATACCCGCTTAATCCTCATTAGGGTCACGGGGGTCGCATGGAGCCTATCCCAGC
>JAQQZY010000007.1:9423365-9433729 GCA_030068375.1 Ostorhinchus rueppellii | reverse complement strand
AACCCTTTGTTAAATTTAATTAGATAAGTAAACGATATTAGGATCAATCCCCTAAACCTGTTTAATAATGTCCATGTTTCATGTCCATGCAAAAAATGTTAATGAGAACATTAAAGAAGAAGAGGTTTCATTTTTTGGATGAATTCTGATGTTTAATTCAACTGACTGATTAGGTCTCTGACCAGCTGTTCAATGTGTCTTCCAAAATAGTCCAACAAAATGTGAAAATATGTCTGCTTATACATTATATATGTGAACTGATGAAGTGACCAAATTATGCCTCTGTTTTATCCTTAAAAAAAAAAAAACTATAATTTTTGATGGAAAACAACAACAGAATTTTTTCATTCTGTAGCCAAGTGTAACACAGCCTACATTACTCCAAACCAGTCAGTGGAAGTACAGACAATTTATTTTTTATTTTTTTGCAACTTCCAACCATGGCTTCAAATTCACAGTTCAGCGAAATTCAGTGAGTTGCTTATGTCCACACCTTTCCATACAGGTGTGTTGAACCAGTAACATTTCCTGATGGTCATTCTAAAATACTGCAGTTTTACTCACATAAATCTACTTTAAAATCACCGTTATCTCTAGTAATTCAGGCTTGGAATCCTGTTTACAAAGAAAAATAAGGTTTCATTGTTCTAAAATCACAAAATTTCAGAAGCTTTCAAACAATGAGCCCAAAATGAACAGATGAGAAGCATGTTCGGAAATGATGAAACTAACACTTTAACAGCAAAACCTTTAAAAACTGTTATTAAAAATCCACAGTCAAACACCTGTGATGGTCCATGATCAAAAAAGACATTATGTATATAGAGGCAGACATCTCAGTTTAAGTCCAGGCTTCAAACTGCCCCTCATATACTGATCAAATAAGTCTAAATAAGTACAAATGTAACGCTTGCTTTGGTTTTGATGTGGTTTGATTAGATCAGAGTAAAACTTTAAGAGTGATATTCTGCAGTTAACATAAATAAATACAGAGTATTACTAATTGCAAATCCGCTCAGTGCAAATGACACTGTTTACATTTCACTACAAACAGGCTCTGCAAATTATCTCAGAGTGGACACTAGGTCAAACAAACTAACTTGCTTTGCTGCTCATTTAAAATAACAGAAGCTAAAATACTCAGCCTTATAAATCTGTGTTTTTGTTCATTTTTGTCCTGTTATATTGAATTCCAAACCATGGTGTAAAATCAAACCTGTGATTTCCTGATCGACAAATGGATTAGTCTTAATATGAAAGGCACAAGACAGTAACTTCACCTTAATTTAAAGTATTTTCGTTAACTAAACCAAACCTGTTAGTCAGGACGCAATGTGTGATATTTAAAAGTCTGCATATTCCCATTTTCAAGGGGAGGATGGTGAAATACAAATGAGAATCACCTTTTCCAGATTTCACACATTTGTGGTTCAAACAAAATTCTTAAGAATGTATTTCCCTCAATTACATACAGATAGTTTCCTTCATTACCTCAATACATATACAGCCCACACCTTAAAAGGGACACAGGGGTTTTGATGTTAGATTACAGGTGCTCATAATAGACCCCCTGTGAACCACAAGCTTCATTCACCGAAGAATAACAACTTCAGAGGCAGGTGTTAGTGAATAACTTTCATTGTGATGATCAACCGTGACCAGGGTTCCTGTTGCGGCCGTTAAAATGCAACAGCAAAAAGAACTTCAGCACATAAACCTGGCTCATTAATACACTGGCTTTTGCACTGTCCTTCAGATTAGATGCCATGGCAAGCAATTAAAAGAAGTAACGGCAACTGATTTACTTGCTTTCACACATCCTGTGATGAATAAAGGAAAATATTCTTATTTCAAGGCATCTGGTCCTGGCTTTAAAGCAGTGTTTATTTCCTTGTCTTAATGTCTGTCCAGCTAATTTAACTGTAGCAGCTGAGGCAGTGTGTAGAGGCAGCCTAATTAATGGTTCAACTGTAGCTGGAGACACTGTTGGCTGTCTGCAGGGAGAGCAGCCAGACATGGGCAGGAAAATCACTCCCTGCCGTTGAGAGGACAACTTGGCCAACACTGACCGGTATTGACATTGAACTTTTTTGGCCACGAGTGAGAGGCTGTTTTCTGTTCAATGTAGTTTTAAATTGCCCTGGGGTACCAACCTGTCTTTAGTCTTAGGTATTTAATTTTAAAAGTATTTCCTTCTGTGTAAAGTACCCTTTAACTGTATTAAACAACGTGTCAGCATTAGTATAATGCAAAGTGTGATGCTGTGGTCCTATAGATCTGTGATAATAGTACAAATAATGCTGTTTTGAGGCTTGTGTTGTGAACAAAGAACAAATGCATGTATTTAAAAGCACAGTAGACATGCACAATAATCTGAGGCACTCTGTGTAACTGACCAATTTTACAACAGCATCAAAAGCAACAGAAGGTTTTAAAATTAAATTATATCATTGTATTGTATTATATCACACACTAGGTACCATCTGTCTGTTCTTTTATTGGAAGCTCCAAGAACGAGTCTGGATCCGTCTCAATTTCAAAGTTGAAAGAATTGATTCTGATCACAAATAAGACTCAACGCAACTCAATGAACAAAGAGCCCCCATCACAAGATGAGTTGTACGTTTAACCTCGCTGTGGGTGGGCTCACTGTACAAATAGGATGGTCTTTAAATTAGCGTCATCTAACTAGGTCAAACAAATGGGAGACCTCAACTCTAAGTAAACTTACGCCAACAATTAGTTTACTTCTTATCATTTATGTTTGACAATTCTGTGTGTGTGAATGTGTGTGTTTAGACATGTATCTACAGAAAGAACAGATTATCCTTAACTTCTATGCATACGATGTTTCCTATCTTAACAGGCTTAACATACTGATCAAAATATTTAAACGAAAACAGGGAAAACCGTAAATCCTGGTCACAAAGAACTCGCCACTAACATTACTGAAATAAAGCAGATTAAACAAATGAATCTAACAATAAAACATTATCTACTAATGAAACTAGAAAAACACTCAGAGCGCAGACCTCCGCAAAGATAGTGTTTGTATTTTTTCAAGGTAATGTTTGTACTTTTTTTTTTTTAATGTAGTGTTTGTATTTTTTTTAAGGTAGTGTTTGTTCTTTTTTTAAAGGTAGTGCTTGTACTTTTTTTTAGGTAGTGTTTGTATTTTTTTAAGGTAGAGTTTGTTCTTTTTTTAAAGGTAGTGTTTGTACTTTTTTTTAGGTAGTGTTTGTATTTTTTTAAGGTAGTGTTAGTACTTTCCTCCACTAGATGGCGGTGAATGACCTCATGCAACTCTGTGCCACCATGCCCTATATCACAATGATAAAGAATCCTTTAAAAAGTTCCTGGATCCAGATGGTGATTCAAAACGCCTCCAAAATTCGTCCATAACTTTTTGAGTTATGTTGCTAACAAACAAAGTCAAATGGTAACAAACAAAACAAACAAACAAACGCACATTAAAACATAACCTCCTTGGTGGAGGTAATAATTCACCCTAAAATCTCACTGTCTGAATTAAAATAATATTTCACATCTATTCCAGGTAACTTCTGTATTTCCTCAAGTCCATATTAAAGGTCAGACTATTTCAATACTTTTCACCTGTAAATGATTCAGATCCACAATAACTGCAGATGCCCCTTTTTAACCCGTTAAAATAAGCAGTTAGAAAAATCTATGCATTAAATTTACAAAGTGCTTTAAAAAAAAAAAAAAAAATCAGACAACGGTCTATAATAAGCGCATCTTTTCAGTAACAGTATTCTGATTCAACCTAAACCCAACAAAAACAAAAATACTGGTGCGACTGTTATAATGTCAACACCGTCTCTGAATGGGAAAACATCCGCCCACAGCCTATAGAACCAAAGGTAAATAATAAAATGTGTCCCAGACGGACTGAGTGACTGTTCTCCAATAGGTGAAATCCTAATGTATTATTGCAGTAATTATAGAGGACGATAAGGAGGTTCCTTTTGGTTTTAAAGTAGAATTCGATAATCATACAGAAAACATCCCAGCAAATACCGCAGTGATAAATAATATTCCTATTGTATGGAAAAAAATAGTACAATCAAAAGGACGCAACAGAGAAACCATTAAAAACTACTGATGTTTGAGAAGGTGCCACTGTTGACCACAGACGGATGACTCAACCATTAACTCAGCGGTAATTATAGAGGAGCATTTCAAGCATAAATACTAGCTGATATTCACCAGGATCTGTTGGACTGTTTTTGATTGATGACTGAAGATCTACACACACACACAAATAAAGAAAAAGACACATATTCATGTTGTTCTTTACTGTGCATCTTCATGGTAGATTCACAAAATGTTAACTGTACCAGACGGAATTTACACTACACTGTTTTTGACATAAGTGTTCCTATTTACTTTTGCATGAGTCTCCTCTATGTGTAGTAGCATCTAATCTTACAGCATCACACACCAGCACTTATTTCTTTAAAAGTTTAATTGTAGTTTAAATGCAGGTTTTGGAAGTATTACCACTAGCTTTTTGGAGAATTTAACAAAATATGTAATACTGGGCAGAAGTAAAAGCAAGGGGAAAACAATTAATAGATGACAATAGTTTTGCAACTTATATTTGATCATTTAATAGCTCGTCCATGTTTGTAAACCTAATTTGATGGAGTATTTGTGCACAGAAAACCCAGCTCAAACTATTTCTTTGCAGTAGATTACAATCAAGTGCTATAGGAGGATGGAAAGCAGGTGGTTTAGAGATGATTGTGAAGCTGAGCCAAATAATTCTTTCCAAATGGCGAGCTGACAGGATAAGGACTGAATTATCAGCAGGGGAAGAGTTTGATTACAAGCTCATTACATCTAATTTCAGCAAAGCATGTGTAATCGTTTTGTTTGACATGGACTTTTGAAATAAAAATGAGGAAAAACTTCTGATCAACAGAGCTCACAGGGTAACATAAAAGACACGTGTGTATAATGTTTTAACAGTGGTTCCTGTTAATGATGTAAACTGTGGAGTACCACCATATTCCATTTTGCTCCACAACAGTGGTTACAATGAACCGAAAATATTGTGGTAAATAGTGTATCACTTAACCACTAATTTCAGGATGACCCTGGAACATGCTGATGTAATTGATGATTACAATGCACAACAAAAAGGCTGACACAAACCACACTAGCTACACTTTACAATACACACCTGCCCGTGCACATAAGTGTGTAAAATCAACCAAATCAAACCCTGGAGCAGCAGCCTCTGTTAAGAGCAACGTTACTGCCATTTGTTATTTTTTTGGTAACTAATAATGATTTTTCAGTAGTAGACATTTGTTTTTACAGTGAACCAAGCAGCTCCTCAATGACAACCATCAAACCCAGTAGCACTGATAGTGGCTCACCTAATGCAAAAAGTAAAACATTATTCACAAATTTCACATCAGATTCAGATAGAGACAGAAAATACCAGAGGACTTACTCTGGACAAGTGTCTCTATTCAGATTCTTTAAAGAGAATTAAGCAGGACACAGTTAATCCAATTCTAAAAACCACCATTAGAGTTTGGTATGAAACAAGATATGTTTGGAGAAACTGGAATATTGCCATTTACTCCCATTTGGGGCAATGTATTATTTAAACCACACTGTAAAAAGTAAAACATTGAATCAACTTAAAGTTTTTCTTCAGTAGGTCACACATTTAAAAAAAAGTGTTCAGTGAAACAAGTTAAATTACATTACATTACATTTAATGTAATTTAATTTGGTTCACTCAACTTTTTTTTTTTATGTGTGACCTATTGAAGAAATTTTTTTTTTAAGTTCATTCAATGTTTTATTTTTTACAGGTAAATCTGATCCTGGATTCAGGCGATGGGTGCAGTTAAGATTATAAAGGATTTCAGACCTTTACAAAGGTAACACAGGTGTATCGGTACATCTCGGTTCGGTATATTTTTGGTACAGTGGTTTTCAGTATGATGCAGTTTCATTGAAGTGTAGGAGACCCGTGTATGTGTGTGTGTGTGTGTGTGTGTGTGTGTGTGTGTGTGTGTGGGGGGGGGGGGTTGAATCAATGCCTGATAGGTCATCACCTTTCGGTTGTGACTTAAAAAGTGACATCATAACCCCAACCCTTTTATTTTTCTTTAAATAATGTTTGATTATGTATCAGACAAACACAAATTGGCATCGTCTGTCAATTATTTTGTTATTTACTGTCATTTGGCATCAAATAATCAACAAAGTAATGTTGTGTAAGTCTGTGTGTTCAATCAGGGCTGAAAATATCCCGACTCATGTCACTACAAGCTTTTCATACCTTCTAACTCGACAGAGAATCCGTTGAACGGTGCCTATGCTTTTAAATTGTTTGCTGACATTGACCACATCTTGTAATTTAAAAAATTGCTGGTGACATAAACGACATGGCACTTAAATAATTTTGTGAAACTTTTGTTATTTTGTGTTATTACTAAATTATTGCCCGTTTTTAATTTATTGTTATTACCAATCTTTTAACATGTTTTTCATTATGGTGTGTGTTGGCCAGGTCACTCTTTTAAAGGTGATGTCAACCTCAATGGGACTTTGTCTTCTTAAATTAAATTTAAGTAAAATGATAAAGACAGCAGCTGGACCATATTTACTTTGATTTAAATTCTTGCTGCAGCAATGCAAGTCTCACACCATGAAAAATAAGTTCAGGTCTGAGAACTTGGCAGAGACACAGGTTATGATATAACACCATTTATCTGCAGTTACTGACGGTCAGACCTTAAAAATTAAGTGGTTAATATTTAGTCACATCAAACGATTCCAGTTACAGATTGTACAATTCCCCCACTCCTGCAGTGGCCAATAATAATGTGAAACATCACCATCACTTGAACCAATGTGCAGTTTGACTTTTTGTGGACTGTATAGTTTTTTAGTTTATTTATACCACCATGGGGAAATTTCACAGTTAACAGCAGCAAGAGCAGAGAAAAAGACAGGTAGAGAACATAATGTGCTGCACACTTCTAATACCCCTCCACCAAATAGAGTAAGATGCTGTTGAAAGTTCCTGCCCTATAATTTAGATTAGACTGTCTTTGTGTAAAACTTATTACATATATATTTATTTTTGAAAGTATTCAGATATTATAACTGCACAAGCCACAAGGCTATTTGACCTTGAAAAAATAGGTCAAGGTCACCTAGTTTCAATAGACTTCTGCTCCTCAACAAGATCCATCCACAGTATAATTTTCATGCAGGTATCTCAATTCATCCTTCAGAGAATGTGATTATGTCTTTGAATGGACAGACAGACAGACAACAAAACGATCATAATACTCCTCAGCCGAGGGGTAATAAAAAACACAAAAATGTAGTGTGCATTTATGCACAAATTCTGTTGGCCCCTTTCATGAAAGTAACAAATAAACTAAACTACACTAAATTAAAAAAAACAAGTGAAAAATGGCATATAAAGAGGAAAAATAAGAAATGTGGTTATTTCTATATTTACATATACATATAGGCCTATAAATGCTGAGTATATGCAGCTCAAGGTAAATAAATTTTAAATAGATTTATTGTAAGCAGCAGTGACTCCATCCCTGGACGGTGGAATAGTTGTTGTTAGACCCAAATATACAATATACATTTGTTAATGTCATAGATCTTTAGTAAATGTTTGGAAAGGAGCACTGAAATCACAGTTTATAACTAAAGACAGGCGGATGGAGAACAGAACGGTTTGTTGGAAACTGCACTGTATTTTCTTCCCTCAGAGATTTTACAGAGTCACATAATCTCTGTGGAGTTTTTCTGATGGCCATGTACTTTGAACAGTAAAAGCCTCAAGACAAATAATCGACTTTCTTAAAAATGAAATATTAATAGTTACATAAACTAACAAAAAGTAATCTGTTCAGCAAAAGTTGTATTTCATTTTAGGAGTCCTGACTCAACTTCTGATAGAAAAGCGGATGCCTGCCTTAATTATCTTTCACATGAACTCCCCAAAGAATGTGTAACCTTGAGGCGTTCGCACACAACTGATAAAATCCAAATAAAGTGTAGTTTACATTCACAGCTCCTCTACAACATGTCACACAGTACAAACCAAGTGGCAATAAATTCCATGTTGCACTTCTGTTAATGTCAGAGTCAATTATTCTGACTGACTGTTTGATGGATTGCAGAGAGATTCGTACAGTCACACACTTCATCAGGCTTCTAGCAACAGACCTTCATTACTTAAGAGGAAAAGTATGTTCAGAGATAAAGGGGAGGCCTGTTCCATCTGAAACCCCATGACTGGTGTGTGGGAAAATAGAAGATACTGTATCCTACTGTTTCCTTATGCTCGGTTGCTTTTTCATTGTGTTTTGTTATGTTTTGTGTTATATTTATATGTGTTATGTATCATTTCATCAGCATTGCATTTCAGTCTTAATATCTACTTTGCTCGTGGTACATTCATTATCATTATCATACAGTGTAGTAGGATATTTCCAGCTTGAGGTAGTGTTTTATTTTTTATTATATTTATTTTGTACAAGTATTTATGCATTTGTTAAACATTATATATTTATAACCTGAGCTTTATGTGTTGCTCTGTAATCGGGTTTTTGACTACTATTATATGAATACTGCTCAAACATATACAGATAGCTAGCAGATATACTGCTAGCTGAGTGCTACTATACTCAGTCTCAAATTTAGGGCATTTTTCTCTATTTTCCCTGATAATTTTGCTAAAATCTACTGAAATCCAGGTTAGGTTAAATCAGGTTAGCAGGCATGTGCTCAATTTTCCAGCGCCACGTTGTTTTTCCCTTTGAAATCTCGCGGAGTTGCGTCTATCAAGAGGTTTCAGCGCAGGACTTTCTTCCCATTGGTTGGATATGATGTAATGCATTAAATCACGCACTCTTATTGGTTGGGATCTGGCCACCCGTAAACATTTTAAGAGGTCATTTTCGCAGGGAAATTTCATAAACAGCTCCTGCTCCCTTCCTGTTTACATCCAGACGACACGAACCATGACAAGACGCAAGTGTTATACGAAGCTTGATGATCAGAGAACAATCTCTGCATTTTTTTTGTTGCGTCCTTGGCAGTGATCACAGCCTGTGTAGCCAAGGAGGAGCCACCAGAAAAACGCCCTTGTGTGCCAGGTGCTACGAACAACGGTCCCTCAGGGGAGGGGGGCGCACCAGGATACTATACATTTCTGGGGAAAACCCTAATATACATACTGTTTAATATCTAGTTTTTTATACTGGTATCATAATGTGACATTTGGCTCATCTTAAAGTGATACTTAAGGTTTTTTAAATTGGAAACAAAAACAAATGATTTAACTGTGATGAAAAGCATCAATACTGATTATAATGTTCATGTGATGTATCGTGAAATCTGAAAAAAGTAAAATCAGAGTTACTGTCTTTATATTAGATGTGTCTAGTCCCCCTCTCTCTCTTATTCATTTTGGGATGTGTTGAACTAAAGCTGTTATCACTCTATTCAGAGTCACTGCACTCATTGACAGGTAGCAATTTTGCCTCATAAAGCCACTGCTTCAATCAGTTCATTCATTTATTGTATTAAATGTAATGTATTAAAACACTACAGTGACACAACAGAGGCTGCAGAAGCTCTTTTTGTTGGTGCTACAGTGCATTTAAGAAGTGTGGGAAAAATCTGTATTATGACCAGAAGAAGAAGGGGAAGGGGGCAACAGTGCTGTAAATATAGTGTGCATGTAAACAGATTTTTAAGTAGGCCTTTCTCAGGTGTTAACCCTTTAATGCCTTAATTGATTTCCAAATTGTGGGGGAAAAAAATTTCGACTTGCGTTGTTTCTTTCACGTAGTATTTTGGTTACATTTTGGAGCGCCGGGGGGGGGGTTGATGCGAATTTGTGACAAGGGGTTAAACCACAGCACAAACTTAAACGAACACGTGGTTCTATATGTGATTCTCTGACATTCATCCACCTCCATCTGAGCATCTGAAAGACTTTGTGGCCATTTTCAAAATCATTCAGTGGGTGGAGTTAAAGTCAAAATGAGGATAGACAAATTTGTCTTTAGTAAATGAGTGAAATGAGTGGCTTTAATGCTGCTTCCATGTGGTTTAAAATTGCTGCTAAGGGACAAATAATTGATTTTAATGTTTGCTTTAGATATTATACAGTGCTTAAATTTATTAGACCACCACTACCAAGTATAAGGTGTACCACTGCTGCCATAATTTAACAGTATTTATGTTTACCAAAATATATTTTTATGTTTCTATAATGGTTAATCCACCAGTATATGACAGATCTTTTTATCAAAACCATATCTTTAATGCTAAAA
>JAQQZY010000007.1:9392384-9423265 GCA_030068375.1 Ostorhinchus rueppellii | reverse complement strand
CACACTAAATATGGACATTTATGGTTATTATTTGTCAACAAGGACTATTTTGTTTTTCCAATTGGTCATTTTCTGTATGAATAACAATGAAATAGTTAATTTGAAACAAGTTTTTGATCAACTATAATAAAGTTATTTATGTTTTATGACAGGTGGTCTAATAAATTTGTTAAGCACCATATGTAATCCATTATTTATATTTGGCTTGTAGTTTAATGTTCCAATGCAGTCGCACTATTTTGTTTCACATTTTTTATATCCATAGTTTTACGTCTATTTTATCTGCCCAAATATTCCAAACAAAAAGACAAAAATAAAAAGAGTGAGGACCATTTATTGATGAGTAAATATTTGATGTGTCCCTTTCATTGACTGTAGGCGTAGTGATTGTTATGCATGTGTTTATGTCAGTATGCCATTATCTGAATGTCCTTAGTCTTATTGCATAACCTTAATTCAAGGCGGTGTCAAAAAAAGGTCTACTGTTTCTAATGAATTAACAGTGTTTTAAAGTAAAATCCCAAAATAATATCAACTGTCAACAAATCCCTGTTATGCAAAAACTGAACACTAATACCTAGTTAAGATGGGACAACAGCCAGATGGTGCGGCAGTTGATCTGTGTGTGTGGATTACACATTTGTTCAGCCTAAGATCCGATTACAGTTTTGCCCTCATAGTTATGGAATAATTTTTATGACTTTTGGTTAATTGCTGATGTTAATGGTAATATGAGTAGTGGTTACTATTTGAGAAGACCACAGCGGTTTTGCACCTTGTAGGTTTGAGCCAGAGCGGACATGAGGTGAACATTCATGGAAATCTGAACATATAGGGACGCAACATATAGTAAGTATGCGTGTAGTTGTATGGAGACATCACATGAGAAATAGTTGGAACAGTAATGAAAATGCCAAAACATTACATTATATTACATATTACATTTTCTAGACAGTTTAAAGACAACATATTTCATGTTTTATTTAATTTGTAAATACACATCCATTCCTCCCATGTAGGGCTGTTTGTTGGTGTGCTACATTTCTCTTACCACTCATAGACAACCATTTTATTTTTCTTCTTAATTTTTTTTTTTTTTATATTTTCTGAATCAATTTTTTATTTTTTTTTTATCCCAAAGCACTGTTGTAATACATTCATTTCTTGAATGTAGGTGATGAGGTAGGTTAGTACTGAGGGGAGTTACACACTGAGGTAATACTTGGAAATAACACACCTTTCTCCTACGGGATAAAATAACATGGTGTGAAATAGATCCCAATTTTTTTACACCTTGGATATAATCAATTCTATCGAGTCATTCTCTGATACACGTGATGCAACGGGATGTAAAATGTCACCAATTAAAGTGAAATCTTATACAAGTTACTCAAAACATCCATGTCTGTCCAGACTCGTGTGTTGTGAAGAGTAAGAAATTAAATAAGAGGGTTTATTTTTTGGGTCAAATTGCAGTTAAAACTATGTTGACAGTAGGGAACATGTCTTTACTTACAGCTTCACAAAGGGTCGATTGAAAGCTTTGCCACAGTGTGCAACGACAAACACCTCAAACTCTATATCTGCAAAACCAGTGAGCCTGTGGTGAGCAGGAGGTTCGCTGTCCTGATGGGAACTCAAGATTAGTGCCGACAATTCAGTATCTGACCAAATGTGAAATAAGGTCACTATCTCCCCTTCTGCTCCTGAGTTATGGTATTGAATAAGGGCCAGAGAAACATTACGATGTCACAGGGACGCTGACATTTTGGACATAAAATCTGATCACGTCATCATTTCTATCCTATTAAGGATTTATGTTTTGTCCAAAGCTGTGTGTAATTTCTCAAAGTATGGACAAAAGTAGTTTATGATTGTATTCTAATTAGTTCATCCTTGAGTCCAAGTGAATGTTTGTGCCAGATTTGAAGAAATTCCCTCAAGGCATTCTTGATATAAATCCTGTGGATGAGAAAGAGATGGACATACGGGCAGACGGGCAATCCAAACACATAATGCCTTTAGCTATGGCTGTCGCTGGCACAGAGGCATCACAACAACCAGAGAAGTAAAATAACAAACATCCTCTACTGTCACAAAGTTTCAGTATGAGGTGTTTCTCATTAATTAAATAGACAGACGTGGGCATCTGTGAACCGAAAAGGACTGTATCACTCCCAACACCGTAACAACTTCCATTTCTAATATACTTTAACTTTGTTGAACAGATAATCTCCTCATTCGCTCGCGTGTCCCAAGATAGCGGAATTGTCTTCGACCAGTAATTTACTACGCTGCACTAATTACATAAACTGAAAATCTGATAAAGAGGAACACTATGCAACGTGGAAAAATAAGCATAAACGATGTAATCATAGGATTCTACAGACAGCACTAATCTTTGGGTTTGCAGCATTCACCCATAAAGACCTAAACATCCACTAATGGCCAAAGTCATCGACCGATCTAAACTGTTTGATACCTATTGATTAGGGATGCACCCAAAATTCAGCCGCCGAAAATGGCTCAAAAGTGCATTTTCAGTTTTCAGCCGAAAGACTTATCACCGAAACAAGATGTGGTGACGAATAAAAACCAAGGCCAGCACACGCTTGTCTGGACAGGGGCCAACATGTCTGCAGTGTGTACGCATGTCAGTATATCTGAGAAAGACCCACGGATAGCGATTTGTACAACATGTAGCTCTGAAATTTAAAGAGGGGGTCAATCTGCAAAGAGTTTCTCCCCGTCAGGTTTGATTTATGGCCATTCTGAATAGGAGAAGAAGGCGGCACAGAAAAGGAAAATGCCTCGGGGCATTCCCACTCTGTTTGCGGTGGACATATTTGAAAAGGCAAGGAAGTTTTCCAGTGATGGTGCCAAGGCAAAGGGCATTACACAAAAAATTATGGAATTCATTACCTTAGGTGATCAGCTGTTCTCTGTCGTCGAGGATGTGGGATTTCGTAAGCTGATGGAGCAGCCCCATTATGCCATGCCGAGCAGATGACATTTCTCAGATGTGTGTTTACCTGAGCTGTTTAATGATGTTGCAACTCAAGTCCATGAGCTTATACCTGCAGATATTTCAGTCAGTTTTATGCCTGTATTATTATTTCATTTCATTTCATTTATTCATTTAGCACACATCAATACATCGATGGTGCAGGTGTGGAATGAAGCCCAATGGGCTTGTACACAAGTTCCACCTTTAACAGAAATTACAGTTACTTAAATTAATAAGGCTAACAAATGAACTGTGAAAAATCAGGTGACAAGATACAAGATAAAGAATTGTTTAATGTACATCTGAGTGGGGTCAAGTTAAACATTTTATTTTGAATTTTGTTTTATATTGTGCATTGTTGTCAGTGCTAGTAAATATTTTTATAATTTTGTAATTCATTTATTCTTTGAAGCATTAATATTAATTTATGCAATTGCAATGCCTTGATTTTAGTGAGGTTAGTACACAGTAGTAGCCATGAATGTAATCTAATAATTGGCATAATAATTTATTTCGGTGTTTTCGGCTTTGGGTTCTTCATTTTCCGTTTTTGGTTTCAACCAAAAATTTTCATTTCGGTGCATCTCTACTATTGATCCATTCATCCTATCAATACATGCAAATAACTGTTGTAAAATGCAGTTTGTCATCTGTTAATGGTCATCAGATATGACCCATGTTCAGAGGCTCTGTAGTTACCAGGGAAACACAGTCATCTTCTACATCAGTGATTCACCAGTAACACCAATTAAGTCTGATCAATGACAGTGGACGGACACACTTGGATTATGTCCAGTTACTGACATATTTTACTGCACCCATCACTTTTTCTTCAGTTTTTCTCTATTTTTCATGTAATAACCCTGAACTTTAATGTGAGTTTTATGGACATCTGCATGATCAGTAAATTAAATATAGGAAAATACCTGATTTTCACATAAAAGTGCACAAACCCGAGTGTAATATTAGAATTAATGGTGATAAATCAATTGAAAAAAAAAAAAAAGAGAGAGAGAAAAATTCATTTGGGAAGTGCCACAAAAATAGCACTGGGTCTGTACGGGTTAATGTTGCTATCACATGCCTCTAAACTAGTCAGTTTATTAAAATCTGTTCTGTCCAGTTTAAAATATTCATTTCTACTCTGTGTTTACTCGCATAATTTGTGTACCATGTTGTTTGGTTGCTAAAAAAGAAATAATGATCAAAAATTATGGGTTTGGCTGTTGAATTCCAACATAGAGCAAGTCTGATTGACACAGATGGCTAAGAGTTATGTTAGATTTTAAAAGTGGTTTTGATTCATTACAAAACCCCAGTGGGACAGATAATTCTGCCACAGTCTATGTAATTACTGGAAAATTCTGCAGCTGTCACAGATGTATGCACAGGAAAATGTGGACTCATATTTGCTTCATCCTAATATTGTCAGAATAATGTAATGTTGGTCCAAAATGATGCAAATATGCAGTTTCTAGTCAGGCAGTGACATCAAGAGAAAGCCATCACATAGAGGCCGAGTCTTTGAATACCAAAGAGGAAAACTTGTTATAGATTGATAATAACTCACCTAGATTTTATAAGAGGTGAAAAAAAAAATTGTTCAGATTATGGATTCTATACACCGACTTAAACTCCTTACATAATATTAACAAATAGCCATGCAATGCTCTCTGTATCTTACATAAAATATAAATCATGCTGAATATTATTCCATCCTTGGCCACCACAGCTCTTTGAGAAAAAGATAGTATGTCATAACTTGTATATTTGCAAACCAGTAACACCAAATCAACAAATCCCTGCTCACTCTCATAAATATCCATAATCCACTCCAGTACAGAACACAAGTTCAACAATACTTTCACCAGAGTTTGAGCCCAAGGGACTCCTGCAATAACTGCAAAGTGAACGAATCAACAACCAGGATCCCTCCCATATTACAGACATTAAAGCTGTGTATGACTTTCGTAAAACCTGAGTCACAGCCCAACTATCACGAATCCATAATTCTTTCGGTGATTACACACCTGAATCTCTTCCTTCACAATGAACAATTTCAAGTGTACTCCACCATGAACAATTCATTTGTTTACAGACAGAGCCAGTAGGTCACTCAGGCATTTTCTGAAATTTGTCGTGACATGCATTGTGGGAGGCAGAGTTCCACGCAGTCGGAGTAGCATTTGTGCGTTTGTTGTTGCTGCTTTTGCTTCTTGTAATATATTAATTTATAATGTGTTTTATAGATATAATTTCAATAAAAAAACTACAAGTCATCGATTTTTTTAACCAAGGTTTGTCTTCAGTTCTTGTAGACATAAAAATAAAATGATCAACTGAAATCTTAAACCACAGATGTCAAACTCATTTCAGTTCAGGGACCACATCTTCCCAATATGATCTGAAGTGGGCAGGACCAGAAAAATTATAACATAATAATATATAATCAATTCCAAACTTTTCTCTTTGCTTTAGTGTAAAAAAAAAAAAAAAAAAGTAAAATTACATGATGAAAACAATTTGTTTAAAAAATGTGAACATGAACATCTATTAAAAAAATCTGAAATTTATTAAGAAAATAAGAGGAATTTTAAACAATATTCTGCCTCACTTTATCATTTACACATGTGGAATACAACTTACACATCACAGTGGATCTACAAATACACATTAAAATGAGACTTCTTTTAAGACGTTTCAGCTGATGTGCATATGTGCCAGAAGATCATTTGTAAATGTAAACATTTTCATGTAACTGTACTTTTTTTTTTTTTTTAAACACAAAAACAAAGAAAAATTTGGAGTTGTCATTATTTATTATTATGATCGTATTTTATTGGTCCAACCCACTTGAGATCGAATTGGGCTGAATGTGTCACCTGAATTAAAATGAGTGTTAATATTCAGTGTAATTTTTGCATTTCACAAATTCATCCCACGGGGCGCATTGGATCCTTTGGCAGGCCAGTTTTGGCCCTCGGCTGTATGTTTGACACATGTGTCCTACATACTCCATTCCTTTGAAAAACCTCAGCCGTATCACAGAGCTCTAGTCTCACATATATCACATACGACACTAATTAACATATTGCGGCGATGAGGGAAGTGAGGGTGCGAAGTTGAGGAGTGTGAGTGTAACCAGACTATTCCCTCTGCGTTGTTTTGGTTGTTTGAGATGCATAAACCCACACAGTGATTCATTCAGAGGCAGTCTCCATTTATTCAGCCTGGATAACAACATATAAAACAGTTAGCTGGGATGATAAACCATGCCCTGTACCCAGATCTACAATGAAGAAAATATCATATTAACACCGTGTGGGACAGAAAACAAAACCAACAAGTCCAATATCAAAGTAAATACAACTTAATAAACATGGATGACATAAATAATATGAACTATTAGTAAATAAATGTACAAATAGAGGGGATATGACAATATGGACACTGACCTCTTGCCAAAGACAATATGCAAAAGGGGCGGAGCTACAGACAAACAAGGATTTTATACACGAACATTTGGAGGACCCATGAAGAAGAAGTGGGTGTAGCTGGAGGACGAACACCCATAACAGGCTGTACAATAAGCAAGATACCAGGTATGTATAAACTATGGATGAAAATGACAATTTAAACCAATTTTGTGTAATTATATGATGATAAATATGTACTGAATGCGTTACACAAGCCAAAGAACACAGGTAGTAATTTTACTTTTACAAGTACAAGGTTAAGAATAGTAGCACATTGACAAGCAATTAACACAGAAGAATAAGTATGGCATTGTTCATCCTAACATTAATATAAATAAGAAACATAAAAAGGCCAATAAACATCGTCATACAAACACATTAACCTAAAGTCACATAAATACATTAACCCCCTTTAACACTTGCATATAAAACAGAACACAATGCCACAAAATGTCCAATAACCACAATGCAATGTGGCAAGCACGCCACAATATGATCTGAGTGATGATTCACAGTCTACACAACGCCACACAGACAACAAGAAGTTGCTGGAAATGTGTGCATGGAAGGTCTTTACCATGAAAGAAGAAAAAAACAAAGGGCCATAACCATTTGGTGTGACTTACCAAGTGAAATGAACATCACACATCTGTGCAGTTGTGAAGTCTGGCTGTTAAATTAAGGCCCGAGTAATCACTCATCTGCTGCTGTTCATAAACATTAACACGGCAGTAAAGTAAAAGGAGATCCACTTTTCTTTTGGAAATCATTTTATTGGAAAAAAAACTTCATTTTGAGATTTCTTTAAAAGAGGGGAAGAGACAACCATGTGACTTGGTTCAATTTTAGAAACAATGTAAGTTATTTAAAAGTCAGTGTTTTATTAAAACTTTACAATTACATTTTCTTGTAAGTTAAAAATTTCAATCAGTGCAGAATGAATTAACAGGGCAGCTGGAAATTAGACTATGCTGACGTGTTTTATGCAAATGACAGGTCACATCCATTACTGATGTAAAAAATTAATAGAAGAATGAGGAAAAATAATTTTAAACACTAGTAGCCATTTAGATTCAAAAGCTCTGCACATGGTGAGGCTCGTAGACAGTAGCTGTACGACGACTGGACAACAAAGCCTGGAGGTCATTGGTCTAATCTTTCAGATGGAAAGACAGATGGCTTGAAATAAATGTAACTGATGAAAAGGAAGCATTTCTTTATGTGAATCAAACAAAATTATAGTACTTGGATACGGTAACAAGGACATAAAACATCCCTTGCTTTGGCCACACAGATTCACACCAATACCGTAACACTTAGAGCTGCTTCAAAAACACTAGGATTCCACAGATTATATAAATTCAGCACTTCAGTCAGTCTTTTCTGTACGGCTAAGAAACAAGAACCGAGGAGAAAAAAAAAAAAAAAAAAATCAATGCGGCATACACGGTCTCCTGGGATGAACAACCTCTTGCCTTTTCTATCCACTGGGGCTCTCACTGTGTTGATCTTATGACTCAGATGTACCACTGATTATCTCTGTTGCATCTCCTGCTCTCAGCTTGATTTACAGACTTCACTTCTCATTGTTTAAGTCCTTACGGAGAAAACTGACAAACCCTTCTAAAAAGAATTTAACAAACCATGAACAATTCAGTGTATGAGAAATGTGTAGCAAGTAATACCACGAAGGTCACCAGAAGTCTTTTCTCTTCTTTAGGCTGTGCAATGACATATAGAAACCACTAAGAAAAACTGAATTTCACAACTTTATTTTACACTTCTTATGTTCTGAAAAGTGAGAATGAATCTATAACACTGATGTCTAGCACCTCTATGGCACCACGTCATTTTCAGTGACTAATTTGGGCTGTGACATACTAAACTGACCTCACAGAAAGAGGCATTTTAATTATGTTCTGAAGTGGCATAATCAAACCCACTTAAGTTGATTAGTCATGTTATTAACACATGCCTTCCCCAAATCAAAATAGTAACAATAAAAACAGCTGGCCAACCAAGGAATGATCGATCCACAAGGATTTAATTGCTTTTTCATACTTCACATATGCAAAACTCATGCAAAACAGCACTAGCCTATAAATACTGGATTTGCATCTCAATGAAGTCAAATATAAATCTCTTATGTTTCCAACCCCCCCAAAAAAATTCTTAAACTTGCTTTCCATTTTGAATCCACTAATTAATAATTTGTGCATACCCTAAACAGCACAGTATTATTTAGTATGAAAAAAAGAATGCAGCCCCCCCCTAAAAAAAAACACAAAAAAAACACACACACACACAACAACAACACCAACACCAACACCAACAACAACAACAAGGAATGGACTTCAAGATCCATTACACTCCTATAAAATATACAAAAACAGTTCATTATAGGTTTGATATGTTAAAAAAAAAAATTAATAGCCATCAAGTGGGATATTTTTGGAAAACTGGACTGAATTTCATCAGCCTTATCTGTAATACTATTAACACTTATGGCAGAAGTGCTTTCTTCTGATTACCTTGAAGGAAAAACCTGAACCTCATTAAACTCTTTAGATTCTGTAGATTCAACTATGAATCTTACACTGTGATGAAAAACTCCTAAAAGCTGGTCCTTGATGAATCTTATCATGCATTTTACAGAGAATTATGGGACCTGTGGGAAGTAATTAAAGCTGGCAGCCACAAATCCAGGTGCAGCAATTAGCAGCTAATAAACATGATAAGATCATTTATTTCCAAGTGCATTTATGAAAAGAGGCCACTCAAAGATGTTACGTATTAACACTCTGCACCTACTTAAGCAGAGGCATCAATCAGACCTGTATGGCTCATACTAAACATGTAATTTAAGAGAAGTCTGTCACATGAAAATGGCTTTTTAATTGCATATCAATCCAGTTCTTCAGAATTTATGGCGATCCAACATATAACATAATATTTTTTTTTGGAATGCTGCACGTTGATGATATATGACAGTCTGAATCACTCATCCAGGAGCTGTGGCTGTCTGCTGGTAACACCCACTATTTACCCAGAGGAAAAAGGTTCACAGCAATGTCAGCAAATGCTGTTGGCATAATGTTGGGGGGAGGCCCCATCTGGAAACATCATCCCGAATGCACACATACCCATACAAGGACCCACACACTTTTGCAAAGACTTTGCCAAACAGCATTTTAAGCGAGTACTTTGTCAGGAAATAACTTTCATGTCTAAACATGACACAGTCAGCAGGCTTTATTATTCCCACACTTGCCAAATAGGCCAGCAGATTAGGGATTGAAAATGAGAATTTGATTTCCTGGCAACATTTGGTTATTATCCAAACACCCACCCGTATAAAGGGGTTTTATTAGCTGCACAAAGACAGAAGAGCATATTCATGAAGCAGAACTCATGTGTACTAGTGTAGCTGAGGGCTCAGCAAGAACAACATGCACACTGGTGGGCGAGAAGCTGGTGCGTGTCCTTGCAGGAGATTACACTGGGACCACTGGATTGAAACCAATAACAGCTTTGAAGGTAGAATTTAAAAATGGGCTGTGATCCAGCCAGAGAGAAGGGGGGAAATTACATAGGGATGATAAGAAATGGCTCTCAAACTGAATGAAGTGGAGGCAGTATATCATGTGGGAGGCACATTTACAAAAACAACAACTTTCAAACTGGGATACTTCCTCAATTATCTAGACAAGGTCTAAAAAATAACAACTGCTGCCTGGGTGCAACCACATCTGTTGTCTATTTATAAAAAAAAAAAAAAAAAAAAAAAAAAAAAAAAAAAAAAAAAACAAACCAAATTAAACTAAAATCTTACACAAAAAAAAACAAAAAAAAATAAAATATGTCAAATGTTCATTACTCATCAATACATACCAATAAAAAAATAAATAGCAATAACTCGTCTTCAGAACTGTGTCCAGTAGGTCATTAACAAGAAAACCAAACTGACAGGCATGTTCTCACTATTCTCAATACTTCTATGTGGCATTGATTTTCCAAAGCTGGAGCCCTTCAGTAAGCCCTTTAACATTACGAACATCCATAGAGATTATATGCAGTATTGATATTAGAAACTCTCAACAGAAGGGAAGTCAGAGCACACTTAGGGCTACCGAAACTAACAAAAAAAATCAACAATATGTATACACAGACTCTATCACTCACTGAGTAAAATATAAAGCTCATTGTTTACACACATATATGCATTACAGTATCAGTCTTTTACCTTCAAGTATGAAACTTGTAGCTGGTTATTTAATAGTCGGTCAACATAGCAGTTTCTTAAAATCTTTGTCAGCTGATAGTTTACATTATAGCTCAGTTAGCTTAGCTCAAACTCCATTGTTTTCATCTTCAGCTGCGTCTATCAGTGAAAACAAGTGTGTTTCTGTCTTATATCACTCTCACATTTTTTGACTAAAAGTTCTTTCTTAGCAGTTCTAATTCCATCTGGTCATTTTCTGATGCTTTGGTTGAATGCCCCATAGTGTTAATTGTCTTCACCATGGGAAATCAGCTACTTACTCCGCCCTCTAGTGGTCACATAAATCTGATGGTCCTTCAGTGTGAATGTATTCAGTTTGTACATCTACAACCCAAAACACTGGTATCGACAGAACTTCAGGACTCTTTATTCTAAACACCTGGATGATACTTTTCGGTCATATGTGACTATTCTAGAGTACAGATAATGCAAATAGTTCCTTTAAAAGGCTTCTTTTGGCTACTGCTCCACTCAGCTCTCTGTGATGTGTTGGGATCTATAATTCCAAACTCTTGCCTTGTGCTTTATCTCGAACATTTGGAAGAATCGGTGATAAAGAAGACAGATATCTTGTCAAGATGCTCCTGGTGGCTGGGAAGAAGGCCATAACAAAGAACTGGCTTAAGACTGAGGCTCCATCTTATGAACAATAGCTTTCAATTATAGACGATATACTTGTCTTGGAACATCTTACATACTAACTGAAGCTAAAATAAAATCTCTTTGTGAAAAACTGGAGAAAATGGCTGACATTCATGGACAATGTATCTATTAATGGACCTTAAACACCAACGCAGGCTGTTCTTTTTATTTGTTTGGTTCTGTGTTCTTTTGTTTCTTTGACTGTACTGTAATCTTAAAATGGGAAATAAAAATTGAAAATATTTTGGCTACTGCTAAGTATTTTACTTACTTAATGATCATTTGTTTCTTCTATGTGGTGGAGGACTTTGGTTCACATCCCAAAGATATTCAGTTTATGGAAATAAAGGAGGAAAGAAACCACAAAATACTCGTATAGAAGAAGCTGGATATTGTTCTTAAATATATTTTCAATCAGTTTAATCAATTATTTTAATAAACTGTAGCTGTTTTAATAGTTGAGAAATAATCAATCAATTGCTGTAGATCTAAATAAAATACCTAATAGTGTTTAACTGCCTCAGGCCAAGATCTAAATGCTGGTTGTGCTGTGAAACATGTGAGCAGCATCTGGGAATTCAAAAAATGGAGCAGCATTCCCCCTTTAATCCTCATTAAAACTCTGACAGTCATGATGCTTGATCATTTCATACAGAGCACACAATTTATTTGAGTAGTAGCCTCTTTTCTGGCGTGTTCAAGCACAGGGATTCAAGTAGCACCGTGAAAAATTACTTCTTCAACAGCAAAGACTGTCATACTGCGAAGTAATACGGATGAATCTCGCTTTCCCAGTTTGCTCTTTGTTGATTTCCCAGGGGGTCAGGGGGCTTGTTTCAGGGAGTCGGACCTCCCATGATTCATTCAGGATCTTGCTTGTCTCAACTTCCAGTGCACAGCTGTCAGATCCCTACACATCTAGACACAACAGGCGAGCTCATAACATCGAATACTCCTGCTCGCTTGGATTCTGAAGGACTTTATTGCCATCCTTTTGCACACAGACAAAACCACAGTGCACAACAACAAATCATTGCATGGATCAGGCGGAGATTGTGAAAGCAATTATTATTTGACAAAAAGAAAGGCGAATTTCTATAAGCCATGAGAGCGTTTAAAATAACATTTTAATCAAAAAATGTTCACATAAGTGCAGCACTTCAACCAGAAATTTCAAGTTTGGTGGTTAAACACCTCTGGTACTCATGTCAAGGTCTTTACGCAGGACGCTGAATGGGTCAATATGAAAACTGTAAAGATTGAGTGCTATTAAGATCGAAAAACTGTAGAAATTCAAGTCCATTTACTATTTATTAAAATTGACCTGCACACTATGACAAATGTGAATATCCAGTAGATTTGACCAAAAAAATAATAATTCTGTGAACAAATAGTTCCAATAAAATAACCACACGGTCAAAATTATTATTCTCATATTCATACTCAAATAGAAAATGCACAAATAAAAGATACTCAATTGTTTTTGATGTATTTTATCCCTTTCCCTTGAGAACATATTCAATAATACATGGAATAAAATACCCAATGATAAGCATCACAAAATGGTCACAGACTTCAACTGTAGTTCATAGAACCATAATAAAATCAGAGATGATGCATACTGTACCTTTCATTATGCCCATTGCTTGGATTTTATTGCATTATGAATTGAATATATAAATGATAAGAAAATCAGTCACACATGAACTAGTAGAGGTAACCAGTGTGTTCCTGCTGTTGCAGTGAAATTATACAACCATGTCCATTTACTCTCCTTCAAAAACCAGCAGGTGTTTCCACTATAAATACTTTGGTTTCCACTTTAAAATTGAGCTGAAGGGTCTAATTTAACACAGAATCTCTTAATGTTGAACTTGTGCTCCAATATGCAGTTTTCCAAAGTGTGTTTATAGCAGTATGGTTTATGTTTATACTCTTCTAAATCAACAAGCTGTTTAGGTGTTGATAAGTAAATCTAAATGCAGCATTATCAACTGAAAATGTCTCCTACTGCAAGGGGTCAATGATGAAAAGACAGCCAACTTTAACAATTTGGCAGTAATTAATTATCAAGCCCTAGAAAGAACAGTGGGAAATTAGGCTTGGAGGGTGTGAACACAACATTTTACCAATCAGCATTTACTAACAGTGGGGGTTGATTCAACATATAATTCACCTTTCCTCTGCCAGGCAATAACAACCGCTGTAAACCCTGTGGAGAATAAGAACATGGTGCAAACAGAAGAGGAGCCAGAGGGAGCACGCATCAGACTGAAGCTCCTCTGAAAATGTTTTGATGAATATTAAAGGTTTTCTAAAATATTGACAATATACTATTTTTATTATTCCTCAGTATTAGGGCATGGATCGTGATGATGATCGTGAAATGCATTCACACATACATGTGAAAATGCAGACACACATATGTAAGTAAAATACTTGCATATACTCAAACATACATTTTTTTTTCCTAAACAGGAAGTAATTTCTGCTGAACAAACAAGTGTGGCACATATACAGTATAATATTCTTTATAAACTGTTCTGCATAAGTTTGATGTTGACCCTCAGTCTGGAGAAAGAAAGCGTTTCTCTGTGGAATTTTTTGGAAAGTATGGCCAGATTCTGATCAATAAAGTTGAGGAGGGAAAAAGTGAGTGTGGTGCAAATCCAAGCATATTAGCACCTAACAGTAGAGGTGGAGATCCCCATGGAGCTCCAGAGGCTTTGCCAGCCTGATGCGACGGGAAAAGCATTGCTAAGCAGACGTCTCCAGATCCAACCAAAGTAGTCGGCTGCTGGCCGTCTGTAGATGCATTTGCCAGAGTCTGCGCAGCAGCTAATAAACTCTGAAGTAATGTTGCTGCTTCAGATAAATTGTTTGCTAATATTACAATGAGCTGGTCAGTGCCTCCAACACTCTAGTTCCTGTTTCTCTGCCAATAAAAACAAGAGATGCAAGAGATCCAGATGCAGAAAAAAAAATTTGTTTGAAAAAGTATTTCACATGCATGTGTGAGTGCATTTTCACACGTGTGTGTGAAGACAAGTGTCAAGCAGCTGGGATGAAGATCAGCACCTCCAAGTCTGAGGCGATGGTCTGCAGCCGAAAAAGGGTAGAATGCCAACTCCGGGTCAAGGAGGAAGTCCTGCCTCAGGTGGAGGAATTCAAGTATCTGTGGATCTTACTCACGAGTGAGGGGAAGATGGAAGATGGATCAGTAGGTCGACAGGCAGATTGGGGCACCAGCTGCAGTAATGTGGACGTTAAACCAGTTCACTGTGGTCAGGAGGGAGCTAAGCTGTAAGGCGAAGCTCTCAATTTACTGGTCAATCTACGTTCTGACTCTCACTCATGAGCTCATTCAAAAGAATGAGGTAGTGGGTACAAGCAGCTAAAATTAGTTTTCTTCACAGGGTGGCCGGGCTCAGCCTTACTGATAGGGTGAGGACTTCAGACATCTGGGAGGAACTCAGAGTAGAGCTGCTGCTCCTCCATGTCAAGAGAAGCCAGTTGAGATGGTTCAGGCATCTGATGAGGATGCCTCCTGGACATTTCCCTAGGGAGGTGTTTCAGGTATGTCCATCCAGAAGGAGACCTTGGAGCCGACCCAGGACAAGCTGGAGGGATTATAGGTGTGTTTTCACTATCAGAACTTCCGGTTTTACTTCATGTTATGTGCGTCTCTACTGACTGGGCCATTCTGACAGGGCCGTTTTCAGGAACCAACAGAGTACCTGCTCGAGGGTAGGTACTTGAGAACAGCCCAGTAGAGTCGTTGGGCAGTACTAGTGGCTAACTCGCGCAAATTGGTTGTTGCAAATTACATCAGCAGATCCCGACAAACAACCTCCAATTTTAAAAGAGCTGTTGCTGGAGGAATTTCACAACATGACGAAGCAGAAGACGAACATTACTGTAATGGAGACATGATGCCTGAGAGAACCAGGCCAACTCATGGTCCGGTCAAAAGTACCTTCTCCCAAAAAGTCCCGGGACCAGTGTAGTGGAAACACACATTATATCTCTGGTCTGGAAATGTCTTGGGATTCCCCCAGAAGAACTGGTGGAAGTGGCTGGGGACATGGCTGTCCCTCGACCCGGACCCGGATAACCGGAAGACGACAAATACGAGTGTGAAGGCATTTCGTGTGTGTGTGTGTCTATGTGTACAAGTTTTCATGTTTTAGTGTGTGTTTTCCCCCCTTATCCACAATCTGAACTGCAGTTCTTCTTTTAAAGTGCAGGCTACAGTAAAAATTAACTAAGAAAAACTATTTATAAATCAGTTTTAGTTTGACAAGATGAAAAATAAAATGAATGGTGCTATATCAGTTTAAAAATATTACATCTGCCAAGAGCTCTTAACTTTTTATCTTAATTTTAATTTTTATCTTAATTCTCATTCCTTTATTTCATTAAATCAACACATCTACGATACAAGACTGCCAGACTGTCCACTCCTGTGTGCTTTTTTTCTTTATTTTCACCAAGATTGATTATGTAGAATTAGGTTATTGATTTATGATTCATTCATGTTTCTTATTACTATTACTAGTAACAATCAAGTTCTTGTTGAATGCATCTGTCATTTTTGAGGTTATGGAAAATTAAAACAGAATACAGATTTGGTTTGCATTTCCAAAGCCACAGACCAAAAAGGTATTTTTCATTTTTCTTTTCAAGAAAGAGCAAATACAACACTTAGTAATCACCTGACTGTGTTTCGTGTTTTCTTTCATAATCTGAAAATAACATTTTCCATGGGCAATGCTACTCTATTACAGTGCTCCCTTTTATTCCCGCCTCTGTGGTGCTTAAAGAAGCACAGCAGCTGCTACTGTAATCACGCTCATTCTTACTATTCATATATACTTAATGCATAAAGACTAAATCAAGGACTTTATAAATGTTCTGTGAATGCATAGCCTGCTCCTCTGAAAGCCATGGTATAGATCCCACCCTGAAGAAAAATAGTGCATTTCATCTCCATCTCTTTAGGAAAGTCAACTACAAGCCATCACTGCAGGTCTGTGAACATCCACCTACCTCCATCTATATTAGCATCAGCAATGATACATAATGATTCAAAGATTCACCACAGCTTCTCTTCAGCTGCCTGTGATATCCACTCATACTGTATTACCTCTCTTCTATGCTTACACCGGCAAACGGCCTCTGTTTCAACATCAAACTGGCAAAAGGTTAAAACCACACAAAGAGCGCACCACAACCACTCGTAGAAATCAATACATGCAGTACCCGTACCCTTAAAATAACCTTAAAAATACACTACAGTGTTCAGCATGACAGAAAAAGAGAAAAGATAGAAAAGTGGATGTATATCCTTCAATCACAACCCAAAAAAAAATGCTACGCTTAAAGCTGCTGCACCCGTCTATACAAAGGACCGTCATCAAATATGTCATTGCAGTGAAATGCAATCAGTGGTGTCAGAACTGGATGACATATGCTGTGGATTCCCCTGCAGGCCAATCAGCACAGACTGAAAAATGCAATTGTGTGTAACAGACGGACAGGCAGATGAATGAAAAACAGACGACAGTAACACAAATGAGGGCCAGTTTGGGGCTGACCCAGATTTACAGTGACACAAATACGATCATTGCTACTGCTACTACTACCACCACTACTACTACCACTACTACTACTATCTCTCTGAGAGGGCATTTTAGCCAGTCCTCACATTTCTCATTGCCTGTTTGAGGGTTCTGACTCCCTTTAAAAGGTTAAAATTTAAATAACATGCAATGTTTCCACATGAAATTTCTAAAACTGACTAGACCCATATTATAAACGTTGCTAATTTACATCAAATTAAACAAAATCCAGTGAAGTATGTGATTTTATTCAATGTATCCACCATCTGTCATTAGATTTTACACCTGTCAATGTCATCATATTTCTGTTACTAATGTTTTAATGAAGTGACATAATGTGAATGCGCATCACATAACTACAAGAAAAAAAAACACACCTTTTATCTTGACTGTAAATGTGATTTCTACTGAACTCTAGTGAAATTTTTATCTGCCGAAACAACTGCTAAATGATTGCCACGATCCAACGCATCATCTATGTTTTTTTTTGTTTTTTTTCCATTGAGAGGCCCCTAACCGAGAGATTCCATACTGTCTTTATAAGGTTCCTGTTAACCTTTAATTAAGATAATGGGTGTTTTTATTATAGTCAGTGAGGAAATTTAAATTTTTCTCAAACCAATTAAAACAGAATAACCAAGTACTTCAACGTGCCTCAACCAGCGCTGTAGTTTCTGTGGAATTTTTATACAGTTGTGACTTTTTTTATTTCACAGATCTGTTATAACAGTAAAATGGTAAAGACGGATATTCACACCATATCTACTTATTAAAAAGTATGTTGTGTTTGTTACATTTACATACAAAGGAGGGTCACCCAGTGTTTTACAGATGTAGCTCTTCATAGATAGCTGCAGTTTGATTTACAGAGGCACTTTATAAATAGCAGGATAATATTTTCTGACTGCAGTATTATCTACTGAAAATGTAGCTCTGCACAAAAAGTTAAATACAATCACTGACTGGTGAATCGGAAGGGAATCAAACTGTGAGGCCAGTGAAGATTCCCGTCTTTTTGTTTTTTTCAGTAGATCATACATCTGGCTGACAGATATGAAATTAAAAAAAGGATTAATATTGAGATTATTTTGTTAGGCATGACAAGTCAGATTTTAATGTGAAAGGCATTTTTTATTTTACTGATAAATAATCTTTTCGTCTGTCTGCGTAGACAGTATATAAATAGTGGCTGTATCCTCTCCATGACACCCAATTGTTTGCGAACTGTAATTGTGAAGCCTACAGATGCGCGGCATACCCACAAAACTATGGAAATGAGTGGGTGGCGATGAAACCAGGACTTGTTGAAAACACTGATCACATCCACCAACAGTGTCATAATGAACATAATTCAGTGATTTGAGCTACTTAATGAATGTTGACACATACTGTTGTGTTTGATGATCGCTATGTGAAAGTTGTGATTTATACAAACGCACTAATAACAGCTATCTGAGCTAATCAGTAGGTAGGTTGACTGTTTTGTTGGAGTAACACATTTCCTATATATTGGGCAGTGCTTCAGAGACAGACTTTTTGTATCAGGCTGTGAACATGTTTGCTTTGCTCTGAAGTTGGTCGTTTTAACATTGGGGTCTATGGGGACAGACACCCATTTGGAGCTAACCCCCCAGATTTTGAGCACTGGATGTTGATGACTGACCACACAAACATATTCCCTTAGCCTGGGTGTCTCTGCAGCAAAACAAAGCTTTATTTATATGCCGCACTGACATTTTGTAACTGTAGCTCCTATAATATGGCTATTGTCAATGGTCGTACTGTGACTTTGATAATAACTTTGATTAACAGTTCAGCCTTAGTTTTGACCCATCTGGTGTTACTTCCCAATTATGAGTATGGCCAGCAATACACCAGATTGGCAATCATCAGACCAACTCTAGAGGTGGAGAGTTGTTAACATCTGGAGACAGCTGCAGGAACAGCTGATGGAGTTAACACCGAGCACATCAATTAGTGAGAGGCTCTGTATGCTTAGAGGATGCAAGGTAATATTTGGTGTACTTAATTGTTTGCTGGCTAAGGTGCCAGTTCAACTGTAAAGAAATGTGATAATGAAAAGAGAAAAGCACAGAGATATTGTAGGAAGATTTACACGGTCTCAGCAAAAATATGAATGGGAACTCTTTGGACTATTTAGTATTGTTTCTTTTACACTGCCTATTAGCACCCTGCCAAAAACTGAAGAATGGCTTAAAACCACAACCTCCCTGAAGGTTAAAACAAAATGAAATGATTCTTGCTTTTCTGTACCGATATGGAAATATATACTTTTGTCTATTGATGATCTCATTATTTTTATTTTCATGTAATTCAGAATAATTACATTAACTTGATATTTTTACTACCGTTTCTAATGAAAATTAATCTAATATGACAACCATAAATCATGTTTACAGACAAGAAAATATGTCAATATATGAGGCATATTCATATTGTCATTTCTAAAGAAACAGCCTCAAGTAACATTAAATATGAATGATAGTAAAGGGGATGGGATGACATTGACAGGCGACTAAATGAAATTGGCATTGAATTCAATAAAATCATGGATTTATCTCAATTTGAACACTGTTGGAATCATTGGATATGATGTAATTACACGAGACAACAAAATGTATGGTTACAGCTGACAATTCATGATTTTAGACCATGATCAACCCGTATTAGTCAAGGGATCTACTTTTCAGGGAGACTATACAGATTGTGTGATGAAAAAATAAATTAGCCTTCTTGATTAAAAACAAAGAAAACGTGCCCATTCAGCAAAAGTTTGTTTCAAGTAGTCATTTTATGGTTTTGGTTTGTAGCATCACTGTTGTGACCATAGGTCACTACAGTTTATTTCAGTCCAATTAGAGTCATACTTTAGCGTTTGTTCAGACTAAATTAATGTTGGGTTTTCATCCACATTAAGCCTCTGTCATAATTGCCATTACGAACGGTTACGAACGCCGTGCAAACAATGTATGGACCATTTCGTATGACCTTTTCAAGGCGGCCATATAAGAATGGAGCGTTCATGGACCGTTCCCAAGTTCATAGTCAGGTGAGCGTTCTTGTCCAAGATTTTCTACGAACGCAGTAGGAAAGCCCCTTTTGCACGGCACACCAACAAATGGCTTACGAACAACACAACAACGCACGATGTTCATGGATCATGAGGCCTTTCCAGAACCCACATGTTCTTGCAGTGGCCGCAAGTAGATTTCAAGAACACATTACGGTGTTATTATGGGTCCCTTACGGTGTTCAGATGAACAGAAGTAGAGACAAAGATTCACACGGCTTTATGGATGGATGTAAGCTGTTTATAGGCAGTCATCCATCATCTGTGGCGTTCTTTAAGGGGGTCAAATACAAATTTTCAAGACGGTGTGAACGACTGGACTCAAATGCATGATTCTGAAGCAAAAGTGTTTAATTAACAGAAAAATAAGCTTGAAACAACACCAAACCTGCGGAGATAACGTACAGTCCACAGGGACAAGGATCAGGGTGATGGATGCGCATGTCATACGGTTAGTGTTTTTAATGTTCACTTCCCTCTGTTATTATGCACTTTTACCTTCTACTTCAAATGTCTTCATCTGATGTCTTATTATGACTCCTAATTTGTAATAGTACAGGTCTGTTTATCTGCAGTAATGTGTGGTTTCAGGACCATGGACAGCGCACGATCTCAACCACATCAAACCTGCATCATTCTAAAAGAGGTAACGTAAAAATAGGTTAACGTGAATGAATGAATGAATGAATGAATGAATGAATGAGCAGTACTCTAAGTTTAAAATATAGGAAGTTTTTTGCAGAGGTGAAAGTGGACATGACTAAGGATGTCCACATGAACTTGGGTGATGATTGATCACTCTTCTGGGGCATTAAACTATATTAAGCTGTTTTTTGTTTTTTAATTTAACTGCTTTAGAATGTCCCTCTTATTCCACTGCTGTCAGAGTTAAACAGCCAAATAAACAGCTGGATCATTCCTCGTCCTCATCTTGTAGCTGTAGAAGTTTCAGTCTTATAGTACACACCCCCTGTTTATATACCGATCTAAACATTCTGAAACAGCGCAAGATCTTCCTACCAATGACTTGAGAGTGCTGTGAGTTTCACGTAGGGCTGATGTACATTCACTTTACAATCACATAATTCATGAAGTGGTCGTAGGGTTTAGCGTAGGAAGGTCTCAAGGCACCCTTACGAAGACTGTAACAACTGTATACGACTGAGTGACTGTGACTGAGGCTTTAACTCAGAGTTTATGTAACAGGTTGTTTTGCAACTGTTGAAGAAATAATCTGATTAATTAATAATCTGAGTCTGATTTACATAGATGCTTGAGAATTATACTAGTGTGAAAACATTATTGTTCCATTGTAGAACTCCAACAGGGAAAAATAGGCCACCATCGTCCTTGTAATTAAAGCAAAGACTGAGGCTACATGTACAGGAAACCATTAACTAGAGTTTATGTCATGGTGCAATCCTATGTTTCTACAGACCCCTCCTTCAAACTGATTGTTTTTACCTGCTAGCACCGTACCCAAGTCAGATGTCATTAGGAGCCTATTTAAGCGGCTCCCCTGCTCAGGTGTGGTGTCGGAACATTCTGCTACATCTGCCTCTGCCATCTTGGATCCTTACAGCTCACCAACAGCCCATCACAAATTCTCACAGACTCCTGCCACAACACTCAGGTTTTTGTTTTTTTTTTGTTATTCATGTTTTTGTTTATTTTAGGATTAATAAATCACCTTTACTCCTTCAGCACAGTGCATCTGAGTCCATTCAATCTCTCTGTTATGACAGTTTACTTAACTGACATACTCTCAAAATTGGAATAATTAAAATGCCCAGACACACACAAGTTAAACCTTCAGAAACCACAGAAAACTGAAGGAAAAGTGAATCTGGTTGTAATTTGCCTGAATTCTGTAAGAGGTGAGAAAATTATGATTTATATCACAGATTGTAGTGTGGCGTTTTGGCCAGATCACCTGCCTGTAACACAGACTTATGCACTTTTAGATATTTAATGTGGGGGATATTACAGTTTTGGCTTCATGGTTAAGATGATTACTCCTGCTGGTTATTTTGGATGAAGATTGCATTTTTTTTTTCTTTTTAAACAAAATGCTGCTTAGGATTACAATGTGCATTAGAGTGCAATAAAAACATCTAAACTGTGGCAGAAGCTCAAAGATATATGCTGTTCACACTCTAGATGCAGGTACAGGCGTATTTGGGTGATAGTAAGCCAACATTTGGTATATCTTATACATTTCAACGAAAAACACTTCCTCTGAGCATGCGAGTAATCATAGTAATTAAATAGTGTTATGCCTTGTACACGAACATTAACTAAGATCAACTTCTAATTAAAGCCTATATAGATCATTAATGTATAGTCGAGGGCCCTCACCGTCCTAATCCCGTAGGCAGGAGGCCAGTGTTGGAGCGACATGATAGAATTTGGCCAAAAATTAAACGGCTCAGAGATCTGTGGCTTTTTACTCTGCTTATGTAGTGAGTGTTTGTACCACTTGCCCAGGGCTAGCTGATAAACTTGAGCTTCCTTACTAATTACCAGGGAGTTACTGTCTGTTGTCCCTGGTAAGCAAATAAATAACGTATGCAAATAAACGGGCGCAAATGAAATCATTACAAAGCTCAGCTCACTAAAGGAATTGCCCTACATATGTAGTTGACTAGATCTTTTCTAATACCACTTACAAATTCAGTCTTATGAGAAGCAAACCTCCAGCATTCAGTTAAATAGGTTTCAAGTATTCCCGAATTAGAGTAATGAAGTCAAGGCAAAACTTTTAATTGTATGAACGTTATCTGCTGCTGATAGACTCGAGCATTTAGGCCAAACTCTCCTCCCCAACGTCCTCAGAGATCTCCATGACAAATCCATTATTCTAGGCCTTTTTATGGTTGGCACTCAAAAGCTGGGTGATCACTGACGGCAGATATACTGTAAAAGAATCTGGTGTCTTAGTCCAATTACGTACTCTGGATTCACAAATCTGTTTCGTCATTGTGTGAAAATTACATGTGCCTCCCTGTTTCATTTCAGTGGTAGTCAATGTTCTAAACTGAAACCCTAAACATTGTAAGCCTCTTTATTCAAGACTGTGCACACTTCCTGATTGTTAGAGAGATGGCAGCCAAGTCACAAAATCCCAGTGGGGCTCCTCCAAATATCCAAGAAACAAACAGGCCTCACTGGGAATATTGTACTTGAGAACAAGAAGCACTGGGGGGGGGGGACAGAAATGTGCTGCGATAATTGGGGATGCGCTGGTCCAACATTCAGTATTGGCATCGGTCTGACATTGACCAAAACATGGGATCAGGAGACTGATTTTTCTTCAGTGTTCAATCACTCTACATCTCTGCACAGGGGGGAAAAAAAAAAAAAAAAATCACTACACTCAAACAGTGCTGGAGACATTTATTGACAATTGGGTTAGAGAAGAGAGATTCCTGAATTCAGTTCTGGATACATTTCTTGTTGTCCAGCACTAAAATACCACATGCGACCATATTATATATTATAATAATGTATGTGGTCCATGATTAGTCGAAACTGATGGTGATTGCTGTATGTGTTGGGTACAGAATATTTAAAAAAAAAAAAAAAAAACCTCTTCTTAGCGAGTCAACTAATGCAAGGTCACAACATATCACCAGGAAGTTCAACACGAAGTTAACCAAGTTTTCATCGGTCTCTGTTTTTTATGTCTTTTGCTGAAGAACATGAAGCTGACAAATGTGTGGACCTGATCCAGATTTCTGACCTGAACTCTGCTGTTGTGATGCCTTCAAATCCTTTTGAACTAGGCCCGAGAAAAAACTGAAAAAAATAGTCTGATACGATACACAGGACGGTGTTTGAAAGATGACCTGTTTGGAAGGTGCACTTGTTTATTAGAGAGTTACTGCAGTGGTAAATATGTTTCAGCTGAAAAAAGCATCTTTTTTTTTCATTTTTACTGTGTTTCAATGAAAAAAAAGGTCATGTGGTCTGATGAATCCAGATTGACCTTTCTTCCAGATTGGTGGATGGATCAGGGTGAGAAGAGAGGTGGATCAAGTGAATACACATGATGCATAGTGCCTACAGTCCAAGTCTATGGGGGGCAGTGTTATGATCTGGGGTTAGTTAAGGTCTAGGTTGAGCAATTTTCTTCACTGATGACACAGACATATTCCAAGAAGATAATCAGGATTCAGTGAGCTCAAATTGTTAAAGAATGGTTCGTGGAGTATCACACATCATTTTCATTGATGAATTGGAACCTATAGAGTCCGGATCTGAACCTCATTGAGAATTTTTGGGATGTGATAATGAGGACTCACGCAGTGGTCTGATTCTCCTCGATATTTAGGGTCAATTCAGGTTTACATTTTTATGCCACCGTGGAATGATTAATAGTTATTTTTTAGCTTTACTTTAGCTTGTGATGCCATCATTGCTCTTCAGGCTATTTTTCTTCTCTATGAAAACCTTTTTATTCAAAAGTAAAAATAGTTTAAATATAGAGTTCAGTGACCTGCCAATCAAAGGAGAAACAGACAACAATGATCGTGGAATTTTTCTTTTGTAGATTATAAAAGTTTTGCGTCCATACACGTATCATTTCAAGAAATATCAGTGTCCAGATGGAAACAGGAAAACTGGGTTAAAATGGTCTAATACATATGCCACACCTATACGTGGCGCTGTACACAAACACAGACAGAGCTGCAGGTTATAATAAAATCACAGAACACAGAGTTGGGGTCACCCTTCTAGCAGAACACTGTGGTGGATTTAAAAGACATGCATCTGTTTATACATCTCCGGTGGTCGTCGAGTTACTCCAGCATTACCAGGTTTTGTTGTCGTTGTGCTAATAAACTTGGCAGCACCTGCAGCAAAAACACAACTCTGTAATCCACCAGTGTTGTTGTTACCGGACATTATGTCCTAGGTTTTCTTCTTCTGGTCATGTTGTACTATGGCGTCATTGTTTCCAAAAAAGTGCTGTTTTGCCTGTCCACACAGCAAATACGAGCACAGCATTGTGAGAGTTCTCCACTCTGGGACCCATTCTCACAACGTACCGTTTCAGTACACCAACAAAAGGCCAAAATGATATTACATTTTTGCAGATTTCCATCATTTCATTGTTGTGTGGAAAGGCTCTAAGACTGTTTGCCCCTATGGTACAGCTCCCTGCTCTGCGGGAGGTTGATAGGGCTATAATCAATACCAGTGCCTCAATGATTAGGAGGAGCTCACAGGAGCTCACATTTCCGGCTTCTCAAACAAATGCTACCATCTGTACACTCTGTCTTGGTACACCTACACCTGCTGGATGTTTTCCATGCAGGCGAAAGGACAAGTACACCAGCTGCTTAGGCCAACTCCGGCTGTAGAAAAGATTTAGGACTTCTGGTCAGCACTGAACCCATTAAATATTATTATTTGTACTAATATACATTTAGATCATGTGGAAGTAATATACTTCTAAAATATTTAGTCTAAAACACAAAATACTGACAATATCCTGAACAAAATTAAACCACTTCCCTTTGCTGATTGTAATCTCTTCATAAACTGCGGATTTATTAGCACTAATTGCAAACGGAGCTCACCATTCCCCATGAAAATAAAGAATTCAATGTTTGGGGAGTTTTTTTTCCATATTCTTTGCTTGCTACTTTTCTACTAAATTAAAGCACAGCTAAATTAATCAGTTTCTCATTTTATTTGGAACCCCTGGGACCCTATACTAAGAGAGCTTTGAGATTAAACTGGTGCTAATTAAAGTGGTTGCTAATGCACATGCATGTGTCATGATAGACCACAATTATGGTAGAACTGCTCATTCCTTTGACACGTGTGCTCCCATTTCACGTCGCTATATCAGTCTGGATAGTTCATTCAGAGCAGAGCATCACATGCACAATGTAAAAGGCAGTGTCAAGTACTTGGGCGTCAGGTTAACAGCTGAGTGGACATGCAAGATTTACATTCATAAAAGTGATTCCACAAGCAGAATTTACAAGCACAGCAGATGTTGAGTTGAGAGGCTGAAGGGAATGGGTATATCACTAATTTAACATAAGTGCTTAAGGACAGATTTAAGTGCTACGAGGTATTTTTATTCACCAAAGATAGCAAAGATAGAAGTGTATTGTGAAAATTGTAGTGCGAGTTAAAATGTTACCCTGAAACTAGCGCACCCCAAAGCTAAAATGTGGAAGAGCTTGCAGCTTCCTTAAGCTTTTTGTGCTGTTAAATCCGCTTTCCTACACTGATTGTAAAATTAATAAAAATTTCTTTTAGACCCAACCTAACACTCTATACTCTATTAAAAGAGGCAGGGAGTCCTTCTCTCGCAAAGCCTATGTAACCTAATAAAATAACTGATTAGAGTGGGTATTGTTCACTTTGGCAGTGTGCTGCAGGGTAGGAAAAGGGCATATTTTTGCAGAACATAGAGCACAGTCAAAAGTATAGATCTAAGTTAAGTCACAGCATAATATTTAATTCTATTACAGCAGACTAACAGTAGCCATTATATTTTGGAAACCCGCCTGCAGGCACTTTAACTGTCCAATTCTGAGATGGCCTAAATGACACTGCACACATACAGCCAGATTCTGAGCGGTTTCTCTGCAGAACTGTTATATTTCAGAACTTATTCCAGATTGAGCCGCACATGAACATGTTTCAGTCCACTTACAATAAAACTAAGTATTCAGTGTTTTTGCCATTATGCCAAGACATTACGTCCTGAAATAGCATCTGGATTTTGGAAATTGCATGAATGCGCCCAAATTATGTAATAAATTATTACCAATTGTAGGCATAAGTACAATTAGGCTAGAGTTGTGCTTTTAGAAGCTGCATTTTGAAAAAACATAAGCTTTCTGATGGTGATGTTAGGGAGCAAAAGGTCATTGCTGTAGTAGAAGTGAAAGCATGAATGAGGCTGCTCTGGTCAGCTTTTGACATTGGTGTATTATTATTTAGACATACTTGTAAGATGAATATGATAAAAGGCTGATTTTGTTGCTGCTTTTATGTGGCTATGTAGAATCCAAGGTCACATTAAATATTCGGAAAACTGAAAAAAAGCATCACATTACACCTATTTGATCACATAACTTAAATGACATTATGGTTTACCAGTGTAGATTTATAGCGGTTGGCCTAACGTTTAACTGAGGATGTCCATTTTGTTTGGTTAATAATGATAATCATATTTAATTAAAAGCACCTTTCAAAACTCTCAGAAGTCACTGTATAGAGCAGTGGTCTCCAATCCTGGTCCTTGAGGGCCGATATCCTGCATGCTTTAGATGTTTCCCTCTTCCAGCACACCTGATGGTCATTATCAGGCTTCTGCAGAGCTTGATTATTGGCTTATTATTTGAATCAGGTGTGTTTGAAGAAGGACACATCTAAAACATGCAGGATACCGGCCCTTGAGGACTAGGATTGGTGATCCCTGGTATAGAGTATTAGAACAAAATGAAAACACCCTAATAATAATAATAATAATAATAATAATAATAATAATAATAATAATAATAATAATAATAATAATAATAATAATTTATCCGTAATACACACGGTTATACAAAAAGAAAAGAATGGAGTGTAAATGGAAAAAGTAAAAGCAGTCGTTATAGTACTTACTTGATTATGATGATTTCTGAAAAATCATCCAAAATATACAACATATACAGAACTAGAAAAGCACCCAGAGAGCACAGACCTCGGCCAAGGCAGTGTTTGTACTTTCCTCCACTAGATGGCGCTGAATGCCCTATCTAAAAAAAAAAAAAAAAAAAAAATCTAATCTAAATCTATCTCCCAATGATAAAGAAGCCTTTAAAAAATTCCTGGATCCAGATGGTGATCCAGATTGCCACCAAAATGCTATCACTTGTTCCTCGTCCCATTTCTATCGATTCCTGAAAATTTAATCCAAATCCATTCGGAACTTTTCCGGTTATTTTGAACACAAACTAACAAACAGGCTGACAAACAGAGAAACAGAGAAACACCTGCAAAAACATAACCTCCTTGGCAGAGGTAATAAAAAGGACCAACATTACTGAGCTATGACTGTTGGATAAAAATGAATTAATGTCAGGGATTTTGTTAGAGTTTTAATGAGATTTTATTTTTTTAAATTTTTTTCAAGTTTCAGTTTATGGGCTGGACATAGGCTGAAAGTTTCAATGTTTTAGTTTCAATTTCAAGATCAGATTGTCGCTTAAGTCCTAAAACTAGATAAAGGAAAATCAATTGTTAACATTTCAGATAGAATACATTTCCACAGTAAATAATGCCAAGGTCCAGAAAGAATTTGTAATTCTTGTCACTGTTCAGTGTTGTTTTCTGCCTGGATTTGAGGGCTTAGTGAGTCCTTTTGTCACCAACAACAAGTGTGTTTGTATTAAACATGACAAGATGAGGACTGTTTTTGTCTGGGGTTTTGTACACAACATGATCATTGAAGTCAGGCAAATCCAGTGCAGTCAATGTAAGGGTGGCCTAATTTGGAGAGCATTTGTTTTCTTGTGTTAAATCAATATGACTAAGGCTGAAACTGTATGTGCAGCTCAGATGCACACTCCCCCCACATTCTCCTCCTCCATGAAAAACATTACCAGTTGATTCCAGGCGTATTTGGATACAGAGTGGAGAATACACTCACCACTCTGTGCAGGACCAGTACATTTTTCGGGATTGATTAACATTATTACTAATCTTGTTCAGTTTTCCCCCCCTTTTTTGGTTATTATACTGGTCCCATTCCTGACTAGAAATAGATAGAATCAGTCTGGTTTAATGCATCTGTAGAAGGTCTTACAAGCCAGTTTAACAGCTGGCTCCAATAGAGATCAATAGCTATTATTAGGCTTCACAAATAGAAACCATGACTTTGTATCTTTTGAGCGGTTTTCACTCAAACTGCACATACATTGATTTTCACCCCGCCCCCCAAACGGGAGGAAAGGGGTATTGTTTTTGATTCAGTTTCTTTGTTTGTTTAGTTGTTTACATTCTAGCAGCAAAACTACTTATTGAATTCATACTAAATCGGGTTTATAGATTGCGAGTGACCCACAATATATGTCCTTACATTTTGGGAAAAGCAGGTAAAACTTCACATTTTTTATGAAATTAAAAAAAAAAAATCCCATTTACTAATAATGGTCAAAATGTGTCTGTGCCATCTATCCCATGACATCTGACATCAGCACACACAGACACGATGACATCAGCTGGATCAATACCAAAATAAGCTACAATACATGTAGGAGGCGGGGTTTGTTGTGCCCGGCACCACTTGTTTCATAGTTATAATCGTGCTTATTTTCATACATATCCATTATCTCCAGTCTGGTGGGCAGAGTTTTACATTTACTTATTTACTACTTTTACTTAGAGTTCAGGATGTGTACGCTGTCAGTGTCCTCTTTTTGCTCTGTGAAGTTCTTTGTTATGAAGTTATTTTTCACTTTGGGAGAAAAAGGACATGTGGTATAAGAACTGACAGCTCTGCTTTACACAACTGCAGCAAGAAACAAAACAGAAAACCGAAAGTAAGCAGAAGTAAGTCATTGTAACAAACACAGACTCACTTACAGAAGATCTGATAACATCATAACTTGTGAGCTGATTATTAGATGTCAAATTATCTGATGAAGTATGGTTTTGGGAATATGACCATTAGTGTTGAGTTACAAAGGAAAGAAAATTACATTTGATGTTTTTAAATATTATTTTGGCTGCATGGTCTGAAGAGAAAACACACTATTCCTTTACTAAAATTGCATGTCATATATACTGTACCTGAAGAAACACATTCATGATTATATAACATGATACACAAGGGTTGTATTTCCAAATAGTTCTGGAGCAAGAACGGTCCCCAGAAGATTCTGCAACTTGAATATTTTCACCATTTTCAGAAAAAAACCCATTGATCAATCGAATTAATCTGACATACAGCCCAGCAATAACAAGCATCATTAATGTTAACGTGCGCAGGGTGGTGTAATGTTGAAGAAGGTATTCTATTCATTATTAAAAAAAATAAAAAAAATTCTACATTTTATTTAGCAAGAAAACAACAACCGTAATATTACCATTCACATTAATAACTGGACGGTGTCATTGGTCAGGCTGATTTTTCGGTTAGACTGCAGTGGAGGCTGATGGATCATGGTCTGCTCTGCTTGTGCGTTTTGTTGTCCATCAATAACTAGTTGCAGAGGTGCACCAAACAGGTGGGGAGTATTGTGCTTGCATGCTCTAAGTCAGACCTGGGCATTGTACGGCCCGGGGGCCACATGTGGCCCAATAGGTGGCCCTAACTGGCCTGTATGAGGTCATCAGCAAATTAAAAGTGAAAATGCAAATATGTATTGTGTAATGGACGCAACCAATACAACACCACTGCTTTTATTTTGAAGGATCTGCTAAATTAACATTACTTTCCATACACAGCATAAGGCTTATGCAGTGATTAGTTTGTTGGTCAGTTTCAGCCCATGAAGAGGTCAACTAATGGCAAAAAATAAAAAAAAAGAAAGAAAGAATGCAAAGATTTTAACAAGACATAGTCTAAGTGGGTTTTTTTTTTTAACTGAAGTCCGAGGTAAAGAAAAAGAAAAGGAACTTATATACAAACAAACGAAGCTGGATGCATTTTATAAGTTTTCATGTTAAGAGATAGATATATAGATAGATAGATAGATAGATAGATAGATAGATAGATAGATAGATAGATAGATAGATAGATAGA
>JAQQZY010000007.1:9269720-9281811 GCA_030068375.1 Ostorhinchus rueppellii | reverse complement strand
TTCAAAGTGATCCAGAATCCAGGATTCCTTCCGGATCTTCACCAAAATCTAATCGATTGGTCCTTGTATCATTCCCATGCTATCCTGAAAATTTCATCGAAATCCGTTCATAACTTTTTGAGTTATTTTGTACACAGGCAGACAGACAGATAAACGCTGGCAAAAACATAACCTCCTCGGCGGAGGTAATGATGCATGTTGAGTTGAACTAACCGAGCTTGGATGTGTTTATGTAAGTGAATGATCATGTGATGCAGGCTGCTGGGTCGACACTATGCTCCGAATATACCAATAATTTCATAAAACAATGGTAAAAGAATTTGTAACACAGGAACTGACCTGAGAAGTCCCTCACAGATGACAATAAACCTCAGAAATCATGCCACAGTCTCACTCATGTATTTTCTCCACATTCTTCCATGTATCACATTAGTCACTTTTCCACTGACCCTCAAATATGGCAAATATAACTTGTGCATTAAAATTGACCTTATGGAAAAACAATTTTGCCAAAACACTTATTTATGGATTACAAGTTTTTGCACTGGCAAGAGGTGGTGTCTTGGGTGTTGTGAAATTGGTGACTGCACTCTAGTGACCAGTATGCATGAAAGGGTTCATCTCAACCCACATCTAATCCAATACAAAACCAACATGTTTGGAGATCCACACTTTTCACTGGACAAGAAAAGGATAAAACACCAATCTAAGGCTATGTTCACACAGCAGGTCTTAATGCACAATTTGGATATTTAGGTGAAATCTGATTTTGTGTGTGTGTGTGTGTGTGTGTGTGTGTGCGCTTGTTCATATTGTACAATAAATGGGACTTCTATCAGTTCTCAGTATGAACTGAATGTGACCTCGAAGTGACCCAAATGCCCAAAAGAGGTCCTCATGTAAAACGTGACCACGCAGGCATGCACCGTGTTTATGGGCGTAAATATGTTTTCCTGCCGCTCCTCCTCCTGGGACGCATTATTGTGATGTTTGTCGCATTTCAATGACATACAGTAAAGGTCAGATAAATGAGACCTGGCCGTTCAGACTGAAGTCACATTAAAAATATTAGATACGTATCAGATTTAGGACCACATACACTATGTTGCCAAAAGTATTCACTCACCTGCCTTGACTCACATACGAACTGAAGTGCCATCCCATTCTTAATCAGTAGGGTTTAATATGACGTTGGTCCACCCTTTGCAGCTTCAACAGGTTCAGCTCTTCTGGGGAGGCTTTCCACAGGTTTAGGAGTGTGTTTATGGGAATTTTGGATCGTTCCTCCAGAAGTGCATTTATGAGATCACACACTGATGTCGGACCAGAAGGCCTGGCTCTCAGTCTGCGCTCTAATCCATCCCAAAGGGGTTCTGTGGGGTTGAGGTCAGGACTCTGTGCAGACCAGTCCAGTTCATTAACACCAAACTCTTTCTTCCAGGTCGTTATGGATATTACTTTGTGCACTGATGCACAGTCATGTTGGAACAGGAAGGGACCATCCCCAAACTGTTCCCACAAAATTGGGAGCATGGAACTGTCCAAAGTCTCTTGCTCTGCTGAAACAAGAGTTTTTGGACCATTCCACACTCCCAGTTTTGGAGGAATGGTCCAAAATTCCCATAAACACACTCCTAAACCTTGTAGAAAGCCTCTCCAGAAGAGCTGAACCTGTTAGAGCTGCAAAGGGTGGACCAACATCATATTAAACCCTATTAAGAATGGGATGGCACTGAAGTTTATATGTGAGTCAAGGCAGGTGAGTGAATACGTCTGGTATAGTTTCATACGGTCTTCCACTTATAGTTGTTACCTCCGCCAAAGAGGTTCTGTTTTACTGTGCATTTGTTTGTTTGTGACCATCCGACTTTGTTTGTTAGTAACATCTCAAAAAGTTATGGACGGATTTTGATGAAATATTCAGGGTATGTCCACTCTGGGTCAAGGAAGAGATGATTACATTTTGGACACAAACACTAAAATGAAAAAAAAAGTACAAACACTACCTGAAAAAAAAAAGTACAAACACTACCTTAAAAAAATACAAACACTACCTTAAAAAAATACTAACACTACCTTGAAAAAAAAAAAATAAAAAAATACAAACACGATCTTGGCGGAGGTCTGCGCTCTCCGAGTGCTTTTCTCGTTGTAGATCATTCATTTATCAGACAGGGGTAGTTGTTTACCTGCTTGACTAGTTTCAGCTACTTCCTGTCGCCTTCGTCAGAAGCGTCACATGATGTTACTGTGACGCGTCTTGCAGGCTGCTCAGGTGGGTTGGTCACATCAGGGTCATCTGCGCTCAAAGCAACAAATACCATTGATGGATCAGGGAGGCCATAGAGATACGAAAACGCACACCGAGAACACTGAACAGGGATGACGGCACATACACCTGATCGCACACCTGGGATACGGTCCTGGAGAAGACGTCAGACAACAGGGGGCGTAAACCCTCCCTGCTGTCTGACCAACCCACCTGAGCGGCCTATGAGACACGTCACAGTAACATCATGTGACGCTGCTGACGAAGGCGACAGGAAGTAGCTGAAACTAGACAAGCAGGTAAACAAACAACTACCCCTGTCTGATAAATGATCTACAATAGGTGAGTGAATACTTTTGTCAATATAGTGAATGAAGGTGGTATGAAGGATTTGAAAAAAATTAGATGTGTTTTTCAATCTGTTTTTAACAGATCAGAAAAAAATCCGAGTGGGGACACGTTTGGCTGCAGTCTGAATGGAGCCTAAGTTTTGAGCAAAAAGTACACGAGCCTCTGAGCTTTAATGAAGACAAAAATAGTAAACGCACCTCGGTTCTGTTCAACACTTTAACACACAACACACTTAACGGCTGAACTCTGTTGACCCTTAGATGCATAAGTGGGTCAAAAATGACCCGATGAACTTGTTTTCTTTCAAAATCTTTGTAATAAACAGTTTTTTCATATTCCAGGTGTTCCTCAAAAACATGTTTTTAACATCATGCCATTTAAATTTTCAACTTACCTTTTATAGACTTTATGAAATTGTAGTTTTTTGTATTACTACTCCAGGCTTCCATAAGTGGGTAAAAAATGACCCACATTCATTCAACAGCAAAACCAAAGGACTCAGTCACTAAATGGATGTTCTATCGCTGTTATATACTTCATACACGTAGCTTTTCAAATCTTCAATACATTTTAAAATCGTAATAAACATAAAAAAGAAATTCAACCTTGAAATCATTCTTTTCTGGACCAAAATACACAAATGATTATCTTTAACATGATAAAAGTGGCAGAAAAACATATTGATTTTAACACGGGTCATTTTATGGACGAGTGTCGTGTCCAGTCACATCTAAGGCTTAAAGGTGGGGTCTGAGATGTTCGAAAAACGGCTCAAGCAGGCCCCCCACCCCTCGCAGAGCCTCGCCTCCAGTCTACCAGAACACGCAATGCTTGTTCTGAAGGAGGGGGAAGGGGGCAGGGACATATGGCAGTTGAATTTGACAGACATATCAGCTTTCGATCATTTCGAGTGGGCGCTCAAAATGATTGGATGTTGTTTTTTCAGTCCTGTCCGTCCCGCAGGTGACTAAAACTTTTCATTTTTGTGTCGGAGCATTTAATGAATTGTTTGCAACCACGGTGTGAAGGGGATTTTTAGCAATATTGGAAAAAAAGCTCAAGGAAAACATCTCAGACCCCACCTTTAATGAAGAAATAAAACTTAATCAAACTGACAAAGTGAAAGTGCAAGGCAACACATTTTATTTCAAAGGCCTAATTGGCGTTAAGGTACAGCATATTAAATATCGTTAGTCCAGAGACAGTCATTGCAGAATAACATACCATTCTTTCCTTTACATGATACATTCAGGCTGACTTTAAATGAGATATTTTACATATTGTTAATGTGATGCTAACATAAAAAACGCTGAGGGAGGAGGGTTTAGTGAAGGTCTTGTACTGCGGTTTCATCCTGCTGCTTTCAGGCGAACTCTATTTTGTCATCTTTAATTTCTGGTGGCTCGCGGCCACTGCGACGCACAATTAAGACACTTCATTTCTGCGCTTTAATTTGATTTATGTCGGCTACCTGTAGTTAGGAGACTCGTAGCGTCTGTGTTAGTGTCATGATAATTCCTTGAGGAGCTGTATAACAGAACAATGTATTTTACATCCCTGCACATAATGTTATATTTTAATAAATATAATAAATAAAAAGTACAAACATCTGAATACTATGGAACCAGATCGCTATCAAAGACATTTTTTTGTCAGTAATACATTGCAATCAAACGCTGGATCCAACACCACGACCTCAGTGGTTGGACATTTTGTAAAAGCGAGGGCAAATAACTTTAGAAACGTCTTGAGCTCTGTAAAAAAAAAAAAAAAAAAAAAAAAAAAAAAGAACATTACTGTCATTATCAGCTTTAGAAGAAAACTAAACTGATAGCCGATCTCTCAGGAGGCAGAAAACAAGCCAAGCGTTTGCCCTGTGGCGCTCAGATCCACATACATTCTGCCGTTCCACAGCGGGACGAGTCAAACCTTCAGCTCATTCAGTTCAGTCTGCAGATGTGTTTAGTCGTAGCACTCTGACAAAGTGTTAGTGTCGCAAGTTGAAGAGTCATAAATATCACTTTGACAAACTCCTCCTTTTATCCCTTTGCTGCAGTTGAGGTTTGTCCTTCAGTAATTGACTTTCCCAGGAACCTGCACATTCACTCCGCTGTAGTCCACCATGTACATGGGCCACTGCTGCAGACACACAGACAAACACAGGGATGTCAGCCGTCAGAGGACAAAACACTTCCATTAGTGCAAGCAGGTGGTCCGCCTTATCTCACCATCCAGATTCACGATCAGCTTCTAGAACGTACACAGATGACACAACTAATACCCACTAATAGGAAATGTGAACTGGCATTAGCAGAGGTGGGTAATCCCGGGTTCATCAAGTCAAATTCCTGCCACATATTGGTTCCAACCCGTTCACTGAACACAGGTGATTCCACTAATTATTCCATCTACCTGGATGAGGAGTTGTTCTAATTAAAATGGGCTGGTGAAGTGAACAGGTTGGAACCAATATGTGGTAGGAATTTGACTTGATGAACCTGGAATTACCCATCTCTGGGCATTAGATTAGATCAGATTAGATTAGACAGGTTAGTGTTACCATCAACTGGAGAATTTGCACCAAGAAGTTGGAGCAAATACTAGACTGGACTACATTTATACCTGCATGAAACTTTTAAGTCAGTGTTTTTTCAACCTTGGAGTCACCTGGAATCCAAATGGGGTCACCTGAAACTTCTAGTAATTGATAAAAATAAAAATGAACTATTTTAAAATATATGGTGAGTTGACAGAGATGATCACATCCATAACAGACATGACAAACTGAAGCTGAAACTGAAGCACTGTGGTTCTGTTTATCTGTCAGATGTTCACTGTGGTCAGTTTCAGATGCTGCAGCTCTTTCATAGTTTAGTTATTGTTTGTTCAGTATTAATTATCAGCCTGTAAATCCAAGCTGGACTGACTGTTCATATCCTGACCAAGGAAAATAACATTCTCACTTTGTACAGTAATCTGAACCTGGCTTTTCTGCCTCCGTCCATAATAATATACATTAATTAAATAGACTAAATGTGTCTAAATGTGACTATAACATACTATAGCAAACTATTATATGATCAAAAACTAATTAATTTTAGCAAAAAAAAGTCTCTGTTTTGAATGTCTGGGGTCGCCAGAAATTTGTGATTAAAGTAAGGTCACGGGCCAAAAAAGGTTGGAAACCAATGATATAATTATTAAATGTGCTTCTAAATTTTCGGGGAGACCTCCATATGTGGATACAGGGGTTATATGTAGTATTTCTACATTCACATTATTTCATCATTTCAATCAAAAAGTGTCAGTGTGATTTTCAGTGACTGTCAAAAAAACAAAAGATACAAATGTGTGTAAACCATGAGCTTCAATATGCTATCCCGTGAGTGATATATAGGGTTGATTCATTGGTGGTTTTGATAGCACTAAATGTGTTCTGGTATACTCCCCACTGTTGAGAGTTTGGAATATCTCTGATGCATCAAACCCCTTTAACCCATAAAGACCCAGTGCTACTTTTGTATCAGTTCCCAAATGAATTTTAAAGTCGTTTAAGTGATTTATCATCACTTATTATAATATTATCCTCTGTGTTTTCTATTTTTTCAGTCAAAATCAGGTATTTTCCATTATTTAATTTGCTCATCAAGTAAATGTTCACAAAAGCTCAGATTAAACTAAACTACTACTGACCTAAACTTAAACAGTTTAGGTCAGTAGATGGTTTTAGTCGACGGTGGCTGTTTGGGTCTTTATGGGTTAAAGCCCTGAACTCGATATTTAAAGGGACACTTCCACATTTATCCTGGGTTTCTGCAGACCTTGTAAGATCAATAAGACCTTTATGAATTCAATTTAACACCCACTGCTACGTTTCCTATAAACAAAGGGAAAGGGGTGGGATTAAACACGTTCTACTTCCTCCCACTCCTTTTCGAATGTGCAAATGAAGTCGTGTACACATGAGGTTTTTTTGTCTTTACTTGTCTTGTTGCATATTTGAAATAAATAAATTAATTAAAAAAAAAAAAAGGGGTCGGGGTTTGGGGCAGAATTAGGGGAAACTAATAAAAACATTGGACAAATATGGGTCACAAACAGGTCATAAAAGGTGGTTTAGCGGTAGAACCTCTTAGCATCCACTAAATATATCAAAGACAGACTTGGACCCAAAACAACAGGACCCATTACCAGGGATTTCAATGAAGGGGAGGGGGTTCAGGGTTCAGGGCGCTGGTCTTTTGTTTGACAGGTCTCAGCCACCTTATATAATCGCCCTCAGCTGTGGGGGAACCACAGACGCATCCAATCCCACCTAATCAGCAGAACCTGAAGGCAGACTGTATGTGACACCCACTTCTTGGTGTGCTCCTGATGTGAATATGTGGGTGAATAACGGGCGAGAGCCAGCGTTGACCAGCACTTTTCTGTTTTTTTTTTATTCAACTCTAATGCCTTTTTAATTCCTAATTTGAGCACTTTGTGTCCTAGCATGCATCAGGCTTCTAATCCGATATTTTCAACAGGCTTTACCCAAACACTTAGTCTTCAACTGCAGCCAGATGTCGTTGAACTTGCACTTACCCACAGGAGATAAAACCTATGTTCGCACAAACACCATAGCTACACATGCTAGCTAGGACGTGTCCCCACAGCTGTGAATGTGACACTAAATGATGTCTCCGTACCGTTGGTTACTGACACTACCCCTTTTACGCAGCACTTCTGGTATCGGAATATTTCACCTTTATTCTGGAATGATGTCTGTGTAAATAAAATGGTGGGATCATTTGGTCCCACCTTTATCGTGGCTTTGTCACACCTCTGGAGGTAGTAACAGAGCCGTGGTGAAGGTGGAGTCATGATTCTGGACCGCTATGTAAAAGGAACACCTCTTTTTCTGCAAACAAGGTGTGGAGATTTTTTTTTTTCAGTGTTTTTATTACTTACTGACTTACTTAGAATATCTGATTTTTTCCAATGTTATTTTTTTATTTATTTATTTTATTTAGCCTTTGTTTATACAGGTAAAAACACACTCAGATCAAGATCTCATTTTCAAGTGTGACCTGTTCAACACCAAATGATGCAAAAGATCCAGAAACCAAGGTTTAAATGTTGGCGGTTGTTTATCTTTCCATTTAAGTAGCATTAGCCTACAAGCTAAGGTGTGAGATTTTCACAACGTATTACATGTGGTGGTGGTGGGGGGGTTAAAAATGAGGGCAGGCCATAAACAGTAAACAAACATATTAACACGACTAGAAATATGTCAAACTGGGGAGACGCTGAGATCCGTGAGCTGTTGTCACTTCAGGCGGTGGACTCTATCCATGCTAACATTTGCTGCGCTCTGTTCGTCCTCCATTGCTTGATGCTCTGGGTATGTCCTATGTCATACGTCACACTAAACGCTGCATCACTGCCCCGTTATTCCAGAACGCAGGTCCGCTGTGTAAAAGCCCAGCCTGTCTCACACCTTTGGCTTCGCTGTGGAAGTCGGTCAATGGTGGAAAAAAGGTGGGATCCCGAAACTCACCTTTTTTTCTGGGATCTCTGTGTGAAAGTGACTAATAACAGCAACTTTATTAGAAGAAAGTCTCGCGCTAAAACCTTGCGATAGATGCAACTCCGTGAGATTTCAAAGGAAAAACATCATGGTGCTGGAAAATGGAGCGCCTCCCTGCAAACCCGACGGATTTCGGTAGATTTTAGCAAAATTATCGAGGTAAAAATTTCAAAATGAGTATAGCGGCGCTGAGCTGGCCTGACGCAGTGCCGTTGTTCCATTGTCTGAGGAGAACCCTGCTAAAGATATTAACAGACAAGGGTGTCAGACTGAGTTTAGTTCAGGTTCCACGTGCAGACCAATTCAATCTAAAGTGGGTCAGACTAGGAAAATACTATCATAACCTAGAAATAATGACAACCCCCAGTTTTTGTCTTTGTTTTAGAGCAAAAAAGCAAAATTACATGATGAAAATGTTTATATTTACAAACTATCCTTTTGTAAAAAAAATGTGAATAATCTAAACATTCATGAACAAACTGACACGTCTTCAGAAAAGTAAGTGGAATTTTATCAATATCATATGTGATACTAAATGTTACATGTGTTTGTAGATCCACTGCGGTCTGTAAGCTATAATGTACACATATAAATGATAAGAGGGATACTATTTAAAACTGCATTTGAGTTTTTTGCATCAAAACAATTAGAATTTATAGTTATTATTTATAGGTTAATCAGCCCTGCGATGAACTGGCGACTTGTCCAGGGTGTACCCCGCCTTCGCCCTAAGTAGCTGGGATAGGCTCCATGTGACCCCTGTGACCCTAGTGAGGATAAAGCGGGTATAGAAGATGAATGGATTATTTATAGGTTATTCTTTTACTGGAGATCTGGGCTGCAAGTGTCCTTTGAATTAAAATAAGTTGGACACACATGATTCAGAGGATTTGTTGTTGAATTGTTATAAATTTAAAAGCAAAACCATTGATTCAAATCCAGTTTCAGAACATTTCCAAATACATTTTAGCTCACCCTGAGGATTAGTTTGGCTCAGGTTCAGGTTAACTCACTTTGTTCTTGGTGAATAGTTTAAGGATGCCAGAAGTTGCTTGTATTATTTACGTCTCTCTTTCATACGTACCATGACTGGAATCTGATTGGTTGATAGTCCCAGCTCAGAGGAGGGCGGTACCCGGCTGCTCTCTTGGACTCTTTTGCGTTTTCGTCGGTTGGTGGGGGCGTCTGTTCCTACTGGGGGTGGGGGGTGGGGGTTGAAAACCATAAAAACCAGTCAGCGTTAATGCAAAAAAACCTCCGAGTACTGTTTAGCCTTAACATGAGGAGGTCAAAGTGCACCTACCTGTGTTACACGCCTGACTACAGATTTCTGCAAAAGGCCTGTGAGAGGCAGAGACAAACAAAGACAAAATCAACAAACTAAATTTCCTTTTGAGTAATAGTTATACAAACATTTTGCAGTGAAAGAGAAAAAAAAAAAGAAGCTTTGACTCCATTCTTTCATTATAGCTTAACTGCTGCAGTGTCAAAATATTGTTCAGTATTTCACATTATTTACATTTGCTACTGAGAAAGATTTATTTTACTTTGACGTCTCAGATGCTGGATTTAAATCCCAGCATAAATAAACCATAATGAGCTTAACTACCACGAAGCAAACCCTTAAATTCCAGCTGAAATATACAGCGCGTTGACAGCCAGCAGGCTGCTGAATATTCAGGTGTCTCAGCACTCACTGGAGCTGGCTCTTGATGTTGAATGTTATTTTATCTGCGGCTTGAAGGATTTTCTCCAGGCACACGATGTCATAGGTGTTGGGGTTTCGGAAGGGAATATCGTCTGGAAGGCCACTGATTTCTACAGACTCCGGACTGCCACGGATTAGTTTGTAGGGCACCACGACGGAGCGGTCCAACCCCAGAGCCTCACCTGAAAACACAAACACGGAGATTTTAATTAGACTCTGCTTTTGTTTCTGTCAATATTATCAAACCTAAATTAGAGCTGCAATGATTCATCCATTCAGGGGCAATCATTAAATTAATCAACAACTGTTTTGAGAATTGATGAATCAGTTTGCAGATGTTTTTTTTCCTTTTCTAATTTTCAGCCTCTTAAATGTAAATATTTTCCTGTTCCTTCTCTCCTTTGGGGCTGTAATCTGAATATCTGTGGATAGTGAATAAACAAAACATTTGTCAAGGTGACCATCAGGAAACACTGATAGAAATTTGTGACATTTTATAAACCAACACCAAACATTTTAATAGAGAAAATAACTACTAGTCTAATCAACAAGGAAAATAATTACAGCTCCAGGCTTAATAAACTGTATCAGACTCTTTATATTATGTTTGAACTGAGTTTCAATGTAACGCTTTAAGACAAAAATCAATAAAAACTAATATGAAACATAACCTGCACACATTTGAAAACCCTCGGCCTTCAGTGCACAGCAGAGTTTTTGCACATATGATGAACTGATGACAATACCCAACAGCGAGGGCCGAGGGTAAAAACTGTCATAGTAATAATTGTTAATGTTAAAAAAAAAAAAAAGCACCTTATTTTGTGATACAATTTTCCTGGATGTAAACAAATCCACTGCTGTTATTATTAATAATGTTCAGGCAGCCATTCTCAGATTTAATGTTTATGTCTTATATTAAAAATGTGAAAACCAACTCAAACCTTTCATCATAACCTTGATCAACATGCCACAGTATTTTCCTTTACATTTGTTAATCTATAATAAATGAAATGTTTATGAAAGTGATGCAATGTATTGTATGTCCATGTATAAAAAGAAATCGACAAATGTAAGGCATAAAATGAAAATAATGAATTGCTGAGCATGTGTGCTGGCTGTTTCACTCGTTCATTCTTAGTCCTCGAGGGGTTTCACGGGGATGTAGGAGCACATCCCTGCTACCGACGGGTGAAAGCCTCACTGTTTCTCATATAAAAAAAAAAGATAAATATCCATGTGGATTTAAATGCCATGACTTGGTGTTACCAGTTCTGTTTATTTTGGTGACTGTAGATCTTTACTCATACATTTTCATGGCAATGTCAAACTAACTGAATTCCAAGACTGAAAATAAAAAAGAACATATCATTCATTAAGTGTAAACATCTATGTGCAAATGCCTCACTACTGCACTGGACTGGAATGTTGCAACCACCTTTAGGACCTTAAAATAGCTTATAACTAGTTCTGTGGCTGGAGTGTTAGTACTGTGAAATAGGAACAGAAATGAAGAGGATGACGGAATTATGGACTTAAGAGGCATTAGATATACATGTCTGTATGGCCTGTTTCTGGTTACTTGACCGACTCTAGCAAACCCCCCTGACCCTAGCCTTTTTTTGGGTCAGCTGCCAACGAGAGACATAAAATTTCATGTGCTTGGCTTGCTGACATACGCTGTAATTTGATTAAACCAAGGTCACAAGGTGACATGTGCGATCTTACAAGGGCAAAGCTTCTGTGTGCAGCATCTTTTAGAACTTGCTTTGTTTTAACTGTAGCCCAACTCTGCAGAAAAAATCTCACAATAAAATGGGAACCACTTTTGACGCTTCCTGCGTGCCACGGCATACCGCTACACGCACCACGCACTATAGGCACTTTTCCACTGGCTCTCTAAGTGTCAGCCCCGCACGGCACAGCCCGGTTCCCTCGGTTTTCCATGGGCACCAGCACGCTTCCAGAGCTGAAGATTTTGGTACCTGCTTTGTTGGGGTTCCATCCGTGCAGCGCTGGCACCATAAGGGTGACGTAGCAACGCAAAGGGCACTGATTGGTTAATCGTTCTGACGAAAGGTCGGAGCGGCTCAGCTTGAACAACACACCTGCCATCATTGAAAAACCAGCGACAGAGCAGGACCGCAGTTTCGCCAGCGATTTTGGATGTTTTGGAAGATGTCTCAGAAGATAA
>JAQQZY010000007.1:9226164-9238838 GCA_030068375.1 Ostorhinchus rueppellii | reverse complement strand
CACACAGAAAGGTCCCACCCCCATCGACTGGTGTTGGAATCGAACCCAGGACCTTCTTGCTGTGAGGCACGAGTGCTGTCCACTGCACCACCGTGTTTTTTTAAACAATATTTTTTAATATCTAATTCATTAATGATGTAAACATTTATAAAAGATCAAAGTTACTTTAAAGGTTATTATATCTTAACAGAGAAAATTGAAGACAAAGTGGCTTTTTAAATAAAATACACCATTAACTGAATGTAGTAACAAGCCATTCGTCAAAATACACAGGTTTTATTCATTGAATTTAATCAATGTTTCAGTTCATGGCAATGGTTTCACATTAACTATGAAGTCTCTGAACATCCTAATGGGTCATACCTGATGCCAGGGAAAAGCTGAGAAACTGCGTTATACCAAAATTATTTCAATGCATTAAAAGAATTATTGGTTCACAAGTTATTAGATGTCTTAAATAAGCAGATGCTTTTGGTTGCCAGGGACTGTGCAGGTCCTTGAGGTTTTCAGGTTTAATGTGTTGCTTTAGTGTCGATGACAAACTGACGGATTTAAACTGAAGAAATAACTCAGTGAACGTCTCTGGCTGCAGAACTTGGATGTACTGTGACCCTGGCTTTACACAGATGCTTTACTGAAGCAATGGAGCAAAACATAACGTTAGAGATCTTTTATGCGACTATGAAAAATATAAAACATTTGTGGTTGATTATGAAATTAGTGAGACAATAACTGTGGCAGGCTCTGTAACAGAGTTTCTGGCAGTTATTGTTTAAACACAACAATAAAGTTAGAATGCAGAGTTTCTAGTTAAAAAACAAAACAAAACAAAACTAGTGGTGCCAAGCACAACAAACCCTGCCCCTCGCACATACTGTAACTTATTTTGGCATGGATCCAGCTGATGTCATCATGTCTATGTGTAGGCTGATGTGAGCATATCAATTGCCTCTATATATGTGCCAAGTTCGAAGTAAATTGAAACAAAATCAATATTGTTATAGACATTTGAAATTTTGCCCATTATAAGTAAATGGGAAAAAAAGATTTGAAAAATTGACAAAAATTTTTTTTAACTTTGACCTACTGTTCCCAAAATGTAATCAGATCTATTCTGTGTCAGTGGCAATGCATAAACCCAGTTTGGTATGAATTCAACCAATGGTTTTGCTTCTAGAGTTTTAACAACAAAGAAATAAAGAAACAAACAAAACAAGTAGACCGAACCAAAAACAATACCCCTTGCCTCTCCGTTTGGTAATAAAACTATAATTCCAGAGCCTAAGCCCTGCAGAAAGACAGGGGAAATGTAGGATAAACTTGTTATAGTTTGTTTGTAATACCACAGGTTGCGATGATTCAGATAATGGACTATAATTCTATCTGAGAAAAAGTCTTTTTAATCTTTTAACAGCAAATTAGCTACCTTCATTTGACTATACATCATTAACTACATACCGTTTGACTATGAAGCGAATTCCATGGCGCTCGTCCAGGATGCGTTTAAGCTTGGGAACTCCGTAGGTGCAGGGTCTCTTGAAGGGGATCTGGTCAGGGATGCCGATTATCTCCACAGCTCCAGGGTCACACGCTATCTTGCGGTAGGGAACAGGCACCATGTGATCCAGACCCAGAGCCTCAGCTGGAGACGTAAACAGAGAAAAATGTAACGTAATGGTATGAAGGTGTTAAATTTAACTTCACGCCTTACTCTACAAACAGTGGGTCACAAAAGAAAAATAGTGAACAAGTCAGGATAATCACAACTAAATGAAAAATTGGGCATCAGGAGACTTTAGCAATCTGATCAATGGTTATCTATTAGACATGGTGGATACTGGTAGTCGTCAATAAACTGTGAAAACACTGCACTTTAAGTCAAAGTTGTGCATGCAAAACTTTACTAAATGAAAATTAAGCATTATCATTGATGTATTATCAGTTTATTGGGCTCCATAAATTTCTCCAAACATCAAAATCACATTTTGGGATACATGATTTTCACCGCATAGAAGGGAGATGATAAACTAATGTATTCAGTGTGCTGTCAGACACATGTAGTGAAGTAAAAAAAGTACAACAGGGTAGAAGTATACAGCTGTTAAAAATGGAAACACTTGAGAATACTTGAGCACATACCTGGAATTTATACATAATTACATGGATGCAAGTTGTAAAGCATTTCAAAATACACCTACATTGTTTTGTATCTGTTAAATAAAAAAAGTCTGTTTGTCCAGTCATGTATTTTGTCATTTTAGTTTTCTTAAAAGTAATGTGAAATATCGTCTCATCTCGTGAACCTAATACCGTGTATCGTCTAGTCCCGAGAGCTGAGTGTAACATCACACCCTAGTAACCAGTAGTTCTTGTGATGTAAGCATTGTTTTAGTGTACTGCATTGCATCTGGATAAGTTTCAAGACAATGCAAATAAAATGTAAACACATGAACTTGTAATGAGCCGTATTATATTGTAGCTGAGATGGTTTTTATAAATTCACAGGTTACAGCAGAAAAGATAACCAAAACAAAGCACTGACCCCAATCTATCACCATCCATAGACATGCAAGTCTACACAAACAATTAAATTCTGCCTTACATTTGAACCTAAGATATATTTCCTCACCGTATCTGCTGTTGAACAAGATCTGAACACATTCTCGCAACGTGTTTATATCTTCAGTTTCCCGAATGAAAGAGTCCCATTTTTCTGTGAGAAGAGAAGAAAATGAATCATTTCCTGAGAGAACTTCATGCCCCTTTGTCTTTTCTGGTTGTTTACTGGAGCTTAAACATTCAAATGAGCTTGGTTTCATTGTGTTAAAGGTCTGGAATTAATCTTCTCCATCTACTTCATGTCAACTTGGGAAAAGTGCAATCGTCTTATTGGATTACTGTTGAGACCTCAGTAGCTTAGCCCTTAATGGTGAAGTGTTAGTATAGTTTAGCCTTGGTTTAGTCAATAATGCTTGGCTACCATATGAACCTGGTAACCCAAAAACTAACAAAGCAGAGGAAGTGAAGCAACATGTACAGAATGTTGCCCTTGGACAGCATGAGTAATGTTTTTTTTTTTTACTCTTAAATACAAAGAAGTTACCGTTTTGATGCATAACAATGTGTTGAAAATGCCTTTAAAAGCTCCAGTTTCTAAAATAACAGCTGTTTTAAGTATGTCTCAATCAAATACATCACATCCTAAACTCCTTTTTATTATGCATTTCAAATGATGCAACACTCTCACTGAAGCCCACCTGATTTTTCATGCACTATAGAGAAGAGTAGCCTCTTGGAGATGTGGATGCCAGGAGGGCTCTGACCCTGCTCTCCTGTTAACCTGGGTGCTTCATCTAAAAACAGCAAAAACAGTCAAACGCACATAATCAGTGCAAGTCACTTTCATTTCAGTAGGAAACTTTTGCTCCATATCCATAGTATCTGCAGGTTTGTGGAAGCCAAATTTATGACTTTTTAGGACATTTTTCGAGGTGTCTTTGATTAATTTTAAGACCAGCATTCACAAAAATAGCGATGCAACATTCCTCATAGTTATTCCCTTGAATTAGTCTAAACCATGTTTCAATCCAGGTAACGTTACATGTACATGTCTCCATGACTACTGTTTCTACTACTGACACTGAAGCTGAACTCCTACAGCCATGAATATTTGTTGGTGGCTCCACTCATCCTCTTGTCCATTATGCTAAACACATATTATAAATCATTTACAAACATTTCCAAGTAAATATAGAAATATCGTATATTATGTCAGTGAAATTTTTGAGACGTTTGAGTGTCAGACTTAAGGGTTACTTATCAATTTTAAGAAGAGTTAAGGCCTTAATTTAGAACAATTAAATGTACAACATTTTAAGGATCCGCAGACACCCTGACACTGACACCAGTGGTTGAACTAGATGGGTTTTTTTTGTCCATTTCAGAGGTAATACTGATTATCAGTAATAAAGTAAATTCACAACTGATATTCTCATAAAATACACATTTGAGGTGAAGATTTAAATCTTGATATAAAATTTTATAGTAACTCCAACCCACAACAACATCGAAAGGCCCTTATAATCAACAAGAAAATTAACAGCAGTGGCCTTTGAAATGTTCTTCAACTGACTAAAATGTACCACAATAAAGAACTGAACCCTTGTGTCAAGTTCTTTCTGCAGTTTCAAAGGACAGTATCTAGTCTAGAAATTCAGACCCAAGTGTTTGCACTTGACTTCTTCTGGCAGCTTGTCAAATCATTTCTTTAGAGATACATACACAATTGAAACAAAGTGCTGCTCTGGGTGAAACGAAAAGTGGTGCAATGCTTTAAAGGCAGCTGCAAAAGTGACACATTTCTAGGTAGAAGAATGCAATCCGACCAAAAGATCACATCAGTGTTTTTAATCGCAATCAACAATTAAAATTGATGAGACAGATGAGTAAATATCAAGCGGTGTCTCTTATTGTACAATTAAAATATGTTATTAAAATTAATTCTTGATTCTGTAAGGTCAGTAGCTGTATTCTATAGTCTTTTATTTCTCTCTTATTTCTCTCTTTTGCTATAAAGAGAGTCAACAAAAGAATCTAAAGGACTACTTTATTTAGAAGAAGTAATTAAATAGTTCACAAATCAATTGATTTATTTCACATTGTTTATATATTGTTTTGTTGAATTATTGATTTGTTTAGTGAATGTCTGTTGTATTATGTAGGACAGGCCATGACTGTGATCTAAACCTCTGTAGTATAAACATGAACAGTCCTGCGTCATCCTGGCACCGTTTATGTTGGAATACTGATGAAGTTGTTTTATTTGCTGCTTCTAAATTAGTATTTGAGGGTAAACTGCGCTGCACTTTACATATGATTGATTAAACCGGATCTGGCCAATACAGCAGCATAAATAAAATACACTATCTGGTTGTATTGTTTCTGTCTGTGTGGTTGCAGACTAACCATTGTTTATACAGTCCTTGGTGGACATGTTCTTGTCTCCTCCTGTGGCCCAGTTGCCCATCCTGTCCTTGCTCATGTTGAGGAGTGACATGGGTTTGAAGTCCAGTTTTCCGTCTGGATGGGGTTTGGATGACATAGGCATGCCGTACAGGAAGTTGGACAGGACAGAGTTGCTGGACGTGGCTTGACTTGATGGTGTGACGACCTGGGCAGCGGTCTTCCCTTGGCTGTGGCTGCTTGGCGTCATGGTGGCGGTGGAAGAGTTGTGATTGACATCTGTGCTGGATTTGGTTTCCCGAGGCACATCGTCTGCTGGCCTGAGCACAGAAACAAAATCTCATGACATAAGCACAGTCTGCAAATCCTACTAAGTCTTTTCCAGATGTACCAAGGAGAGATAAGCACCCCCTCTAAAGCATTAAGGTAAAAGAATTTCACAACTCCGGAATTAAATACAACAGTGTCAGAGATGGAGGCCAGAAAAGGCATGTTTTTCAAGTGTTTCAAGGTGCCACACAGTCCACATATTTCCCAAAACACACCACAGGAATTTGTAATAATTCAATAATAAGTTAGGAGAGGAACACTGAGGGCAAAAAGTCTCCGGTTCACTGACAATTAAATACTTTTGTCCAATGCATTAGTAAATTAAATATTGTCTGTTAAAACATTTTTAATGAATGTGCTTTTAATAAGCTATGCATTTAGTTAAAAGTTTATAAGATTGTCAAGATATATAGTACTTTACTCACACAGAACTTGGAAAATGCTTATTAAAAGTACCAGTGAAATACGTTCCCAAAGCATATGAAGCGAAGTTCATTCATTCATTCATTTTACAGACTGCTTAATCCTCAAGAGGGTCATGGGGGTGCTGGATCGTACCACAGCCACCACTGAGTAAAGATGGGGTACACGGTGGACATGTCGCCATATCACATGCATGAAACTAAGTTCTTATTTATTTTGAGGATTATTTTTGAGTAAGGGTGTACTATTTGCAATCACATTTGAAAAAATGTATTATGCAACCTCTGTGTCTGTGCTCAATCTGCTTTATTTATTTATTTATTTAGATGATTTATTTAACACAGGTCTCTTATAAAAAGAGCAACAACTGATCATTGTGATTGCCAATCACCTGCTTTTGTATCATCAAATAATACACAACATATTGAAGAAAATATGCATGAAAAAGAAGAAATCACCAAATCATGTGAACTGTTTGTCTGGTCCACGTCCCTTTGACTAAAACCCACAGCGCTGGCTTCTACAACGAGCCACCAGGGGGCTATTGACATACTTAAGCTGTAGTTTTCATTTTTGCTTTGCCGTTAATGATCTTAGCCAACAAAGCAGATCTTTTCAGAGTGCTGCACAAACAGGACTAAGGGTCTTTTAGCTTCTTAACACAATTCTTTTAAATCACTGGTTCCATTTCTCTTTAGTTTTTCCTAGAAAATCATTGGTTTGCATTACTAAGTCCCCTTTCGTGGGGTCTGAAAGGTCACAGAGGTGTTACCTACAAAGTATGTTAACTTACAATCTCAAAGACAAAGTTTTATGCACCCCAGGTTAGTCTTGAAGGACATTTTGATAAGCAAATTTGAGATGATTGTGTGCTCCTATGGCTTTTCTTTGCTATTTAACCTCCTCATCAGAATTCACTCTCTCTTCTCACATTTTATCCTGCGAAAAAAGGCTTTTATACATTTGTGTACGAGGCCAAAAAACTGCTGGACAGTGCTGTTGCATTATAGCTTAATCACATTATACTTCATTAGAAAGTGGCAGAGACAGGAAATCCCCAGTTAGATGTGGGCAAGGGCAGCTTTTGTGCTTTTTTTTTTTTTTTTTTTACAGAATCGGCTTAAATAAAACTGAAATAACCTTTTAGTAATTTAGTGAGAATCTCTGCTTTTTTTCTTGGAAGCCAGTAAAAGGTTAGTGAAATGAGACTCCATGAAATTCTATAATTAATAAACTGTATCTTACTGCAGAAGTCACAAGACAATCATGCCGAAGCTCTTTCCACAAGACAATGTAAAGTATTAAGATATTCAATCTGCCTTTAAGCTCAGCATACACACCAAAATGTAAAAGCTTTGGATGATGAATTTCACTTCTTCTGCCCTTGTTACCAGTGGTTCATGAGTTCAGCAGCTTAAATCTAATGTTTACTTAACTTGAAAGATTGTATATACTGCCAGCCAGGCTTGGAAAACTGTTTAAAATATCTCTCTGCCCTATTGTTATACAGTCGTAAATAAGAAGTCACAGTTAATTTGCTCATTTGATGCGGCGGTTGACTTGACTATGTAGGAGCTATTACAGACATATAATCAGTACAGAGCATGTCTTGTTGAGATTGTTAGGAAGGAATTCTGGGTATGAGTCAAAGGAGTATCATAGCCACGGTAAAGTCAGCTAGATTTAATATTTACTCTAATCCTAACTTTAAAGGATAAGATTTTAACTGATTTTGTACTTCACAAATTTCAGAGATCAAAAGCGTCAGATCAAAGGCGGTCGCTCCTGTAAGCACTGACCACTATTTGGAACCTTTAAAAACCCAGTCTGACCCATTCACTGATGTAACACGACTTCATGAGAGATATGTATCAAGCTGAATATCCGGACCTGCCTGCAATGTCCAAGTCCCGAAATGTGCTTTGACTGGCAATGATGGCAGGAGTGAATGGCGGCTAATGAGAGTGGAAACTCCTCTGGTGTCATCTGCACAAGCTTTGCTCAACCCAGTGTCGTGATTATTTGTATGGTGAGGGTAGTAGGGCGTGAACAGAAAAGCCGGTTTGCTAATGCGTCGATGTCTGTGGCACAAGTTGACTTTACTTTGGAGGAGTCGACTAGTCCTGTGTTATTCTCTCTCTCCCTTCCATCACCCGAGCCTTCATTCAGCACATGTCGATACTCTCGTCTTTGTACATGAAAACATGGAGCGTAAGGTAGTGATGTGTGGATCAGTTAATCTGAGTCAGGTTGGTGAGGGTCCAAAAAATATCACTTTATTTGTGGGGCAAATAAAGTGATATATCTGCGTTACTTAAGTGTGTTTTGAACAAGGTTACTGGGGATTCATCGAGTTTGCCTCCTGGTTCCGGTCTTGATCCAATGATGTGTTCTAAACTTAAGACCTTTTTTTTGGTCACACATTCTTTTAAATAAACATTCGGTGGTGCACTAGGTGGGTTACCACTGAGCATTGCCTGGTGGGTAACTCCAGTTCCATGCCAGTACCTCGTTCAAGTGCACCGACGGGACAGTTAACCTAGCATACAAGATCTGATGGATAGGGAGGTAGTATTTGGAAAAAAAACCTGCGCAGCATGGAGAGACCACACAATCTTTGGTCTGAACTGAAATCAAGCCGAGAACATTCTTCCTGTGAGGTAGAACTGAGCCACTGTCTTTGAACTGCGATTCTGTGCATTGAGTTGTAGAGAAATTCCTTCTAAAGTGTGACCGTGTGTTGCTGATCATTTGTGTATTCTTAGTCTGTTTGAAGATTCTGTAATAGACAGTCAAGTACTATGATCTTTGAGAGACTTTGGAAGTCATATAAGTGTCCTAAATTGAAATATTAGTAACAGGCTTCCTGTTCCTTCTTTATTCTCACTGTAGCTGCCCTTTTTTCCTAACACTTCAATCGATTCTGTTAAATATTACCAGCTCTTTCTGTTCAAATGTAACCCGAGACACTATTTTTGCCCAAAGCCTGCTTGCTATTAACCAACTACAGATGAGGCTTCAAGCCAAGTGCAAGTGTGTACTGTATCTCTGTAAAGCATTAACTCAACCGCCACACTGTCTAACGGAATAATTTGATGTGAAACAGCCGGTTTTATGTATCAGACAGTCTGTTATGTATCAAAGCAGTCTGTTGTTGCAAACAGAAGATGAAGACTCAGACAAAACAGACTGACCTTTTGACTGTGAACTGGATGCGGTGGCTCTGCTCCAGAATTTTCATCAGTGTCTTGGTGTCGTACTCAGAAGGCTTCTTCAGGGTTACTCCCTCAGGTAACCCATGAGCCACCACACAGCTGGGGTCCTTCTGGATCCACTCATAAGGCACAGGGACCAGGCTGCTCTTTCCCACGGCCTCACCTGAATATTGCATGTGGCAGTGTGAGAATGTTATATAGTGCAGTGTAAAAGAATTAAAAACAAACACTCAATATGTTCAATGAAAATACTAAGAGGGGCAGTTACAATACAAGTTTAGAAGATAAATAGGGCTAATAATTCATGAGACTCCTTACTGTAAAGTACAGTGAAGACTTCCTCCACCATCTTCCTCAGTACAAAGATGTTGGATTGGGCATCTGATGGAGCTCTGGCTTTCCCGTGCTCAGCATCTTTACTGACTTTGCTGAGATCACCTTCCTGGTCTTTGGTATGGGCATTTGTAGTGTTCAGAGATTGTAGACATGGTACTCCTAAAGTCAAATAAGACAGTGTCAGTCAGATGATAGCACATACGCGAGTATGTACCTGTCTTTAAAAATATCGACCAAGAGGACAGAGAGAAAATAATACATATATCACCTCTTAAAAATGGTCCCAAATAATATTTTTTTAGTGTTTTGAGATTAATCTTAATTTTTATACTTCCTGTCATAAAAAATAATGGTCTACTAAAAGTCTGATCTGTAAAAATATCAGCATATTATTCATTTCTATCACTTCAATAGAACAATGTTATTTTCAGTCCTTTGTTTTTTTGCTCAGCGTTATATGTGTGTGTTTATGCCTCAGTCAAACTATACTTTGTACTACAATTTCAAGTACTGTATGAAAACCGTGAAGGTCAATGACAATGCTTCATAAAAATCTAATTGAAGAAGATATTTAGGGTTTCTTCAAACTGAAAAGCTAGACGGCTTTTAATATGAAACTATGAAAGGAAGTTTTTGAATTTGTATTAACAGTGTAATGTAGTAACCTCAACAGGACATATAGGAGTGGAACATAATGTGGCTTTGTTCTGAAACATGACCAATTATACTTATCACACAGAGAAAATTAGAAATTAAAGCCCTCCACTAACATAAAATACAGCCCTGTTAAATTCTGCAGCTGAGCTAGATAAAGGCACGGTTACTATTTGGAGAAATACGGTGAGCGGAAACAGTAGCTCAATTAAAATTCTACTAATCCATTTTAGTTGAAGGCCAAAAACCTGAAAACATAAACAACATTTCTTTACCAAACACAGCAAGGAAAGGCTTGTGCACCCTGCAAGGGCTGGAAAACTCATTTGAACTTGTGTACAGTGACTGATAAAAATTAAACCGTGTAATGGGAGGTCATAACTCTCTAAAATGGTGTTATTAGTGGGGAAACATTGGGGAGTCTGAGAACATTATTCGCTGGATTAACTCAATGCTCAAGTTCAAAATCAGGAGCACCTGCTCATGTCCTGACACTGATTCCTAAAATAGGGCTCAGCTTACACCCATGTTCACTATGTTGTTTACATGTAATGAAAGCTGAATGAAGAGGGCTTGCAATAAGGCCTTTAAGAGTGTATTTTGAGATTTGCTTTTTCTGTTGATTTATTAAAGTTCTATAACATGACTGTTGATTAATCTCAAACCTTCAAGTTAACTATCATTAGTCAAGAGCAAAGTAAAATCTTAATTTTTACTTTCAGAAACATGAAAAATAGCAAACACCACATGTAAGACACCTTGTTTTATCACATGAGATGTGGCAAGACAGTTTACAACTTTATCGCTGTAACTGACAAGAGGCAAAATGTGTGAAACTGCAAGTGCTCTATCAACTAGATTATTTTATATCAAAGGAAAACTGCAAACTGCTGCAGTTATCACAGTTTTGATGACTTGAAGTTGTCACAAAATTGGGAAGTCTTACAGGGATAAGCCCGACACAAGCACATTACAACATATGAAATTCACTTATAATGACATTGATCAATAACTTGAAGATTCAATAACATAAAACATCACTGTCTATGATTTCACTGAGGAGCCCAACATACGGCAAAACTTGTAGAAGTCTGTTTGGATTTCCCTCCTGGAATTGAGGAACACTCTGCCTTTCTCTGTGCCGACAGCAATCACACTGTCCTCGTGCACGGTGACACATGCCACCTCAGCATTGAGCTTGGACATCGCCATGCACTGCAAAACAGCAGGATACAAGCAGAAAGTCATTACCACAAGCTCCATGGAAGACAAGTTGTAAGAAAAATGACCATAGTGAAAGTACTGCATTCTTATTTTCCTGATGTGGAAATGGAATTACCAATACAGTACACTCAGACTGGGTCTAACAAAGGTTAAATTTGTCTTCGTCACAGTCAGCAAAACTGAGTTTAAATTAAAAACATTAAGTTTCAGCAAAGATCTGTGCACAGAATTTTAAAACGTGTCTACTATACTAGGTCAACATACAACTGACGGACTTTTTGAATTACCTTGACAGGGTAACATAGTTGACAGGTATAGTTGATATTTTTGTTGTTTTCAGGCCTAAAAGCAACATAACCATGAGACCACATGGTATTTTTACAGAAAAAATTCTTCTAAACAACATATAGATAATGGAGTAAAATTGAAAGTTATTTTTAAAGATTTGTAGTAGCACCATTGACATAAGAGTGTGAGAAATTCACACTCGACTCACACTACTTTACATTAAATAACTAAGACGAAGGACAAAGAACATATGTTGGAGTCTTGCCAATGTTTTCTTCAGGAAGAAATAACATCATGTGGAGCAGGTCATGTGATTTGGAATTAACCCACTTCCTTTAGTGGTGTTTTTGTAATGGGTAACCTAGTTGAAAGTGTTTTCTCGGACACAGCTAAAATGTATTATTTTCCATGTGAAATAGGATATACTGCCAAAAAATAAATATTTGTCACGATGATCTCAAATTAATAAAAAAGAGCACAATCAAAACAATTTTTGAGTCAACTCATTTTATAATTGTTTATCTAATTAGAAGGTGGCTGTTATGAAATTTGGACAGTTATTTAGTTAACATTTTAGTATATCTAGTCATTTATTAATTATTTATTAATCATGTATAAATAAGTGATTGTTTCTATAATTAAATAATCATGGAATTTTTAAAGGCATGATCGTAATGTACATAAAAATTCATTGGTTTTTTTTTTTTTTTTTAACTTTTAATAAAGATGTATGCAAGACATAACCCATGGACCTCAAAAGTCCTTCAATTATATAGTGACCCTACTAGTGTTACAATGATAACAAAGATTCCATTCTATTCTAATAAATCCACATTTACTGATGAACAATAAATAAATGCACATGCCTCACAGGAACAAGTAGGAAAGAGGGAAAGGTTAACTTTGAGGTTCTCTGGATCCCTTAAAACATTGCACTTTTGTTTTTGTTTTTTTACCCGTTTTAATTTCTCTTCGAGAAAAAAAACAAACAAACAGACAATTGATGCAGCAATATGAGCAAAAAAATAACAGATAAAAAAGATAACAGCTAATAAAAGCACCTCCTTTAAAAGTTAAACGTCTTTGAGTGTATGTTGAAGTTTTATACTGCATCAGGATGATAAATTATGTTAAAATACAGAGTTAAACACAACCGTGGCTTAGAGGTTTAAAGTGACACTCCGGTTTTTTGGACATTGGGCCTCATTTCTGAGTCAGCCAGAGTGTAGCAAATGTGTAGAG
>JAQQZY010000007.1:9215605-9226064 GCA_030068375.1 Ostorhinchus rueppellii | reverse complement strand
TCTCTACACATTTGCTACACTCTGGCTGACTCAGAAATGAGGCCCAATGTCCAAAAAACCGGAGTGTCACTTTAACTAATTTAAAGTTTGGTGCTAGATGTTAAACCATGCTTTAATCAGGTTTTAAACTAAATTGTTGCTGGTGTAACCCAGGTTTCTTCTCAGGTTGATATCCGTACCACAGAGTCGAGGGCAGACACCAGGCTGGTGAGGATCTCCTGCCTGGCAGACACTAGTGGGGCCTGTGTCTCCACCCGGGAGTTCGTCCTGATGCCGTCACATGTCAGCTTCCTCATCTGAGCCATGCCTCTGCTGGAATCAGACCCATGAACAGTTTAGAGAGGAAGCACGTATGAATACATGAACATACGAAGGAATGAGCTGTATTCAAAGCAGTCTGAAATTATTTGCTTTGACATTAAGCAAATGATCAGTGTCTATTCAGAGTATTGCTTCCCTATTAGAGGCGAGGATGGAGAGATGCTTTCCCCGACCTGTAATTAAGCATACATTTTAAGTCTGATACCCTTGAAATAGATTAGTGCAATTTAAAGTAGAGCTACAACATACTAAATCGTTGTCAATTATTAATCAGCTTTGACAGTAAATTAATCAACTTTTAATCTCTGTTAAAGGAAAAAAAAAATCTCTGATATCAGCTTCTAAAATGTGTAGTTCAGTGTTTTCTTCCTACTCTGGTAGAGTAATAAAATATAGGTTTGGGTTGTGGAGCAATTATGAGATCCAAGGACCTCACCCTGCCATTTTTAACGATTTTATCCATGAAATTACTAATTGATTAATCTAGAACACAAAGCTAAATGTCTATATAAATGTCTGCAAACAGTGCTTTGTTAAATGCATGAAAACAGTGACACATGGCGTGGCTTTGTCAGTCAGAAAATGCTTTACTGTGTATTCTTGCTTTTTTTTTTCTTTGCATGAACTTAAGATGACTGAGACAAGTTCAGATGCTTCCCCCACCATTGTAAATGAAGTATCATACAGTAGATATTGAAGAAACTTTCTACACACAAAAGCTCCACCTGAAATCAATAGACAACAAGATGGGTGATGTAAATGAAAGTAAGGACACAAACAGATAGGGACTGTTAAAGAAAAACTGCTTGGCTAAAGCCAGGCACTATGTTCGCATGGCAACTGAAACCCGTCTCCTTGGAAACTAATCTCGGGGCATTTGAACAATGCAGCTCTGGCCTCTAATCTCTCCAGACACTGGGAACCATTATACTAGCCTCTGGCAAGCCCAAACCACTGACTCAATAGAGAGAGGACAGAGAGGTAGAGACACATAGACAGAAGCAGGGAGAGAAAGAGGAGGCCAGGCCGGGTGGGTGGATGGGTGGGTGGGTGGGTGCAGTGGGGTTCAGCTGCAACCAGTCTAAACGTGCCAAGTCTGTTGGCCATCTAAATCTGCCTCCCCTGAGGCCACGGCAAACATTAGCCCCCTCCTAAATTATTATGGCCTCGAAATAGATGGCCTCTTTCCCTCACATATTCAAAAGGGAAAGGAAGTCGTGAGGAGGAGAAAGGTGGGATAAGCACAGGCTCACGATAACACCATGTCAGCTGCTTCCAAGGAATGGTATCGCTTCACTTCTGCTATCGCTTTGGTTTTCCTTAGTTCAACATAAAACAACATAACATCAACAGCTAGGTTATAAGCTCTGCATTTTCCACTGGATTTATCATTTCATTATCACTTTGGATTCAGTTTCTTTTTTCATTCGTTCTTAGAGGTTTCCGCTGCTTAGTTTATTCAGTTTCAGTATTTAGCGTCATTCTATCCAAACTAAAACTCCAAGTGTGAAACCTTCCTGCAGAACAAACAGCTGAATTTTAGTCAGGTAGTCTTAGTGGCCTGTAAAACCACTTTTTATATATATATATATAGTTCTGACTGAAGTTAGTGCAGGTCAATATCAGTCAAACTGAAAGAAGGAAAAATGAGCAGCAGCAGCACACAAGGAATGGAGGCATTCTCTATAGGAATATCTCCAATGTATTTAGAAAAACACAGAAACCCTTCCTGTATGTAAGGGGATGAATATATGAGGTAGTAATACCAAATATAACAAAAACAAAAGGAGTCTGTTCTTTCTCCCTTCTCCATTCAGACAGGAAAGACCACCACTGAATGGTATGAATAAATAACCATGATAACTTAACCTACACAAATTACCAGCTTCAGACAGTGGATGACAGCTTTTAGTGCAGACTGACCTATTCTCCTGGAAACTCCTTTAGACTTTGTACGGATCAAAAAAAAAAAAAGGAATAAAAGTCTTATGGCTCCAGCAACTTTTATCATATTTTTTAATTCCTTTTATATGTTTAAATCATTGTGAGTCTATCCATGCTTGTGAGTGGTTAACTAGTACCAACACCACCCCTTTTATTGAGTACATTCATAACCACAGACAGAAACCCTACATTGACAAATTAAGTTAATATGCACATCTGTGATACCACTGAATGCTTGCTTTTGTCAAACCATGTAAAACAAAGGTTTTAAACATTCGGTCTATGGGCCAAAACCGACCCGACAAAGGGTCCAATCTGGGATGAATTTGAAAAATGCAAAAATTACACCGAATATAATTAAAATCAAGGGTGTCAAAATCATTTTAGTTGGGCTTTCACATTCAGACTGATTTGATCTCAAGTGGGCCGGAGCAGTAAAATACAACTATAATAACCTAGAAATAATGACAACTCCAAATATTTATTTGTTTTAGTGGGGGAAAAAGTACAATTACGTGCAAATGTTAGCATTTACACACTATCCATTCAAAAAAAATGTGAGTAATCTGAAGAAATATGAATGTATGAATAGGCACTACTCTGCTTGTTACTAAATGTTTTGTGTATTTGTGATTTCACTGTGATCTGTGAGTTCTAACGCACATGTGTAAATGATACTGAGGTGTTAAAACTACACTAATTGCACTAAATAAGTGAACTAATATTTTTCTTAAGACATTTCAGGTTATTCATGTTATTCCTATTTTTTGGGAAAGTCTGTAGATGTAGACATTTTCACAATGTAATTTGACTATTTTCATCAATGTTATTATTTTACTGATGTGGCCCACTTTAGATCATGTCGGGGTCAGTGTGGCCCCTGAACTAAAATAAGTTTGACACCCATGAAGTAAAAGAAAGAGATCCTGGTTTTGTTGAGCTGTCTTTGTGATTCAGGCCCATAGACTTTCAGAGTGTGTAAACCACAGGTGTCAAACATGCTGCCCGGGGGCCAAATTCGGCCCGCTAAAGGGTTCAATCTGGCCCTTGGGATGAATTTGTGACACGCAAAAATAAACATTAAGACATTAACAATCATTTTAGTTCAGGTTCCACATTCAGACCAATTCAATCTCAAGTGGGTCAGATACTAGTCAAATACTATCATAATAACCTATATTTACTCACAACTCCAAATTTTTCTCTATGTAAATGTAAATATTTTCACGTATTTACACTGAAACAAAGCATAATTTCATAAAAATGTAAATAATCTGAACAAATATGAAGATGTCTTTAGAAATGTAAGTGCAATTTAAAAATACTCTTCCTATTAATAAATGTTCTGTAGATCCACTGTGTCTGTAAGTTATAATGAACATGTGGAAATGATAAACGGAAGCAGAATATTGTTAAAATTACACTTATTTTTCAGCTTCTACATGTTATTTGTATTGTTTGAAAGAATAGTTTGTAGATGTAAACACTTTCATTGTTTAATTTTATTTACTTTCACTCTAAAACAGAGAGAAACGTTTTAATTTGTCATTATTTATATATTATGTTATTATTTTACTGGTTCGGCCCACCTCAGATCAGATTTCGTTGAATGTGGTCCCCGAACTAAAATGAGTTTGACACCCCTGGTGTAAACCAAAGCAGCTTCCATGTAGTGCAATTAAATATGCTCTGTGACTGCAGTAAGTCTATGAACAATTACTAATCTAAGAAGGAAGAAGACATTCATTGACAGGTCTTTTGTCAACAAAGCTGTTTCCTCCTTCAATGTAGAACATTAATTTTATTTCATAGATGAATGCTCTGGTGGGCTATCAGGTATGTTAAATGTTACACCTGTTACATCTGGGAGAAATCTGTATTTATATTGTCCTATGCACTAGCTGAGCATATGGCTTTGAAATGGTGACATTTGAATTATGTGTGTCAAAATACCCCACTTACGCAACCTTTCTTCCATTTATAACTGTGCTTGATGCTTGCCCCACATTTCTATTTGCCTAATAACACTCCTACACATGTCCTTTATGCTATTGTATTTGTAGCTGGAGGTCGACTTCTATATTGTTCTGGTTAAAATAAGGTCATCTTACAAACAGAGCAGTGTTTTTGCTGGTACAGTTTTTTCGTGGTGCCTTGTTGCCACACTATACATTTGATACAAAAAAATCATCACCGTCACATTAGACTTATACATATGTATATTTTATAATAATAGGCCTTTTCAATAGGATAGGCGTGCTCCGTGCTGCTGTACAATTTTTACCCTCATATTTTTTTGACCCCTAAGAATTATGTGCATGATCCAAACCATCAAGCATGCGAAAGTGCATTCTTTGGGATGTAAACATCTGGTAGAGATACCTGTCGTACTGAATTTACCCAGTTTATTTATCATTTACTGTAGTAAATTTCCCTTTATTCGGATATTTAAAACTTAACAGTTAATGGGGGTAAAAATAAGACATGTGTAACACCAGCACACTGCATGTTGTACCCAAATGTACCTACATAGCGCACATGTGTGAAAATACCGGAAATACAAAAATAACACGTGGTAAAAATTTTATGTGACCCTGCACCTTTCTGAGGTTATCAAAAGATCAGGATGTGAAGGGATTTTTTTCTACACTGTGTAGACCTACTTATTGGATAAGTAGGACAGAAACTGGCTGATCCACACGTGCACTCCACCCACCCAATAACACACTGCCACACCAAGAGATCAATTGAATAGGACACACTGCAGAGAAGACAAATTAAACATGAACATCAATTTAATCTGTCTTAGGATGGCATCATCATGTGCAATAAAAACATTTTCAAAAGCTCCATGGTGTTGATTCTTCAAGACTGTGAACTAAGCTGCAGGAATAAGCATCACGATTCCTGTAGCGTATCTTCACAGATGTTTAAATCCCCCCAAGGAGCATTTAACAAAACATTATCTGAAAACACTGCATTGTCCTTACTCCCAAAAATCTAGGTAATATTTACTCTTCAGCTTGTAATAACAACATTTTCTAATACTGTACTGGTACTGATAACAAAACTGAATTTTGTAAGGATTTAATGCATATTGTGATGATGACAAATATAAGTTGCCCTTTTTATAAGATGAATAAGTAATAATTCTATAAATTATGTAATAATCAACCAAAATGGACAAGTTCATCTGTGTGTGTCTTTACAGGTGCAATAATGTAAATTCAGAATTCCCAAATATTACATTCTGATCTTAGTTCTGGACTCTAATCTTAGAAATACAGCCAAACTCTGGGGTGTTATGCCAAAAGCTGACTTTTCCACAATGGTCTCTACACAGAGTTTCCCAAAAAGTCTATCAAAAAGTTTCAGCTTCTTCCAAGTGCTGCTAGAGCTGGTAATAGTCATATTTTATTATTAACATAGTAACAATATAATAATTTATTACAAAATGCAGGAAACTTAGCCTATTGAATGTTCAGCTGTTTTACTGTGACATAACAGAGTATCAAAAAAAGGTGGGTGTTATTAAATAATGAAGTGATGATGTATTATAGCATGTTATTACATAACAGTGTTTTTACACAATGTATCACACATAAGTAATACGTCATCAAAATGTCACACCCTTAATGTGCTGTGTAAAAGGGGCTATTAAATTCTACGACCCTATCAGACGCAATGAAATGGACAGAAGTTTCTGAGGATGTCACTCAAGGGCAGTCGGTAGGTGTCCACTCCATCCTCAAAAGATGTTGAATCAGACAAAACAAGTGACAGCCGACATAGGCATGTCAAAGGTAGATGATGGCTGTTCTTCAGTGGTTTATTACAGCATAACATATATTATTTGTCATATTCTTCCCTTTGTGTTTCATCACTGTCCATCCCTCAAAAAAGTATTTTATTTCCAATAATTGTAAATTATTTCATCAGTGTTTCCCTTTCAGTTGGACATAGGGCAATTCAATTACCAAACAAAGGCTGACAATTAATGTCTTGAAAAAAGGTAATTACAACTGCTGTTTTGACAGAACTACAGCAGCTTACTGTAAGCCAGGGTGTGGTATGTCAGTCACTATTAATGTTGTCATTATAGGAAACAACAAACCTATCCCTTTGTTTACGCCCTCTGCCTGAGACCATGACCTTTTGGGAATGCTGTAATTGAAGAAGTGAGTTAAAAGTCACATGCAAATATTCAGTTTTTCAGTAGGCTCTGCAGTTACAAAACTGTCAAAGATGGAAAAATCACAACTGAGCAGCTACTTTGCTATGATCTTGTCTGCTAAAATCAGCCATGCAGCATAATATGTAATCACACATTTACATAGGGTCTTCTTTTATATAAACATCAACAAGGCATAGCTTTGTTGACACTGCATCATCTGCTGCTTTACAGAAGAAGCCCGCTGCTTGTGTTTGCTTACTGATCAAACAAATCAAGCTTCATGTGTTGGGAACTGTTGTCAGAATAAAAAATGAGTTTGCATCGCATGAAGAACTGCTTAGAAAAGTTGGACCCAAGAGAAAAAAAGCTTCATACCACAGGATATTATACATGGCTGTAACAAATAAAGTGAAGCTCTGTTCTGAGGAAATAAGCTTTTATGAGCGCCTATGTGTCTCATTGTAGTCCATAAATTTACTTCAGCTTCAGCCATTAGTGAAGATATGTGATAGTAAAAACCAAACGCAAGACATAAATGTCAAATGCTTTGGATGTGGACCACAACTGTTAGGATGTTTGTTCAGAGACTTACTGAAAATATATTAAACTATAACATCTATCATACTCATCTCTGGGTTAAGGTGTTAAACTCTTTGTCTAATTTTAATGTTTTGTCATTAATTTTCTGGCACAGGTTAGTTTGCAGAGGCTGAAAGCCCGATGATCTCATGCAGAGACAATAATAGTCCATTTTATACGGAACTGAACAAAAAATACTAACCTACTATCTTATGAGAATAACTATACAATACTTTAAGTCAATGCCAAATGGGGACACTTTGTTTACTGAATGAAAAAAGCTGAAATGGAAAGTTTCATTCTTGTTTTGTCTATAAGGACACACAGAATGTCCTCCATTTATGTTGATTTCTTCTGGGTTGGATAATTATGGGAGCCTTTTTTGCGGTAGATTTTATTTGCCCAGCGAGGGAGAAAAGACAGAGTACTCTGTTTAGGACAGTGCTGAAAGAGAAACTTTTTTTTTCACCCTGAAATGTTGTAAATATTTTGACTCTGCAACTTTGCTTTAGTATTGTTAACCTATAAAACTTAGGCACTTTGCATGACAGACAAAATAATGAATCTAAGTTGTGACAGTTCCAAAGCTTTAAGGTTGTGTTGTGAATTTAGTGTGGCAAACAATTAAGGTTTTCTTCTAATCATTTAAACACTGATGCGCTACCAAAGCAAGGCAATTATAACTAGTACAATATAATGCAGCTTTAATACTATCTATAACTAAGCAAAATGCAGTCCATATGCTTTAGAGGCAAATATTATATGACAACTGAACATATCTTCCTCTTATTATGTGATGTTAAAATCCAGATATCAAGACATAGAAGACAAATCTAGAATTTCAGCCAATAACAAAACGTCTCCAGCAAAATCATAGCGAACACAGTTTTATCTGTCAGCTATTTTTAAAGTTTTCTCGAAGTGTAACCAGACAGCGGAAGGTAGAAAGCTAGAAAACAGCACTTTAACATCGTCTGGTTTTAGAAGACCAACGTCTGACACTGTTGGCGTTACCCAAGTTCATATTACTTTTGATCTAATAGTATCAGCTGTTATGTTAAACTTACCAATAACATCAGCCGTGCCGTTTCCTGTCTAAAATGTAATTTCTTATTACAGCCAATTAGCAGCTCAGCGTTAGTGTTTACATTCACTACAATGACATGTAGTTACTGTAAAGAGCTTGAAATGAACTGTCTGCCATATAATTTATGCTGCTGAAGTTCACTGTTGGTTCCTTTCTCGTTTACACTTGCTAAATTAGCTAGTTGCTTTGTTATATTAGCTGGGTAACCTTATAGTCTGTGAATATAGCAACATATGGGGGTATAATTTAGCAAGCAGAGACGCCGTATTCCGGTCATAAAATAGGCTAACACTCACTCGCAAGGTTACTGGGAGGTTTCCTTGTAGGCGTAGTTAACTGCTAACCACCACTGTGGTTTAAGCGATAGTTAGTATGTCTAACTAATCAACGCTGGCTAATTAGCTAACGGTATCATAATAACGTAAAAATGGCTAACTAGCTAGCTTAAACTCGTTAGCTCCCCTGCGTTAGCCGTCTTGCTAGCTAGCGTTAGCACTTTGCTTTCATCTCCTCCCCCAGTCCAGAAATTAGGTTTGTAATCTGTAATTTCTAAACGTACCACCACAAAAAGCAACACGCTCAATACAACAATACTGTACAACTGTTCACAAATGAATAAAGGGATATCCAAATCTCACCTTAATTAGCGATTAAATAGCCTTGTTGCTGCTGTCAATCCCGGAATAGGTTTATTCCCCCGTTTTAATCCATCAGAAACGCTCACAATTCCCATCCACAATGTAGCCGTACCGTCCGCTAAAACATCGTAATCCGGAACATCACAATGTTGATCCCGACCGCACGGCTTTTTGTCTATTATTTGTGTATTTTATTCTCAGTTTATTTCTCTTTTTTCCCTTAACAGAGCAGGGTGTCCCTTTCCCCTTTCTTTGTTCTGTAATCCAGTAAAATTGAAACTCATTCGCCTCCTGCTAATCCCAGCCCAACTCAACAACAGCATCTATTGGCTGTGATTTACATATAGGATTAACGGAGGAACCTCTGGAAAACCCCCCAGAGAGCAAAATGGTCATTTAAAGAAAATATTTCAAGCATGATTTCGGAGTATATTAGAAATGCGTCTGTTAAATCAGTGCCTGCCAGATGACTACAACTTCTCACTGTCAGATTTGCATTAGGAAAAGCCCCATTCCCTGCATAAATGGTTTAATGTAATAATCATAGACTTCCCAAATTAGTCTATTTTGAGGATACAGAGAGGGTTCATAGATAGATCGTGTGTCTTAAACAGATTATGTCAGTATTTTTGTGATGTGTTTGCCTAAAACAAATGTTTACTATCAAGGATGAAGTTCAGAACCTAAAGGAAAGGAAGTGGAAAATACATCATTTCATTATAATCTATGTTGTTTGTGATATACTACTTATTTATCTATTGTTTGGAAGGATTCTGAAATGTAAGTACTCCCTGTAAATGTGATCACTTTATACACTGTTGTGTATGAAGTTGTAATTCAATATTTTACCTCTTCACATGAAATTATTTTGACAATATGATCCATTCTTGATAATATAATGTAACAGGAACTCAGGATGTCATTTTTGCATCATCTCAAAGGTGTTTACTTAAGTGTATAAATAGGAATAATAAGAGGAGTGCGTCAGAAAATACGATTTTTCCATCTTTATGGGCAATAGTGTATTTTGTTCTAAATACGTACATGTAAACTGGGTAGTTTACATGTATTACTGTTTTTTTTAAAAAAAATCCTCTGTATATAGACGTAAGATTGTAATAGTTAGATTTTAAAGCTCAAAACAAACACAAATATGGTGTGTTTATACCTACAAGTCATATAAAGACGTAATCACTAATGTTCTCATCAATAACTAGTTATTCCCCAACACCCAACGTCTTCAAATGATGAATTTCATCATGTGCCAAAACTAGATTTGTTCAGATAAACTGTACTTTTTCCTCATTCCTTCCCTCATGACCACTGTCACCAGCATAACCAGTCAACCCTCTAGCAAAAAAAGAGCCTGACATTTACTAAGACAAGGAAGTGAGAGAAATATATCTGGAGATTAGATACTCAGTAATTGTAGATAAACATGAGCTGTCTGGATGAACCAGAAACTTGGCTCTATTTCTACATAAAGGGAATGCTGTGTTCTCTTTTGGCGGTTGGTTTAAGGGTGACACCAGTTCATCTTAATGGCTAATATTCACCTCAGATGAGTCTGTGATATCCAAAACATTGTTTATTTTATCCCATGTGTGAGTGTGTGGCTATGGAATGGCTAAATGGTTAATGGTCTCTGGCTGAATTTCCAAAACCACAGACCTTAAAAATAAAAAAAAGGGGGGGGGGGGGGATATGACCCCACTT
>JAQQZY010000007.1:9184421-9198033 GCA_030068375.1 Ostorhinchus rueppellii | reverse complement strand
ATTGTAGTAGTTCAGTATTTTGTCTTAAATTCTAAATAATTGAGTCAGCATACAAACAATAGGCTCATTTTAATATTGATAAGGAACACTTTTCTTAGTAGATGTAATTGATGTTTCTTTAGGTGAATGAGAAATATCGCAATATTATCATTATTGCAATGCTGTACATCCATATCACATATCACACGTTTTGCCAATATCGTGCAGCCCGAATGGAAATATTCATGACTGAGCATTTTCACAATATTGAAATTTAAGTTGTGATTGGCACTGTAGTATAAGTCTAGTAATAGTTGAATTTTGTCTTCAATTCTAAATAATTGAGTCAGCATACAATACATATATCATATATCTTCTTAATTGTATAGTAAGTGTTTGAATATGCATTTTATATTATATTGCATAAGTATTGTAAGTTCTCTTAAAAGTTTTTTCATGTATATGTATATGTTACTTGTCATATTTGTGTGCTATCAAATGTCTAACCATGTCTTTCTCTTACTGATGTATTTTACTGTTTTTATACATCATGGCCAGGGGGCTACAGATGAAAACTATCCTTCTGGCTAATTCTGGCTTTTTTTTTTTTTTTCCCATGTATAATCATGTGTTTTATTAAATTGTATGGTCCCCTTTCAAATAAACTAAACTTAATCTTACAAACAATTGGTTCATTTTAACATCATTAAGGAACACTTTTTGATATTACTGATTATTTCTTTAGGTGAACGAGAAATATCACAATATTATTGCTATCGCAATGCTGTACATCCATATCACATATCGCAAGTTTTGCTGCTATCGTGCTGGCCTAGTCTGATGCCCATGTAAAACTGAGAAACTGCAAATTTCCCTGAAATATTTACATGTAATAGAATTAACATTTCAAAGGTTTTGAAGCGTTTTAGATCAGTGGATGCTTTCAGTACCTGTGGTTTAGGTCTTTGAGGGTTAAGAGCCAAGTAAAAGCAAATACTCTTGTATTTTATGGCATGTATTTATATATTTGATTTTATTAATGTGTACTTTGTATATTAATTCTATAAATGTCCAGATAAGGGGTAAAATGACGCATGGTGCAGATTAGTTTCTATATTTGACATTTCAACAAGGTCAAGTTCATTATCCAGGTTTTAGAAACAGGCACTTACTGCAAATGTGTTGTATTTATACATCACTCCATACTACAGAGGAGCAGACCCCCCCCAGCATCACCTTATTAGTCAGTATTTGAAGGTTATTCATAGAGATCTTTTATACTGTGTGTAATGACGCACAGCATGCAAAGACTGTTGAACATCGCTCCCAACTAAACTTAATCAATTCCATTATGATTTAAAGCCTTATTCATGAACACTGGCCCTTTATTCATTACTTCAACAAGTATCATTTCCCCTGATGAGATTTTTGCTAAGTGAATGAGATAATAACAGGCTCCTCATTCTAATACACTTGCTACAAATTTACGTGCTGCCTCCTACCAATTATCCACCCCCCCGTGATTTATGAAAGGATTATTGCTGCTTTTATTAAAGTAAAACCTTAAACTTGCACCGTAGTGATGTTTATTTAATAAAAGTGAGTCAAAGCTGGAACAATTCAGCTGTTCTCCACTTTGTGGCTCACTGTTGAAATTATTTATAATCTGTTTTTTAAAGCGTGTCACTTTGATTATTTGATTTACATGAAGTCTGTTTTAAGTTCTTTTGATGTGAAGGGGCTTTTAGTTTTCAAGCAACAGCGAGACGACATATTTCTGAGTGATGATCAAAGAATGTAATGGTGTCGATGTGCGCTGCACACTGAAGTCAGCATGAGTGGCAGGAAGTGAACTGAAGCCTCCAGTCACCACACATACAGTAGAGCCACTGCACAGGCTTAATATCACTGATGAAGGTCACCCAGTCAGCATGACACAGTAAGAAATATGCTGTATTTTTCCACATGGACACACTAATTGGCTGAGAGATGTGCGATAGTAAAATAAGAAGCCATAGACATTGTATTTTAAAAGGGTCTTTGTCCTGAAAAACCTGCAGAAATGAGACATTTTTGGGAGTTTGGGAAAGGTCAGGGACTGCTCTCAGGCATGACATTTACCGCTGATCTGTGATTTGAGGGCTTCAACCTGGGAGGTGAGAGTGGAGACCTCTTTTTCCCTTTTCAACAACTTCTCCATAGTTTCTGGAAAGCAAAAAAACAAGAACCAAACGGTCTGTTAAAATGGATGTACTCTACACAAACACATAACCTTCTACTACTGTTCACAGCTTTAAATACAGTCCATTAAGTAAACGTGGTATTGCACAGAAATACACCATAACATCTACTAAATCAGTGGTTACCAACCTTTTTTGGCTTCTGATCCCATTTCAACATCCCAGACATTCAAATCAGAGCCTTTTTTTTTTTTTTTTTTATAAATAAAATTAACCATTTCATGCATACTGGTCACTACAGTGGACAGCTATTCTCCAGCTGTTCTCTTGTGTATTCATGGGTTTTGTTATTTAACTTGTATATCAGCCAATACAGTGGACACTTATGCATCGTCCCATACACTACAATTCATACCTGTTCTTCATACACCTGATCTGCACTAACATATTTGAGTGTAAATCAGTTGCTAATTGTTATTAGACTGTAATTTAGGGTTTGGTCTTGTTGTTTGTTTGTTTTTTTGCAAATTATCTGAGTGAGTGAGTAATAACAAGTATTATAGTGTGTTAAAATGTGAGAAAACATCAGATTAGCAGCATTAAAAATGTTTTTATTTCATAGTTTTCACATTGTATGTCAATAAATGCTTTGCTTCAAAAATTAAACACATGGCGTCCAGCCGAGTGGACATTTTTATAACTCCATAAAAAGTAGTTGTTTGTTTTTTTTCATGCATAAAGGAAATAAAAACACTCTTGATTAAGGTTCTCATAATTCAAGCATGAAAGAGTTCATTTCTTTTTGTTCATGTAATAGTTTGCTATACTATGCTGTAAATAAATGTTAATTCTACTTGACATTTTGTCTATATAATGTATATTATTATGGACGGAGGCAGAAAAGCCAGGTTCAGATTACTGCACAAAGTGAGAATGTTATTTTCCTTGGTCAGGATATGTACAGTCAGTCCAGCTTGGATTTACAGGCTGAATATTAATACTGAACAAACAATAACTAAACTATGAATTATGAAAGAGCTGCAGCATCTGAAACTGACCACAGCGAACATTTGACAGATAAATAGTCCCACAGAGCTTCAGTTTCAGCTTCAGTTTGTCATGTCTGTTATGGATTGGGATTGTCTCTGTCAACTCATTATATATTTCTTATTATAACAAGTTTGATTTTTTTTTTTAATCAATTACTAGAAATTCCAGGCGACTCCATGTGGGGTCCTGACTCCAAGGTTGAAAAACCCTGTAGTAAATGGATCATGTTGTCAAGCTGTCCTCATATCCGTACTGTAGGTTTAAATGCACATTATCTCCTTATGAGTGTCATGAACATGTAGATATTTTTAGCCTGAGGACTCAGACTGATGTTGGAAAGAAGTGTGAATTCTACTATTACACCATTTACATAAAAGTGCAGGTTCATATCAATTAAAAACTAATCAGCTAACTATTTGATTACAGTTTTTGACAGTATTTTATTAAAGTGATTTATTCTGAATCACATTTCATCATTTTATTTTATTGTTTTTTTTTTTATCTTCAATCACTTGAACTACACTAATTTATGACTGATTGATAGAACAGTGGTCAGATGTCTATATATTAATTAAAACAGCTTTTTTTGTGGATATTTGCTGAGCTGTGCTAATCAACCATTCGTAATGTGCTTTCAGTGCGAGTGAAGATAACCTGACACTTTGGGCATTTGTCATATGAACATCTATCCAACAAACAGTTTCTTTCTGAAATGTTCAGTTTTTTCACATTTCCTCCTTGGCTAAGACTAGAACTACATACAAAACGCCTCCAGAATAAAAAGAATGAGCCTTAGCAATGTAGTGGGTCACTGATAAAGATAAATTAAGTCAAAAGTGGTAGTTCACAGAACGGGTTTTAATAACAAAAAATAAATGTCTGTCTCTGAGCTGTAAGTTCTACCTCAAAACACTGCACATTCACTTTTCAGATTCCTTCTAGTGTAAGATTTATAGATTAAACAAAAACCTGTCCATATATTTATGTAGTAAAAGTAATTTAATCTTACCAAAGTATGTAAGATATAAAAAAAAATGTAGGTCAGTTTTAATTATTGTTAAAAGAAGCAAAGAGAGCACATTCTCCATTGCTCTGTCTATATCAGATGCATCCCATATATACAGGACTGTGTAAAAAGTCTAAGACCACCTCGAGCTCTGATGATTTTTCAGAGTTGAAATGTTATATTTTTGATTCTCTTTTCTTCAGCTAGAACAAGAAAATACAGGAAGTATGCACACGGCCTTAAAAGACACATAAAAACTGAACTAAATGTGTTTTAATGGTTAAAAACATTATTTACTCTGACCTCTGACCCCATGAAAAGAAGCAGCACAAACGGTTAGAAACATCTGACATGTGTTTGATAAAACCTGGTCTAAAATATGAGAAAATGAATGCAATAAGTCATATGTTGTCTGAACAAGAGGCTTAAACACATGTTATGTGCAATGGGGCGGGGGGGGGGGGGTCACACTAGATGCAACCACTTTGGTTTATAGAAGCTGTTTTTCCCTGAAACTTTTCTTTTCTCTGCTGTACATAATTCACATATATGCAGATTGGATCCTACTTTTGTGTTAGTTTCCAAATGAATTTTTCTCTCTATTTAACCTTTCTTAAATAATTAATCAACATTTATTATAATATTATCGCCCCTTTTTCGCAATTATCAGTATAAACTATGTATTTGTCGTATATTTAACCCTTTTATGCATAGTAGTCACTATAGTGGACTTTGTTGTTTTAATTCTATATCAGGTAATACAGTGGACGCTTATGCATCATCCCATACACTACCATTCATACCATTCCAGTAACTTGATAAACCTGGACTGCAGTAACATGCTTGAGTGTAAATCAGTTGCTTGTTATTGTTATTAAACTGTAGCTAACACTTTTTTTTTAAACAAGTTTTTTTTTTGTAAATTATCTCCATGAACTGAGTAATGAGTATTAGAGTAACTTAAAATGTGAGAAAATATCAAATTACCACCATTAAAAATGGTTTTACTGTATAGTTTTTACACAATATATCAGTAAATACAGTGGAAATTTTTGCATCTCCATGAAAAATAGGTTCATAAGAAAAGTGTCAATAGCATTGTTTTTGTTTTTATTTCATGTCTAAAGATGAATAAAGACACTCAGGAAAAATAAAACCCAAATGAATGGCATGGATTACAAATAAAACCTGTTCCTATAGACCCGTGGATGTAAATTTAATACATACTGGAAAAAACGTGAAACTCTCCTTAAAATAATTCATAATATTTTATAATCCGGATTTTAAAACAGGCATCTAGAATGAGATCACTGTACTGTTTTGTAGCTGTAGACGTTTCCACGCTGTTGTGTCTTCAGTCTCACTGCACACTTTATTTCAACTTTAACTTTGATTGCTCTGCCGTAAAAGACAAAATCTTTATTGAAGAGAAATTACTCTGCCACATTAATCTAACAACGTGAGTAATCTCTTTCATTGGGCCTCTATGCCCTATCTATCATAACTTAACTCTCCTCGAATAAACACGGTGGTATTTTAATGCTTGTAAAAGGAAAACTACGCAATATTCTCTCTTAAAAGCTTCAGTCTCGTCATTAAATTGCAGTTGACAAACACAAGACGGCAGAGTGGTGTGTTTTGCTCCAGTCCAAAATTGTGCAAATGAACTTTCGAATGACCAGTTTAAAAAAACAACGCAAAATAACAATTTTCAGTGGTTAAATAAGGAGCAGAATGAATGAACATATGACGTAAATGGAGCAACTGCAGTGTATGAATAGATAAATAAATTAAATAAATGAACTTTGATACCTTCAATATTCTGTTTTAGCTTCATCTTCTCATCCGATATTTCATTATCCTCTATCACCTGGGAAAGGATAAGGTGTTGATTAAAGCACAGTGACTGTTTTAATAATTACAGCAGATGTTTTACCGATCTTTTCAATCTACTGAGACACTAACGTTTGCATCGTGGGATGTGTAGCGGTCCGCCTGGATGGCCTGGAGCTGGTTCGCTGTGACCCTCAGCTTTTCCTCCAGTTTCTGGATCTCGTCTCGGCTCTCCTCCTGGGCCTTTTGCAGAGCCTGGTAGTCCATCATCTTCTTCTCTGATAGCTCCAGCCTCTCTCTCAGCTCCTCTGTACTTTTGTCCTGCTCCTTCTGAAGCTTCTCCATCTCTGCCAGCCTCTGCTCTGCCTTCTGGAGCTTATCCTTGGCCTCCTCAAGAGCGTGCTTCCCGGCTTTCGCGTCCGCTTCGGTCTTCCATGTCTGGTTTCCCTCGGCCAGATGGTTTCGGGCCTCCTGAAGGCGAGCGCAGAGGTCCTCATGTTCTTTGGACAGGATGGCAGCTTCAATCTTGTGTTTGGCCTTGAGGTTCTCCACCTCCAGCTGGTGTTCCATCTTTAGGCTCTCCAGAGAAGCTCTCAACTCCTGGGCATCCTGCTCTTTTCCTGCTGGAGAAGTATTATCACCACTCAGCGTGGCTCTCAATTCCTCCACAGAACGCTGGTGATCGTTTACTAAAGTGTCAAATTTGGCCTGCAGAGACAACAGAGAACATTCATCATGAATATCTTACCCAAATGGACCCAGCATGAATAATGCATTCACATTCAAGCAACATTTTTATTAAAGGGTAACTTTAGCCCCAAACTTCCCACTGTGTAATTCTAAAAAACCTTAAAAAGTGAAAAAGGAGCTGAAATTTCTTAGGCAGGGGCTGTTCAGTGACAGAAACACAGTGACACAAAATAACAAGGCACCATATTTTTAGCCATATGAGGGTCTGAAAGGGTCTGTTTGGGTTGTTTTTACAGCTGTGGACACGGACATTAGCAGCAGTAGTATTATTTTACCAGTCAAAAATACACTCTGTTTTAAAAGGTTCAATATGGAGAGACTTACTTCTTATTTACAGGGTTCGTACACATTTTCAAGATCAAATACAAGTGCTTTTCATGCACTTTTAAAGGTCATTTTCACATTTTTCCAGCACAGCACTTTATCACTGGGGTAACATACATATTTACAGGAATACATATAGTTATGATTATTTTTTTCACTTTTTATCACAATGATGTACATTGTATTATTCTATAAACATCTAAAATTATATTTGAATAACAACAAATACTTTAGAAATTAAAGGAGAACACAAAGTTTTATCCAAAAAAAGGGAAGCCACTTGCCGTTCTTTAGTCACACACACCGACCCAAAGATTATGATGAAACTGTAAATGGAGTTGACCTAAGATCACCTGCTAATTTTCTTTTTTGACATAAAGTTTTATTTTTCAAAATGTATCACCTCTCTGTAAGCAGCTTTGGCTTGGCATCTAACCTTGCAGAGCTAATATTAAAAATAAACAGATAAATCACATCACAGAGTTATAATTGGAAGCACTTTCAAGTTGCTCCTGCTTTTTACTTTAACAGTTTACTGTTGTTACATGACTTTGGCATTTACAGTAAAAGCAAAGGTGTCCTGTGATGTAAGATGACTGTTTGTCATAGCTCTGGTGGTTTTTGGAGTAATATGAACTGAAGAAAGTGCAGTATGAAACTGAAGCTGTTCAGTTCCCGTCACAAAATGTGTGCGGTTTCACAAACTCCACAGGCATCTAAATAATGACTTTTAAAATACACTCATTCTTTATATAAATGTGAAAATGAACCCAGTTTATGTATGCAGAACCTCTATGAATTACAGCCCATTTTTATGTTAGTTCAGTTCTTATTGGTTATTGCCAATACTGAAATGTTTGAAGGTTTTCTTCATTTGTTGTGATATTATTTGGGTATGAACTAAAAACACTTATTGTATTTTTAGTTTTTGGTGATAAAGTCTCTTGCAGAAGAGATGAAACATTTTCAAGCACAAAACCAGTCCAGTTGAACTTTGAAAAACCACTAAGGAAGAACGACAAGTTGGGGCAAATATAATAATAATAATAATAATAATAATAATAATAATAATAATAATAATAATAATAATAATAATAATGGATTAGATTTCTATAGCACTTTTCAAGGCACCCACAGCGCTTCACATTATTGATCCCTTATTCATTCACTGTCATATTCACACTCTTGTGGTGGTACACTACATCTGTATCCACAGCCTGACAGAAGTGTGGCTGCCAATTTGCACCAAACAGCCCCTCTGACCACCACCGAACATTCATACACCAGTGTGAGTGACACTGGAGGCCAGGTGGCTGAAGTGTGTTGCCCAAGGACACAACAGCACATGACTAGAGCGGGATTCAAACCGCAAACTGTTCAGTTTTTGGATGACCTGCTCTACCCCCTGAGCCATGACCTGAACCCAAGTTTTTCATTTATTTTCAGGTTATTGTCGATAGCGTTTAAATTATGATTAACATTTTTAATCAGATCAATCACAGAGCTGCAGTGGATTAATTTTGATTAATCACAATTAAATATCATTTATTTTTATCTATACTAATTACGTTTCATTTTGTATGAACAGACAGACGCAAGAAAGAAGAGAATATATGTGCACTTGATGTGTTTATTAAACACCTTCAACAGTTTCAACAAAACAACTTCAAACATCTGTTCCGTCTTGTTTTTTTTTCTTTTTCGTACTCATATTTCCATCCAGACGGCCAATGTGCTGTTTAGTGTTCCATCTTTATGGGTTGGTTCTGCTGCCGGAACAACTGCCCATTTGTTCATGCGCAACAGTAACTCTACTTGGACAAACTGCCTGAAATGCGTTGGCAGTGATGTTCAGAGTCATTTTGATCTGCAGGTGGGTCAATTGCATTAAAATTTTTAATCAGATTAATCATGATGATGGATTAATCTGCGTTAATGCTTTAATTTTGACAGCCCTAGTTTAAATCTTTTGCTTGTTTTCCTGTGGAGCCCAGGAAGAATAGCTTCTGCTGCAGCAATAACTAGTGGGAATCCTAAGTAAATTAAAATAACATTCCAAATTAAAAAAATAAATACCTTCCAGGAGTCCATCATTTCCATGTTTTCCTTATTGGCCTGTTGGATTTTCTGCTTCATCTCGCTGATCTCCTGGTTCTGCTTCTCCACCACCCCCTTCAGGGACTCCATCTCCTGCTGACTGGCCGCTAACGCTGCCTCATACTTCTCCTTTAACTCGCTGCTCTCCTTGTAGTGCTCACGGCCCACCGTCAGCAGCTGCTCGCGTAGAAGTACGGTTTCCGTCTGGGTAGCGGGTGCTGCTTCGCTGTCGTTGGCTTGGTGCGAGTCGGGGCCTCTCAGCTGAGCCTGGAGGTTCTCGATCTCCGCTCGCCTGAGGCTGAGCTCCTCCTCCAGCTGCATGATACGACTCTGCTCCTCAACTGTAGTTTGCTGATGAGGAAACACAACATCTGTCAGTGCTATTGAATGTTTGTCTGACCTCAGGGTGATGAAAGTGACAAGTGACACAGCCTGCAACACAACAACGTCATTCCAAAGAAAAGACAGCGCTGGCTTTATGAACAGAAACAGGCGTCAAGAAAGGGAAACCCCTGAAGGTCCTTGCAAAGCTTGAAACAGTGGAAAACATACAGTGCAGTTAAATTACATTAAGTATGTGGACAGTGACAGATTGCTTTGCTCCTTATTGCATGAAAAAAAATCCTGCATTATTGCCATTTTAAATTGTCCAACCCACACTTCTGACATCTTATCACTAAGCTTTCTTTGCAACGTCGATAAAGAGCACACTTTACAGCAGCTCTCCGCCGCAATCCAAAGGCCACCGAGGGCTAAACTGGGATTTTTCAGTTTCAAAAAAAGCCCTGAAGCCAATAAAATAAAACACAATCTCTGGCCAACAAAACTTAACAAAACTATTTTTTTTGCCTGGACGGCTGGAAAGGACTTGTTGTCCTCTTGAGAACGATGGAGCTGACAGCTGAATAATGCACAGGCTGACTGAAGTGATTTCTCCCTCCTGCAACATCAGTGTACCTGAGCCTTGAGCCAGGAAATAAAGTTAATCCAGTATTTTGTTTTTTGTCACACTTCATTTACCACCCTCTGGTAATGTATGTGGAATGTGCAACAAATTTTATAACTCAATTCATGGAACAGAACAAAATGGAAATAAAATATCTATCCTAATAACTTTAAGTGTAGCTTCACAACAAAAACAATGGAAGAAATGATTGTGTAATGTAATAGATGAGGCTTGCCGAACCAAATCTAGCACCAAATAATAATCATCCACATCTGTCCCATTATATTTCCATCCCAGTACTATTTCCACCCTCAGCAGGCAGCTGTTTTCGGTGAAAAAGCTTTAATAAACCTAAATCACTCTATTTAAATGGCAGCTATTGAATATGTTCTTAACGCATTTCAATACACAGAGGCTTTTCCTTATGATTATAGGTGTTAGACAGATCACAGAAGGCATTCTGTGCACCGCCTGAGCCAAAGTAATGGGAAGTCAATTTGGAAACGCTAACTAAATTAGGATCCAATGGCTGTACTCGTCCAGTTGTTCAGTTTTTATGTGCTCTATGTTTTCTATATACATACATTACAAACATATATATATTTGTATATGTGTGTGAGTATGTGTATGTTTGTGTATGTGTGGAGGTATGTCTGTATGTATATATTTTTATATATATTTTATTATTGCACCTTTGGACGATTGCATCCTTCAATTTTGTTGTACTTGTGCATTCTATTCTATTCTATTCTATTCTACTCTATTCTATTCTATTCTATTCTATTCTATTCTATTCTAGGAAACGTGTAAATGCAGACAACGCCTAACCCCTCAGAAAACCCAGAAAAAACCCTGAGTTTAACATTCCTGTAACCTACTTCTGTTTTGTCCCCAAGCCCTATATTCCTGACCTTTTATCTCCTGTCATACATGCAGTCATGAAGTGTTACTTTTTAGATCAAAAACAAGGATGACAGAATATTTGCAGCATCTGTAATCTTCCCAGAAGGAATCTAAGAATTCATTTCATTTCAAGTTCTTCCAAATAAGCCTTAACATCATGGGAGGGAGAGGACTCGTGTGGATGAATGGATCTATGAAAATATCCCAGGACAAGGGATAATGACATTGAAGTTTGGATAGAAAACTTTCTTTGAGCTGAACAATAATCCTTAATCTACTGAACTTCCAAAATAATACCAACAAGGCTTAAGGCTAACAAACTTTTGACCCTCTGAGAATGTGGGAAAATAAACAAAAGCTTCTCTGGCTGTTATATTTCTGAAATTCTGCACCATCAAAATAAAATAATTGGAGAAACTCGACTGGATGGAATACAGTTTCCATAGCTGTAATGTAAATATCAGCTAATTCTTATAATAAATGACATTTTCAACATCACATCTGGAATATTTTCAATCGTCCACATACTTTTGGCCATATCGTGCAAGTTGTGTGTTTTATTTCAGAGGCTCAAAGCGCTGGCAGCACAGCATGTACAGTATGAACGTCCAAACAAACCAATTACACTGATTATATGATCCAGCTCTTAACTTGACAGCTCACACTTAAACATTACAGTCATTGTATCATGTTAGTCTGAAGTAATAAAAGTGAGGAGACAAGAAGCGCGTGTCACTGTCCAAATATTTGTGCAGCTCGACAGTAGGTGCAGAAGAAGGTGAGTGTAGAGCGCAGCCATTGTCTGATCATCTAGAAGCAGCCAAGCAGATACAATAAAGCCAACAGCAAAACCTCCACACGGTGACATCGCACACACATAACATCCTCCACACACTTTGATCCCATTAAAACAAAACGAGATTAAGAGAGAAGAACCCGCTGCACGGTGCACTGATGTTAATTCCAACCATCTGGGAAAACAGTCTAGTCAACAATCTAGAGTTACTAGTTGATTCAAATGAAAGGTGCTGTCTAAAGTGCATTCAGATTGCGGGACGATACAAAAGGAATAAAAGAGTAAAAGAGTCTATGCAAGGTTAATGTCCTTGACAGCATCTGAAGTCAATCTGAAGTCAAGAATTGAAATAGCTCAGCAGCGATCAAAGCCAAAACAAGATCAAGTCTTTTTTTCACCTTGATTCTCTTACCCAACCTCAAGGATACTGCATCATGAGTGCCTCTTCCCTGTTGGCAGAAGCAGACCTTACTGCATATAGAGATCTATTCTTTCAAAGTGTTTTGTTATCTTCTGATGCTTGAAAATTGAAAGCGCCAGGCTGTACGGTTTGATTTGTGATGCCGCGGACTATTATTGAAAAGGGCTTTCTGTGTGGAGCGACTTAAAGTGGTGTAAAGGACGTCCTATGCTAAATTCAACAACTGATGCTAAGTGGACATTAACACAATGATTTGTCTTGCATCCTTAATTAAGTGTTCCCTAATGAGTACTATTAACAATTCAGCATGTTTTATGAGTGGTTAATTGCATAACTCCAACCAATACGGTGGCTCGGTCTATAAAGGACAGGGATTTAGATGAGATGACTCTCGAAGTGCAGCTGATCCAAGAAACAACCTTTAAACCAATGGACAAATTAACATGTTAACAGAAAACAAACACCAGCTTGGGCAACAGAACAACATGGAGAAAGCTGAAGCAGTTCAACTGGTGCTGTGTTTCCTATTGAAGGTAAATTTGTCAGGAAAAGCATTATGGATTATTGTGCAACTCTTTATAGGGTGAGGGAAATGTATTTCCTGCAGCTGTGTTTAGGTGCTACTGACTGTACGCTTCAGAACATGTTCATTAACTGTTTGTTCATGTGCAGATACAGAGTTAATGTGTACCTGTAGTACAAGTTACAGACTCATATTCAATATACACAACTGTGATATCAAGTCTAAACTCAAGGTCATGATGTAAAGGTTTATAAATGCACAAAGCCACATATTTACTGTATACCTATTTCCTCTAATATTTAGCTTAAAAAGCTAATTAGGGATTTTTAAAGAATTAACATGTTTTTCTCTTTATCAAAAATGTGTGGTAATTAGTATTTATTTTGACTTAATTTGACATATTTTTCTGTTTGTTGCTGGTTTAGTTCCATCTTAATTGACTTTAAATGAGCATTTACAGCTCATTAAAACTGTGACGCTCCAATAAATTCAATACATACTTTGTCTGTTTTTGTCCTGATTCCATGTGTGAATAAATCTGACATCTTCTCGCGTAAAACTTGAACACCCAAAAACAATAATTAACCCTTTCATGCATTACTGGTCATCTATCAGTGGACATCTATTCTACAGCTGTTCTCTTGTATATTCATGGGTTTTGTTGTTTTAGTTGCCAACACAGTGGAGACAAGACAAGCAGTAAACCACAGATTCCCATTGCCTCTGCCGAGGACCAACACACTTAGGAGAACAGTTATGTACAGAGCTGTTGCAGAGTGGAACAGGCTTCCACCTGAGCTCTTA
>JAQQZY010000007.1:9153807-9165052 GCA_030068375.1 Ostorhinchus rueppellii | reverse complement strand
GGATAGGCTCCATGCGACCCCCGTGACCCTAGTGAGGATAAAGCGGGTATAGAAGATGAATGAATGAATGAGTTTAGCTTCCAGGGAGGGCTGGTGATGGTCACGCACTAAATAGTAAAATATTTGGCTGAATGAATAAAATATGCATCAATCTCATAAAAAGTTGACACCCTGTTTGTGGTGTTAAACTATGAGAATTAATGCAGACAAAAAATAATTAAAAATATGTAGTTCTCATTATTTACAGGTTATTATGGTAGTATTTTACTGCTCCGATCCACTTTAGATTGAATTAACCTAAAATGATTTGAACATCCTTGACTGTTAACATCTTCAGTGTAATTTTTGCATTTCACAAATCCATCCCAGGGACCGGATTGAACCCTTTGGCAGGCCGGATTTGGCCCCCAGACCGCAAGTTTGACACCTGCAGTCTAAAACATTAGCAGGTTATTACATCATCTGTCACACATGTCTAAGAATTATTTATGATAATGTATTTAACACAACCTGGGGAGCAAATCAAAATCCCTAAAGCAAAATACAGGTGACTGACCACTTAATACCAACGTAGTCAGGAGTCCATTTCTGAGAATTTTCCAAGAAAGGACACAGTCGGAGTGTGTTTTAGTCATTAGAGTTTCTTCTCAGAAACCCCCAGCAGCACTGTCCTCACTGCATACCCGCTCAGAGTTTTAAAAACAATGCAATTGCTTTTCTCTAGTGATTATATTTTTTTGCCGTACCAAAGAGAAAATGGAAATTGAGCTCATCCCTTTTGGCCAGGAAATAGTGACAGAAAAAAACAAAAAAGCAAGATTAAAAAACAAAGTAATAGCATAAACATTACAATTATACAAAGACGACACAACTAATGATTTCACAACAGAAATAAAAAGGTAAGAATGCACTTTTAAGCAGCATAAATTACACCTTCCCTGCCACACTATTTCAGATCCCTTTCTTCTTCTAATTGTTTTTGAGGTCATTTCGTGCAATTTGTGAAACAACGCAGTAATCTGAAGAAAAGTGGAGTCTAATTCCAACCGTCTGCTTTCTGTGCCACATCCTGCATCTGTGCCTTCCTAACAGGAACATTAGTTTCCTTTTAGGGAGTCAGTTTCAAGTGATTTGGGGTCAGCAAACGTGCAGAACAGTTGCAGAACGTCCTCTGCACATATGGGGACCACATGCAACACTGGTCACTGTTCTGCAAGCTTTTCCAATCCTGCTGATCCCAGAGGTGCATTTATCTCGTACCTCACAGGCCATTTATTCTATAATTCCAGGTTTTCATGGCTTCGTTATTATTAGTTTTCCTAATGAATTCACAGGTGGACCCCGGGAGAACCACCTGAATACCCCCATTCAGGTTTATTGAACTGAAATAAATGTTTGAGCTCATTTTTACCATTTTTACTCATTTTTCTCCAGGGACATGTTTTTCAATAGACTCCATAGATTCTGTCAGTGACTCCAGATATCACTTTTTATCAGGTAAGATGATGTTTGTTTTAATAAAATATTTAATGGACATAAAATTAAGTGTATATGACTGGGCCATGGTTCAGTTATATGTGCCTGTCTCCAAAATATTGACTCTACTGCAGGTAATATACTATAGTGACCAATGTTTACTATAAATGGTAAATGGACTGAAGTTATATAGCCAATTTTATACACCTTCATGGTTCCCAAAGCACTTCACGCAGCCTCACATTCACCCATTCACACACACATTCATACACCATGCAAAGTGCTGCCAGACTCTACTGGGAGCAATTTAGGGTTCAGTGTAGGGCTGTGCAATTAATCGAATTTTGATTTTGTCGTCAAACGATCTCAAAACTCATATAATCGAGTCGAAAATATTTATTTTACGTTTTTCTTTACACGATTTCTGAGACGCACATGCGCAATACATTCCATTCCATTGCAAAACAGCTGTAAAGTACATATTTGTAGCCAAAAATTATTTTCAATTTGAATGTTTTGCATAAAGAATCAATAACAAAGTGTTTTTTGAGAGAGAGAAATGCTGAATAAATGCATTGCGAAACTCAAAATTAATCATTTGAATACTCGTGATTTCAAAATTGACAAAAATAATCATGATACTAATGTTTTCCATAATCGAACAGCCCAAGTCCAGTGTCTTGCCCAAGGACACTTCGACATGTGGACAGTCGGAGCCAGGTCATTGGAGCAACTGAGCCACAGCCCAATACACACTGACCTATAACTGATATTTCTGGTGCATTTTCATTACACAAAGCAACAATAAACGTGCAAACTTAACACACCTTCATTTTCTGCTCTCTTTGTTTCCTCACGCCCTATCCATGTCAATGCAGATATTTTTCTAAACACACAACCACACAATCTTCCTTTAACAAATATCTCTGTCCACATGACAACAAAAAAAACCACTATAATTGATTCAAGTGATCAAACAAAACATTGTTTCTATTCGACACAGAGGTTTTTATCTGTTACAAAGGTTACCAGGAATGTTGAATTATTAAATTACATTTCACTGTTGAGGTATTAATAGTTTCACACAGGCATGGAATCCCCGTTACCATGGTAATACACTTTTACTTCTGCTTGTGTTTTGAAGCATTACTGAATGTATCATGTGTTGTCAAAATTATCTTATTTTAGGGGTCACATACAGTTCATTATGAGCTCAAGTGGGCCAGACCATTAAAATAATAGGCATATTAACCAAAAAATAATAACTGTTTTCGAAAGAAAAACAAGTAAAATTATGTTATTAAAATGTAAATAACTTGAACTACCATGTACAACTTGAAATGTATTCAGAAAAATAAGTCAATAATATTATGTCTCAGCTTATTATTAACACAACTTAGAGATCATGTAGTTGGATCTACAAAGGCACAAAACACTTAGTAACAGGCCTAATATTGTTAAAACTGCTCTTTTTCCTTTACAAATATCAGTTGGTTTGTATTTGTTCAAGTTAGTCACACTTTATTATGAAAGATGTAAATATTTTTATAATGTAACTTTACTTTTTTCACATTAAAGGAGAAAATTTAGAGCTGCCATTACTTATAAGTTATTATTCTATTATTTTACTTGAGATCACATTGGGCCCCTGAAGAAAATTAATTTGACAACCTTAATGTTTAATGCTGTCAGTGTCAAATTCTTCTTGTGGGCCGGACTGGATCATTTGGGGGGGGTGCTATAAGTCATTGTATTCCCATAAAAATTCAATGGCAATAAATGTCACTTCTCTTTCATTAGGTACAAAATTCATCTATCACTAGACTTATACTACAGTGCCAATCACACCTTAAATTTCAATATTGTGAAAGTGCTTGGTAATAAATAACTTTCCATTAGGGTTGCATGATATTGGCAAAACTTGTGATATGGGTGTACAGCATTGCAATAATGATAATATTGTGATATTTCTCTTTCACCTAAAGAAATATCAATTACATCTACTAAGAAAAGTGTTCCTTATCAATATTAAAATGAGTCTATTGTTTGTATGCTGACTCAGTTATTTAGAATTTAAGACTAAATACTGAACTACCACAATCACTTCCACAATTGTGTCCAAAAACCTGCTGATGCTGCTACCACAGACCTTCAGACACCAACACAGTCACATATTTAGTCATTTTATTCCCATAGAACAATGTGTAAATGACATGGATGTATTTGATAATGACAAAAGTGCCAGAGTACCACCATGGAAGAGCTTGAACTAAACTATATTCCACTGTCTGCCTGGTTTGGAAAATACTGCAGTTAAAAAAAAAAATCTGTAAATACAAGTGTTCAGGCCTTGGACAAAGTTGTGCTCTGAAAATATTCACATCTTTTCAACATTAACAACATGTAAACTGTCATTCAACCAGCAGCAGTAGCATTATTTCAGTTTTTGTGATAGAAAAACTAGCATGTTAGAGTGATACAGAAAACCACTGTGGTACCCCATGGTGTGGAAAACAAAAAGTTAAAAATAAAATAAGATCAATTATTGCACGTCTTTGCGATATGAATATTGCACACTCCATTCTCACGATAATATTTTTTTAATATATTGTGCAGCCCTAGTTTCCATCCATGTTACTTATGGAAACCCAATGTAAAAAACAAACAGAACAGGGTGTGGTGTGCCACTATTCAGTCATCTACTGTCAGATTAATATTCCACTCCTCTGTTGACTTGTCCTTCTTCTAAACTGCTGAGGAAAAAGAGAAAAACGTGGCGAGAAACACTGTGTTGTCGAAAGACATTAGACTGAGAAGCTGTTCCGTCAGCATGACTGTATGATGTCTCAGTGACTCAGTGTCACAGTGCCAGCAGCGTTGGACAGCCAGTCAGCACACTCAGCTCCGTCTTGGCTCCCGCTATTGCCACTCTCATCTAAATGCTGTACTCAGAGGTGGTCACGATACAAAGAGACAGTGAGTGAAGCCTCCAGTTCGGGTGTTCACTGCTGTATCGGTGGCTGCACTTCCACAAAAGGGAAAATATGACGTCTACAGAAGCTGTACGCAACAGCTGACAAGTAACATAAATGTATGAAATTCTCAGCGTCAGGGAAATCCTTGTGATTAAAGACCTCAAATGGGAAGTTGGCAAGAACAAATCACATTATGGCCATGAGTTTTAATAAAATACTGTGTTCTGGATGTTATGAGCACTTAAAGCAATAGTAAATCAGTGAATTTTATGGTAACAGCTGGTACAGACTTCACTGGTTGCTTTAAGTATTTACGTGCCTACTAAGTATAAAATTACACAAAACTATCACTACCACATAAAAAACTGAGCTATATTTTAAAAAGGTGTCAAAGCTTCTATGGGAAATGATTATATTAAGTGTTTCCTTCCTGTACTGCTATTTTAATTCTATCTTTTTTTTGACTGAAGGTGCTGATTTTGTGCTTGCGTGGGCTTTAGTTTGATGCTTTATCTTCTTGTATTCAGCATAAAATCTGCATGAAAGCAACAGGATGAGAGTCTACATGACACACCATGAGATCATTCTGACCAGGAGAAGGACTCTGGCATATCTGGACCATAAACCACACTAGGCCATATTATGGAAATTATGCTGCAGACCGATCCTCACAATGCACTCATAAACAACAACGTACACAAGCATCACACGAGTTTGTAGATGAGAGTTACAGAAGTACAGATGGGTTACCGTTCCATACTTTCATATTGTATGAGTTGTTAAAGTGAACAGTTGCACAAAGGCTTTAAACCAAAATAGAAAACCAGTATTTGTATATAAGTGAATATGTAGTTAAATTAGGCCTTTCCATGAGGTCATTTTACACAAACTAAACCATATTTAATGAAAATACATCAAACAATACAGGTCTGTTTCCATGACAAAACCCAAGAAAATGCAGTAAATTCATGAAAGATTTACAATCAAGTACTTTTTTGCATTTATCTGACACTAATAACTCAAAAAAATGGAAAAATCAGCCTCATTAACATTTCAACAGCAATCATCTCCGACAAGAACTTCTCATCAACAGAGCATTTTGCTAGTTTCTCCTCACGAATTCGAAATAGATGAGTCTGTCACTCCTCTAATAAACTCCCATAGTTTGACAATTATAGGGTTGTTTGTTTGCGTTTCAAATGTCTGTCCATCAAATGTGATCAAAGCAGCCATTAGTCAATAGCTGGGACTTAAAAACATTCAATTACTTTTAAGAAGGAATGGTAACGATCCGTTTTCGCTTAACTTAACCACTAAAGCCCAAGGCTATATTTTATTTTGCCTGCCTGAAAAAACAAATTTAATCTGCAATTACTGTATATAATCAAAAAGAAAACACACTGTCAAAATGACCTCGACTGATTTTCAGATGTGTCAGGTCAGAAAAACAGATGCTTACAGGGAAAAAAATCGGCTTCCGTAAACCAGGGCTGATCGTGTCTTTAACCCTTTTGTTTCAACAATATGAGATTTATTGTGTCATTTTTGTGGTGTTTTGTATCAGGTGTCATTCAACACATCAGATGTTTGTGAGTGTTTGTGCTTCTTCTTGTCATGGGGTCAGGGGTCATACTAAATAGTGACTCTAACCTTTAGAATCCATTTAGTTCAGTATTTTGTATGTCTTTAGAACCCATTTACGTGTGTGTGTGTGTGTGTGTGTGTGTGTGTGTGGGTGGTTGGGTTCCCTCTGGGGACTCTGGCTCCTCCCACCATCCAAAGACATGCACTGATAGGTTAATGAGTTCATCTAAATTGTCCATAGGTGTGAATGTGAGAGGGATTGTTTATCTCGATATGTCAGCCCTGTGATGAACTGGTGACATGTCCAGGGTGTACCCCACTTTCACCCATAAGTAGCTGGGATAAGCACCAGTGACCCCCATGACCCTAGTGAGGATAAAACAGGTTCAGAAGATGAATGAATGAATGAATGAATAGAACTCATTTGGTTCAGTTTTTTGCGTGTCTAAGGCTGTGCACATATTCCCTGTATTTTCTTGTATCTGAACAGAATGAGAAGTAAATATGTATGCTCAACCCTGAAAAAACTCCAAAGCTAAACATGGCTTAAGGCCACATTTACACAAAAACCATCTAAACCAAAAACGTAAAAGTGGTGTTTCGTTCTCACTTTTAACTCCGCATTTAGACGAGCGTTTCTGGGTGAAATCTGTGCAAATGGAAACGCCAAAGTGTGTGAAATGTCATATATATGGATGCAGTTTCCACACCAGATGGCTAGGGGGCAACACTCCCAACAGTGCCTGCCTAGAATCTGTTTACTTCTCTTCTACCTGTTCACACTGAGCACACAAAATACAGTAAACATGACAGTAGAAGTCCTCCCAGGTCACATCCACAGCTGTCTAGGTCGCCTCCTCTGTGTTGTTGCGTCAAGAATTTGTAGAACGTAGTTAATTCTTGGTCTCTGTTCTCTACTACTCTTTATCAGGATTCTTATCAGTTGTTAAAGGACTCTTGGATGTAAATTACAGCGGCTAGGGCCAGTTCAACCTCCGTCACAGGGCACATGTTGTTTACTTGTTTTTCCGGTCTTGTCGCATACTTGTCACGTCATTTCTATGTGAGGAGAAACGCAGTTTTGCGTTTTTCATCCTTCACACGGTGACACGAGGGTGGAGCATTTTTAAGATTTCCACTCCGAAGGGTGGTTTCACTTTTTTGTGTTTTCAACCCCCCAAAACACCGTTACCATCTAAACAATATGGACATCTGATCAAATATTTTGTGTTTTTCAGCCCGGACCGTTACCGTGTAAAGTGCCCCTAAGACTTTTGTAGAGTACAGTGGGTTTTTAAAGGGAACCTGTAGTGAATTTTCATTACTAGTTATTTCAAAAGATCCCAGCGGTTCCATCAGGGAACTTACATCACTGTTGTCGAGTACATGTGAGTACTACGTCACTGCTCATTCAGTCAGACATGGTCAGTGACATGTTTCCTCCTTCATGGGGTGCTCCAGCACTAGTAGCGACACAGACTCGTTGTAGTGTTCGATTACCTGGGCTGTGATGGACTGGTCACTGACCCCGTTCAGCAGACACCAGTCTAAGATGACACATTATCGACCAGCGCTGGGTCACGTCCTTAGGACAATGGAAAGCTTATAGCTGCACAAACAACAAGCGTGAACTCACGCTTTCCACTTTTAATCATGCTCACTGACTGCTCCACATTTTACTAATCACCCAGAATTAACACCGCTACATCACTTCTGGTTGGCAATGGTTGCTCCCCATAGGTTCTGCCCTCACCTGTAATTCACATAATAAAAAGATCCACTGTGGTGCATTTATGGTGATTTTTTGTTTTACTGAATTTGCACCTCTATTGCTTATAAGTAATATACAAAGCACAGTTAATGGTCACATGACCAGTACTGGTACCCTTTAAAGGTGCACTGCAAAAAAGGGGTGTTCAAAAACAAAATAAAAACACTAAATCTGAGGAAAGAGGTCCTAAAAACAAGTGAAACATCTGTCCATGAAGCAAGATAATGTCACTTGAAAAGATTTCTTTAATTAAGATTGTTAAATCTGGAAACTAGAAAAGCACTCAGAGCACAGACCTCCACCAAGGTAGTGTTTGTACTTTTATAATTTTTTTTAAGGTAGTGTTTGTACTTTCCTCCACCAGATGGCACTGAATGACCTCATATGAAACTCTGTGCTGCTATGCCCAATCTCGCAAAGATAAAGAATTATTTAAAAAATTCCTGGATCCAGACAGTGATCCGGATCGCCTCCAAAATTTAATCATCTCTTCCTTGACCCAGAGCGGACATATTCTGAAAATTTAATCGAAATCTGTCAAGAAGTTTCTGAGTTATGTTGTTAACAACCAAACCCCGCTAAAAACCTCCTAGGTGGGGGTAATAAGCATGTCTACAGATGTATGAAGACTTAAAATACGAAATTAACTCTTAAAACAATATAAATGATCGAACACTTCTAAACCTAAGTTTTTATATCTTGGTAAGAATAAAATAATTTGCAGTGTGGACCCCAGGTAGAAAGGCTTGTGCTCTAGTCCACAGCTAATGGGGACCCTATAAACAATAAACTGACACTCCATATTTCTATAGGAACACTTTTCTGGCTGTTTCCATCTGATGCTCCTACAACTGTCAAACTGGTGTTTAAGTGCAATTTCACTGACTTCCTCCCATCTCACTGGCTTTGCCCTCCTTCAAAAAACATCACATGCAATCCACCACAAAAACACTTATTTATACTCGCTTGGCCGCTGCAGCAGCAAAGACGCCTCTGGTTAAACACCAAAGCGAGCAGAGGGGAGAGGTTTCTGTGCTCAGACGTCAAAGGTGCCAAAGCCAGCGGAGACACTAATCATGTGTTTAGCCTCGAAGCTTTTTCCTGTTTCCAAACATTTGCGCACTTCTTTTGGAAATATTCTGAGTAACACCCTCTTGAGGCAAACGGCAGCTATTTAGTCACATACATCAGTAAAATTTGACCTTAAGATAAACTGTTTGCTCTGGCGAGTAGGTCAGGGCCCGTCACTGCTCACAGCCAACACAACGGGAGTGAGAATATAAGTCTACTCCTGCTACTATCACATAATTTAATACCCAGAGGAAAACACTAAGCATCTGTTTGTGTCCACACTGCGTAATCTGAGTTCAGAATTTGTGCACATTTCACAAAATTTTGAAACCAGCGTTATATTTCATCACCAGCGGAGGGGCGTGGGACAGCTGCATGGCATCACATCCAAACCTCTGCTGTAAGATGGATTACACAGGGAGAGGCTTAGGAAATGGATGGATTCACTGATCAATGTGTCAGCAGTGGGTTCTCCTCTCTTAAGTGCTGAAAGTAATCCGGAGTGATTTACAATACTGAGGGGATACAAGGGATCGTTACATCAGATCAGTAGGAAAGCTTCTGTGTGGAGGATCTGAGGTAACGGTCCCTCGTGTCCATCAGTAAATGGAAAGCAATCTGACCTGTGGCCAATAATTCCATGCCCTGAAAATCATAGCAGATGCATCGCACGACTGTCACAATAATCACATTTTAGTTGGCACTTATCTGTTGCAAAAATAATTGAGTTTTAGTCTTTAATGTTTATTTTATGCTGCTACTATAGTATAAACCCGACAATTAGGGATGTCCCTATCCAGTCTAAAGATTGGTATCAGCTGCCAATCTGGCATTTTTTAAGAAGATGGGATTGAATTGGATTTAGTCACGAGATCACACCATTAAACAAACGTTCTGTCCCCTGAAATGAAAGTTTTCGAAGGTAGGGAAAAGGAAAATAAGCTGCACAACAGCGGGAGACATAGAGGAATTAGTAAAGCATCTTAAGTTTCACTTTCAGTTTGTACGGTCGCACATAGTCATTGTGAGGTACATACGACACCGAATGCACCCCCCCTATAATCCCTGGCTTGTCCAGAGATGTGCTATAGCGGGGTGGCCAACAAATGGCCAAAAACTGACCCTCCAAAGGTTCTAATTTGGCCCATTGTATGAATTTGGAAAGTGCAAAATTTATACTTAAGTTATTAAGAGTCAAAGGTGTCATATTTGTTTTAGTTCAGGTTCCACATGCAGCCCAGTTGTGATCTCAAGTAAAATATAAGCATAATAACCTATAAATAATGACTCCAAATTTAAATCAAAATTTCATAGTAAAAAGTTTCGGTATCTGTAAAATCAATCGAAAAAAAAATCAGATCTGATTGGATGCAAAAAATCCAGATTGGGACATCGCTACAGACAATAGCTTTTATTTGACATAAAGAAAGAGAACAGACATTTACAGGCAGTGGAGACTGAAACAAAATAACACATATTTGTTTTTTCCTAAAGCTTTTTAAGCAAAAACTGAACTGCAGATTTCAGAAATATAAGACTTTTCCATACCCTTAGTTACAACACATTTGGTCACTATTATTTAACCAAGAAGCAAATTTGTGTCATGATACTTATATGTATACAACTTATATTTTTCATAAATATTGTAATACTAAATATTGCCAAATCTTCTCCAATTCTTCTCAAATACAAAAGAAAAAACTAGGATAATTTTGTAGTGGTTGTCATATAATATGCTGCCAGTTAAGCAAAAACAGTCATGTCTTCAAGGTAAACTTTAAAGAGTCCATTAAATAACCAGTTTGTTTTTCAAGATCACTCATCTTATGCGTTACTTTCCAATCTAACGTCACGTAACAATTACATGATCACTGCCAGTGTGGGTCTCTCTCACCAGTGTGACACAAACACAACATTTACACAATAAAAGCTTTGTTAAGCAATGAACAGCATGTATCCACTGCTAACCGAAAGGGGTTTTATTTAAGTTATGACAGAGTTGTATATGTAGAAAAGCAGTGTTGCAGTAGTTTAAACATGGCAAACCTGAGCAGATCAAAACAAGGGTTCCTAGTAAATATGACCATTTCTATTAGCGGAAATTAGAGCTAAAAGTCAGGGCCTGATACTATCCTCCTTCAAAGAAAGGCCAGGTTTCATCTGTAGCAGAGGTAAATAACAGCCTGAAATGCACAGATTTACATGAAACAATATCAAAACCTCCTAACTTCATCTACAACCTACAAACCACAGTTCCCCAGAAAGCCAAGGAAAACAATCATTATTACCTGCGCCAAGGAGGTTATGTTTTACTGTGCGTTTGTTTGTTTGTTACCATCCGACTTTGTTTGTTAGCAACATAACTCAA
>JAQQZY010000007.1:9142933-9153707 GCA_030068375.1 Ostorhinchus rueppellii | reverse complement strand
CAAACACTACCTTAAAAAAAAAAAATACAAACACTATCTTGGCGGAGGTCTGCACTCTCTGAGTGCTTTTCTAGTTACTAAAATGAACAAATATAAATTACTGATATTGAGTTCCAATATAAGTTAAGGTGGCACAGCAAGACGATCTAATTAAAGAGTGGGCCTTAAATGTCAAATGGCTGAAAGTAAATGGAAAAAGTGACAATAGCATGTCTGTTTGGTTTGTGTCCATTCAGCTATTTGACACAGGTGAATGAAGACAATTCTCACATATAAGTCAGATAAAATAGTAGCACAGATGTGACAGGCCTATGTACAAATACATGTCAACAGGAAAACAAGCACAGACTTCTCATTGTTAGAAACTTACAAGCGATATTTAGCAGCATTTACACATTGTCAAACCTCTGTTTAGCCATGAATGATTTCTATCAGTGAAAAAAAAAAGATGAGTAGCATTTGCAGATCTGAAGAAAACCATCCTCATTTCAACATGCATGATCTTAGACATGACCAAGGTTCCCACTCTTTCCTTGAAATTATTTTCCAGGACATTTTCAGCCGCTACAGAAACAAATGATCACATCATACACTAATCCATTCCCCCTCATTCTGTGGAAGTGTTCTTTTCTACAATTATAACTTACATTTACCCAGACTGTTTTTATATCTATTACTCAGACATTTGATGTGCAGTCTATGGCTATAATTTATATATGAAAAATAACGACGACAAAAATAAGATGGAATAATGCACCCACACCCACAGATTACAGCGTAGCGCTTCATTAGCCTGACAAACTGGAGTTACAATGTTCAACTGGACAATTCCCAACTTAACTTTCACTTCCCTCTTACTTTCTCTCCCTCACTTCCTCTAAAATTACTTGTAAATTTTTAGTAAATCACTAAAACCTATTTCCTTTGTTTCATCTAAGATTAGACACACAAGGCCGGGGGAGGATACAAAATTTTCCAGGATGACTTAACCGTTTCCAGGACACGTGACCTTTTTTTTTTTCTCATTTTCTATATTATTTTCCATGACTGGAAAATTGGTCAATCATCTTCCAGGTTTTCCAGGACGCCTAATGATGTTAGATTAGAAGATTTGATGTCCTTACATGGTAGATTTTCTTAATCTGACATATGATTGGCTTTTCAGAGGAATCCTAGAAACTGATAAATACCAGAGACTGTCAAACTGTCAAACTCACCAATTATTTATTAAGTGTGTCAGGCACTAATGTACACTTCTTATTTTAGCAAATGCATTATAAGTCATTTGTAGCATTACTGTTGCTTGGTTACAGAGTCTAAAACGTGTCCACTTAAACCAGGGGTCTCAAACTCATTTTCTTTCAGGGCCCACATTCAGCCTGATTTGATCTCAAGTGGGTTATAAAACAATAACATAATAACCTAAAAATAATGACAATTCCACATTTTTGTCTTTGTTTTAGCAGGACCCCCCCCCCCCAAAAAAAACCATTAAACTATGAAAATACCTACTTTTATAAACTATCCAAACAAAAAAGATGTGACCTGAAGATAACCTGAAAAAACTGACATTTCTCAAGAAAAATACGGACAATTTAAACAATATTATGCCTCAACTTATCATTTATCCATGTGCATTATGGATCGGATCTACAAAGACACTAAACACTTACTAACAGGGAGAAAATTGTTAAAATTGAGCTTGATTTCCTTTAGACATTTCAGGTTGTTTGTATTTTTTCAGGTTCTTCACATTTTATTGCAACACGATAGTTTGTAAATGTAAATATTTTTAGAAGTTAATGTTATTTTTTGCACTAAAGCGGAGACAAAAACTTGAAATTGTCATTATTCAAAGGTATAGTGTTTTGTTTTTTTTTTTTTTACATCAAACCAAGAAGAAACTGTGTTATTTTACTTTAGATGATATTGGTTTGTACATGGAACCTGAACAGCTTTGACTGTGGAATTTTATCCTGGTAGGATGGGATGGCAGGTGTTGCATTTCTGTCCATATATTCACCATTTTACAAACTGGGAAAAGTGGTCGAATCAGTTGATACTACTCTATGCAAATTTGATCATTTTTGTGTATTTTTCAGCCCAATATGTTAATGAAGTAGGTTATAGTGATATAATAATGATCTCTTCATATAGATGAAGTTGTGCTAAAAAAAAAAGATACCAAGCATGGGCATGTTAAACATTTTTTTATGTGGTATATAGAGACAAAATCAAAAGTATTAATAAACGGCCAAAATAGGCTCAGGACTTAAAGGCTTAATGTAGTATAACATTATGGTTTAGTCTCACAATGAAGGAAATATGCGAGTCGTTTCAATATTATATTTGACAGTTGATAAGAAAAATAAAATTACTATTCAAATCATGGATTGTAATTGTGAGGAAAAAAAAAAGAACTGGATGCTGTCCAGATTGCCTGGCCTGATATATTATTGATCAGCTGGTGCAAAGAAAAGCTCGAGGATGAAGGTCTGACAGAGGTTGTGTGAAGGTTGAGTTCTAAAACAAGAGAGGAAAAGGAAAAACAGAACTTCCCTGTGGAGATCAATCATGTATCACGTTACACTGCATGAATCCATCCTCACCCAGAGCGGCACGACACTGTGACTCCCATCCACGGGGACTCTGAAGCATCATCTCATTATGAACATTTATTAAAACTCCAGCTTCACACTGTCAAAAGCTTTGTAGAGAGGGGAACATACAATGAACTACTCTGAAATAATGTCAGTTTATATGAATAATCTAAATAATCACTTTTATTAGCCAGAGGTTTAAGTTGGATTCATTCATTGTAAAGATGCACAATTTGTAGAAAGGTTAAATTTGCTATTATTGGGTGCCATATTGTGATTTGTGTCAGTTTGCTTGCTTGTCATGAAAAATGCACAGATCAATCATTTGGAAATATAAAGTCAAATGCAAACACTAATACAAGCATAAAAAAATACAAATATTACTAAATCCTAAATATTACACATAAGCACCTGCCTTTCTTTAATATTGTATTGTGGACTTCTAACTTACATTTATTTAAGTGAGCATTAAATTAAATTAAATGTCAAGTCAAAGGTAAAATGTCCACGTTACATCTGGCAACCTGTCCTTACATTAGCTGGAAAGTTGGATTCTAATGATGTTGTAATGATATAAATCCTACTGCGGTCCTCCTTTCTTGATTTACTTCTGTCTTTCTCATTATGGTTATTTTTTTCCCTATTTGAATGTCTTTTTGTAGCAATGTGAAGTATTATTCTGTACCGTACAATGTGTATCATATCGACGGCTGTGAATCTGAATGGTTTTTTTGTTTGTTTGTTTTTTTTGGGGTTTTTTTTGTTTTGTTTTATTGTTAAAGTGATGGTGTGATGGGGTTGAGTGGGTTGAGGTTTGTTGTATGTCTTATGCCAAAATACAATAAAAAAGTAAAATGTCCATTGCACGTTGAAAGCATGAACTCGGTTTATGCAGCGTGTCTTTTACAGAATAAAAGTTCTAATCACCCAAGTGCATAGAGCACATTTTATCATCATCATCATTATTATGATACAGCCACTATAATACACTGCAAAAGGCTCCAACAAGACAAAATAAACGATTAAACAGGGAGCTACTGGTATTCAGCAAGCCAAAGGTACTCATATAGAAGACATGAACATTTGGAAAAAGACAAAAATCCTGGCACCCACTTGGTTAGAAATTGTAGAAAATATAAAAATCTTTTATTTCATGAGGGCCTGGAGATGAATTCAAAGGGGCCAGAGTATGAATTGATGAAATTAAAGGATTTTAATATTTTCTAAATTTTCTAACCAAGTGAGTGGTTCTTGGTTGTCTTTTTCCACACTGCAAAAAGCTGCCCAAAAACAGTTCACATGTGCATTCACACACTCAGCATGTGAACATGTAACTAATGAGCTGAAGCATCATCCTCCCAATGTTGAACTGTGTTACTGTACATTACACATTTCCTTCTTATAGTGGAGACCAGTAGGAAACAGCAAAGATACGCGCACCCACCAAAGACACAAAAAGAGACACTGTAAGAAGTGTACTTAAGCAATTACTGAACTGAAAACCAAAGGACGAGGTAATGAGGTCGTTTTTAAAAGGTCAGATACCTTTACAGCTTCATTAAAAAACTACTTCTTTGTACATTGCCAAAACTTAAAAGGATACTTTATAGCTCTGTGTAATTATACTCTGGGCTTTCAAAAATACTTGCATTAAGTTGAGGAACTTGTAACAGTTGAGGACCTTTGAAAACATTTTTGTCCTTGTATGGATTAAGCCTCAAAGTCACTGTATTACTGAATTTACTAAAAAACAGAATAAATAAACAATACATTCTGTTCAAAATGCTTCACCTTAAAACTGAAGCCGTTTCACTTTATGAGTTTGGAAACTTTTGTAATATTCATGTTATTTTTACTTCTTTTTATTTTTTTTTTATTTTAAAGGTTCATGTTTTATTTTTGGTTCCCACCTCTGCATTTATATAATAACACAGTTTGACAGGAAGTTGGCAAACACAGTGTATAATATTCCTATCCATATTGCAAATGTGAGGAATCCAACCAAATTAAAATAAACCACATCAAACAAACCAGAAACCACAAAATGAACCTTAACTTACCAGAACACGGTCTCCAACTCTTAGATCCTTATCCCCGCCTTTCTTAACCGAGCCGCTGTCAGACATATTGGACCCCGACTCGTTGCCTGTTTTCACTGCGCTGTTGAGGAGGCCCTCTCTGAGCGGCACTACCACCCGCTGGCCAGAGGCGGCGGCGCTGACACCCTGCTGACTCAGGTTCTGGGCCGTGAGGGAGTCGGTGGAGTGGCTGTCGCTCCCCTCTCCGACCGGCTGTCGGTTGAGCTTCGAGGGCCGCGTGAAGATGCCCTGAAGAGGCTGGCACTCGAAGTAGCGCACGCCGCCCACAGAACCATCATTTTTGCCAACTGGGTCATTCAGAATCACTCCCGCCCACTGTCCTGGAGCAAACTGGGTCTCCCCTAGGTAGGCGATAACACCCGGTTTGACGCCGTTGACCCAGACCTGTTCACCGACCGTGTAGTCCCCCAACACATCATCCCCTTCCTCAGAGATTTTAGTGGGTGTGGTGGGTTTAAGTGGAATACCTGCAAAAAAAACAAACAAAAACACACTGAATGTCAATGGCACCATTACATATGCTTTTTATATACAGTCTTTGTTCACTTTTTTCCTGTTGCTTCATCTATCTTCTGTTATTTTTTCCACAACATTAGTATTAGATTAAATTTGAGCTTAATCTCATGTGGTTTAAACTGTTTTAGGTTCGTCTCATTCACAGAAACCACAAGATGTTCCTTTTGTGAAATGTTATCCATCAAAAAAAAAAAAATGGATGGTAAAGGTTTAGTTTTTTTTATCAATTAAACTGCATAATCGTTGACACTTGGGCAATTTTGATTACTTAGCATTTTTGCAAACAAAAGTTTAAAAAGCTACAAATAAATGACATATTCCATGTAGAGTGGATTATTTGTGTACTATACATTGTATAAGAGAGATTTCATTGCTTGTAATGAGTTTAGTATGTTTAAAAGTTTGCATTTTGTTTGTTTATTTCATTTCGAAAAAAAAGGAAAGAACCAAAACATCTCATGAATACAAAGAACCAATGGCAAAGCAGATACACAAAGCACCATGCAAATCCAAGGAAAAGATTAGATTAAGTTAAATTAAAAGGAAAATATTTTTCTTTTCAAAGCAAAAAATAACAAAAACACTTGTCAAGTACACCATCAATAAAACAAATTCAACATTTGAATATTTTAAGCTAATTTTGTCACAATTAAGATCAACTTTTTCCGTTTCAGTTGAGTTTACACTATTGGTATGGGCTGAAAAAATGGTTTTACTTAGAATATTCTTCCTTAAAATGCCAACATTTAATGCAATGCATACACTAAACTGACTTGAAAAAGTTAAAACATTACATAGAGCTGATGTTTGCTGCACACTGACATGAAATTAATACTTGCAATACTGTACTTCACTTTTAAGTAGCTGCTTCACCAGTTGTACACACTGCCTACATTGTGAGAACATCCTCATTCACAGTCCTGCAGAATCGCCTTCACACTATTCATCCCCTCTGACTGTGTAATGCCAGGGAAAAAAAAAAAAAAAAGCTTGTGTGGCAGCATCCAGAACAACAGTGCATTTTGTGCAAGATTAGGCATTACTCTAATTCCTGCTGAAAAGTGGGTCAGAGAGAGACGGTATCTGTGATGTGGTGGTGATTAACCCTGCCATGCTTCTGCGATATCGTCTGTTTGACACATAGATGAGCTGCATCTCTGTTCTTTTTTTTTCCACAGCAGCCTGTAAACTGAGCAGGGCACCATTAGCACGCGGTCTGCTGCACCACACTGCCAGTAAAAGTCAGTGTGTTTCTGTGTGTGTGCAGAGACGGGTGGTGCCAGGCCTGTCTCCCCGACACCCTGAGAGTGAGCCTGGGGCTTTGTGGGCCCTGGTGCTTGTGCTTTCTGCCCCAATTGCTCCCATATGTTGCGATGGGAGACGTAGCACCGATGCAAATGGGTACGACTTCCAAAAGGGTTTGAACTCGATGAGGCAGTCTGAAAGTTTGCAGGAATTTGCTGCTTCCACCGGATGTTTACTTTGGGGAAAACTGTTGCTGACAATGCTGTTAAGTTGTTGAAGATGATGAATGGTGGGAGTAAAGCATTTCCACATCTGCAGTGTGAATGTTTGGCCTAATACAGTCCAAAACTTTGATCTGGGTTTCAGCTTGTACCTTTGACGTTTAGTACAGATGTATCAGCTACTAAAAGTACTGACGGCCGTAATGGGAGCAGTTATTGATCAGTAATGTGTGCAAATGCATGTTGCCTGGGGTAAATGTACATGTACCATCAACATTTAGACCGTGTGTGTTTGACCCATATTACACAGAGGTTACTGTAGTCAATAGAGCACCGCTGGATCATGGTCATAAAAGAAAAAAAAACATAAAACTGACTTTTTAAAATATTTTCCTTCAAACATTGGATTCATCTGAGCTGAGCTGAGACTCAACTGTGTTTAGCTGATCACTCACATCTGAGCTGCTGTTCTCTATAGCAGTGGTTCTCAACTCCAGTCCTCATAACCCAGTGTCCTGCATGTTTTGGATCTGTCCCTCTTCCAACACACCTGAATCAATTAACAATCAGCCCATCATCCAGCTCTGCAGAAACCTGATAATGATGTAATGGCTTCCAGATGTGCTGGAAGAGGGACATATCTAAAACATGTAGGACACTGGGTCATGAGGACCGGAGTTCAGAACCACTGCTCTATAGTATTCGCATGACATAACTCAACTTCAGAGCTACAAACAGTACTGTAAATGCATTAACACTTAAAAGTCTCACCCTTTATCCCTGTATTTGTGCTACTGTGATATTTTGCATGCCCAAAAACTATTTAGAATGTCTCAACATTTGTCAAATTAGTGCAGTCTAGCAAAAAATACCAGAATGTCACATAGCATCCAGTCAAATTTTGCAGTCTGCTTTTTTGCAGCTTGTCAAAATACTGTGTGTGGGTGGAAAGCAATTACAATCTAAAGTCATTAGAGAGCAGAGGTGGACAATCCCAGCTCTATAAAGTAGAAGTTCTGCCATGTATTCGTTCCAAACTGAACCAGCCCGTTTTGAGGAGCACAACTCCTCATCCAGGTAGATGAAGGGATAATCAGTGGAACCACCTGTGTTAAGTAAACAGGCCGAACCAATACGTGGCAGGACTTTTACCTTATGGAGCTGGGATTGTCCACCTCTGTAAGAGAGTCAATCAGCAAAGTGCAATGACATATTATTGTGTTATTGCATGTTCCAGCTGTCTGCATACTGCATGCAACATACTGTAGCATGAGCTGAAATAAAGAGGTGAAAGTATGCCACCATGAACATTGTAATCTGTCAACAACAGACACTCAGGTCACAACACCTTTATGAGGGATGCACCGATGTATTGGTTGATATCTTTATTTGCATACAGGAATTCATAGGGCAGCACAGTGGAGCAGTGAACAGCACCGTCCCCTCATAGCAAGAAGGTCCTGAGTTTGATTCCAACAGCAGAAGCCTTTCTGTGTGGAGTTTGCATATTGGCCCTGTGTTTGCATGAGTTCTCTCTGGGTACTCCAGCCTCCTCCCACCTTTCAAAACATGCACTGATAATTTAAATGGCCCATAGGTGTGAATGTGAGAGTGATTGGTTGTTCATCTCTATATGTCCAGGTCATTATTGAAAATGAGAATCAGTTCTCAACTTACCTGGTTAAATAAAAGTAAAATAGATAAATAAATAAATAAAAAGTGGTGTCAATGTAGCAGCAGTATTGAACGCACTCATCTGGTGTATTAAGTTTTTTTTTTTTTTTTTTACAAATCTATGGTTATATTTAAGCTCAATGAAAAATAATGCAATATTGAGCTGAAACACCGATTATATATAACATATAATGAAGTTTTCTTGGTTTCATTCGCACGAAAGGGGGTCTAAACAGCAACAATAACAAAATAAACTGAGAAAATAACATCATGTATCAGCATCTGCTGTGCACCCAGTGAGAATCGGCCAGTGCAAGGAGAATAGCAATTCTGTGGATGATATAAGGGAAGCTTGCGTGGGCCAACCCACCAGGAGTAAATAAAACAATGTATATTTAATTCAACTCCTGACAATTTTGTGGCATCAGGCTACAATCCAACTGCTACAGAATTAAGAATGGTACATATATTTATATATATGTATAATAAATGCAATAACAAGTGATGAAAGATATTCATAAATCAAAACAAAAGACGGAAAAAGAGAAACTGGCAGAGAAAAGTGTTATCCTGAAGGTTAAATATAAAAGTAGAGATTACCTAGAATATCTATGAAATCAAACCCCTGATTTAACTTAGTTTTACAATCAAATTCCTGCCCCATCAGCTGTAGTTTGAGAGCAGTGTGAGGTTTTGTGAGACAAGGATCAACGCTGACTCCTGGATGATCACCATTCTCAGAGACAGAATACCCACAATTCAATATGAAACTTCTGTCCACTGCAAATGTCTTTGGTCCCCTTTAGCTTTAGTGTTTTTGCAGCCTTGTAATGAGTGTGCATATTTAATTATGACTTTGTTTTCTTCAGACACAAGAAAATACAAGAATCTACAAAAAAACAATCTGCACTACTACACAGCTTCTACAGGCTAAAGTCAGTATTTAATGTGACCTGTGTTCCCACAGCAAAAAGTAGCATGAATAATAAGACATGTTTGATAAAATACCAGATAATGATTGTGGTAAATCTCCTACTACCTGGAAAAAAAGCATTAAACACTAAATATCTGACATTCTGGTTTGGAGAACCTTTTTATTTTTTATTTTTTCAAACTTTTGCTTTGAATGCTGTACATATCAGATTTTTCCTGGTTGTAAAAACTGAGAATTATATCCATCAAGTTCATTATGTCTACTTAGTAGATGTATTTTATTTTTTTCAAGAACACATCAAAGCGATCAGCTGACGCCTTCTGAGGAAGACTACAGATGACAGTCGAAACATGTAAAGGTAAAAAGGCATCTCCTTCTAAACTTGTCTGAAAAAAAGAAAAAATAATAATAATAAAACTGAAAATTGCCTGTGTGTGGTTATTACAACTTTGCAAAAGCAATAAACCTAATGGTAACTTTGTGTCAGACTTTTGCAAGAGCTTGGTAAATTATTGACAAAATGAAGTGAAATAATGTGCGGGTACCATAACAGAAGTTGGTGCAGTTCCATTACAGGTAAAAACACAGTGTCACACATTACATGGGCTCTAACTGACTAATGGTACAGTATTATTGTGACGAGCACACCAGTAATCTCAGTGTAACATTAAAAAACCTGAGCTAACCCATGATTTGCGTTGCTGGGGCAACATGAGATCGAGGGTAAAAGGATCCTCGGCAGAAGGAAGACTGAAAACACAGACCTTACTTTCACTATTGTGCTTGGCCACCTCCCACCACCATCTGAATCCCACTATTCATCAGCTTCACACAATGAAACCTCCACAGCTTCCTCACGTCCCTCCCCCTCCTCCCCCCAATTATCCTTTCATCTCTCCCTACTTTGGTTACACACACACCTCTTTCTCCGCTCTCTTCAACTGTTTATTTACGATCCCGTTGCACAATAGCTATCATCTGTGCTCCCTAACTTGTTCTTTTTGTTTTTAATGGGGCTGATCAGTCTGTGAGAGCTCATAGTGCCTGATGCCTTCACCAGTGGTTGTGTGCAGCCAGAGCTGGCAGCTGTGTCAGGCTGACCGGCAGACAGTAACAGATGGAGGGGGTTGAGCCTCAGTGGGTTCATGTTTTTGACTTTTGATAAATCTGTTGCTGTGAAATGTACTAAGTCTCCAGATGAGGCTATTTAAGACGTGTGAGAAATCCACACCTACACTGTCAGAACCTGGAGCGTCACAGGTGAACCCTATTTAAGATGGGATATGAAAGAGAGTTGCTTTTAATTAGGGATGTCCCGATCCAGGTTTTTGCACTTCCAATCCGATACCGATACTGGCCGATACCGATACCGGCCTATCCAAGCATGTATTAAAGTTTAAAGTTATTGAGCTTCCTTACTTCCTTACTTAGTTGTCAGACTCATGTTGAAAAGGGTTTTAGTCCTCTTGATAACAGCTAGCCAGC
>JAQQZY010000007.1:9045099-9055230 GCA_030068375.1 Ostorhinchus rueppellii | reverse complement strand
GCAGATGACAGTCGAAACATGTAAAGGTAAAGAGACATCTCCTTCTAAACTTGTCTGAAAAAAAGAAACAAAAAAAAAATACATTACTAAGTAGACATAATGAATTTGATGGCTAGATACACGACCATTAGCATCGCGGTTAGCATCGCCATTAATTAGCATACTTCATTAACAACATCTAGACTCTCAAATGTGCTATCAATCATCAATGTACAAAATATTCACTTATACAGCCTTAACAACAACAAAATAAAGAAAAACAGGGAAGTGGAGCCGCCGTGTACTAAACGTATTATTAAACATATTTTATCAACTTCCTGTCTGATTCTTCTTCCAACAAAGTAAACTGACTATGGCCAATAGATGGCGCATTTTGACAAGTCACGAACATGAACTGAACATACACACGAACATACACAAGGAACATAACACCATGAGTTCCCAAATGAAGTTTTCTCTTTATAGTCCAATAAAGTTCATAGTGTCGGTGTTCTTGTAGTTTATTTGAAATTCTTCTGTATCAGACACTTGATGGCTGTGTCCGAAATCACTCATTACTCACTATTTAGTGTACTATATAGTGACCACGCCATTTTGTAGTGGTGTCCGAATGCTTAGTGAGCATGGATGTTCACTATATAGTGCACTTAATGTATCCCATAAGTCACCGCGAAATGTAGTGGACAACCGATGGTCACCAGACGGCCCAATATATCCCATTATGCATTGCGACCACGGTGTCAAAATCACACAACAACATGGCGCATTTGAATTGTGCGACAGTAATGACTGTGCGGCGAAGTAGTGTCCGAAACTGCTTTCCATTTTGATTGATGAGTTCCCTATGTAGTGAATAAGTGAGTGATGAATGTCAAACATATCTGACATGTTTTGGCGGTAAACTTCCGTCTTCGTCAGAGGTGTGTCACGTGATGCTGTGTGACGTGTTTAAAATGATTGACGTTCACTGGGGCGAAGTCATCCTGTCAGTTTTCTCTTTATTTAACCTTTTCTAAGTGATTTATCACTATTTATTTTGATGTTATCCTCTGAATTTTTAGCATTTTTTTCAGTGAAAAGAATACATTTTCCTATTTTTAATTGACTGGTCATGTAGATGTTCTTCTTCACAAGAACTGTCCTTACCCTGAACACCACAAACACAGCCAAACTTTGAATGGCAGTCAATTTTAAATCTACGTAGACAATAAATAATCTGCTTTTACATATCAGGTGCAATATAACCAAGTCCAATATCCCTGTTATATATGTATACACATTCAATCCAAAGTTATACAGTGGTACCTCTACTTACGAAATGAATCCGTTCCGGAAGTAGTTTCATAAGTAGATAATTTCGCCAGAGACGTGTTTTCCATGTAAAAGCCCTTATACGTTCCAAGCCCCCCCAAAATTTTGACTATAAACTATATAAACTAAACTATAATAATGAATAAAAGTCCCATAGTGACCCATAGTGAACAAAAGCTGACAAAAACGTGTCCGCACTTCCTGCTTCACTATTCACTCTAGCGTGAGACAAGCATACCCACAGAGGGACCTCCCTCTGTGTGCCAGGGGGCCGCGCCATGGCCAATGGCGGAGCAGCTCCGAGCACCGACTGGAACAGTACCGTAAAGTATGGAATAATTACGCCGTTCATATCCTGAGCACCGAGTGGAAGTGTACTTTACCGTAAAGCATGTAATAATTGTGCCTTTCGTAACTTGAAATTTCTTTCATTAGTAGAGTCAAAATTTTACCATAAAGGATTTTCGTTACCTAGAAATTTCGTAGGAAGAGTCATTCATAAGTAGAGGTACCACTATATATATTTCTTTTTTAAAAATGTAAATACCCACCACCACTACCACCACTGTGAACACTTTTTTTTTTTTTTTAATATTATGTTCTTTGGTCTAATTTTCTCTGATGTTTGCACTGTTTCTACGAGAGTTGCTCTTTTTAAAAATTTTGTTGTGCTTTTGATGGGACAGTGACAATAAAATAAAAATTCTGATTGTGATTCTGAAAAACTCAGAGTAAATTCAAAGGTTATTGTATCAAAATGCTGACTTTTTCAGTAAAATATGTCAATAACTGAACATAAATCCAGTATGTCCATCCACTGTCACCGATCCAACTCCATTGGTTTTACTGGTGAGTCCGCGTTGTAGAAGATGATGATGTTTCCATGATAACTATGGAGCCCCTGAACATCCAAATGGGTCATATCCGATGACCATGAAAACACGACAAACTGCCTGTTACATCAATTATTTGCATGTATTAATAGAATTAGTGGATCAACAGTTTAGTTCAGTAGATATTTTTGGTCGGTGGTGCAGGTTTGGGTTTTTATGGGTTAATAACAGTGAAGCTCCAGTATTAGATCACTGTTTTACTGCTGCTATTATTTTATATCTTGTTTTACAGACAGGGATTCCAGATAAATCAGAGGACTCATGACATGAGAAATGGAGGAGGAAAGACGAAAAAAAAAAAGAAATCACACAAAATCGCTTCTGTTTTAAGATTTTGTATTAGAATATTTTAATTTGGTGTTTTATATTGGATTACTTGGATCAAAATGAAACCATGTGAAAAGTTTAGGGGGGAAACTTATGTTAGTTTGAGCTTTTAGCAACCTATCTGAAATTTGAGCCGTGATGACACTTTGAAAGATGCCAAGACAACAAAAACATCGGAAACAACGGGCTTATTCTGGAACGACGTCTCGTATTTTCAAATATAGATACAATTAGTCTGCCCAGTGTGCATCTCAACAATTAAAGGTGTTGGACAAATGCGTTGGAGTAAAACAAATACAATATTTGCCTCTAAGATGTGGAGTACCGTAGATAAAATCGACTTAAAATACCTCAAATTTATACGTTAATGCACAGTTTGTAATTTCTGCTGCTGAATGTGTCTCAGTCAAAACGATAGCAAATGTTAATCGCTGTGTGTTGTAGATGCAGAATAGAATAGACTACAGTAGAATACAATACAATACAATAGAATATCTCTGTGTTTTTTATGCAGAACCTTCCGTAAAAATATAAATCCAAACAAAAGCAGTTGGAATAAATGTGTAAACAGCTTAAATAAATAGATGGCAAAAAAATAAAACAACACAAGCTTGATGATCTGAATAATGTGATGTGCAATCCTTAAAGGACTCAAATTGTGTAGAAGAGAGATTGATTTCTCTGATAAAAATAGTGGAAAGATTTGATCCAGACTTTACCAAATCTATAAATCTTGTTACATACTGTGCTTTTTTTTTTTTTAACTTGAAATTACATACTATTAAGTATGTAAAATATGTTACGTATTGTGTTTTTGAGAATTGAAGTTTTATAAATGCCTATATATAATTTTATTTTATTTTTCCTCTTTATGTTGTGTTCTAAATGCACTGTTTATTCATGTACTAATATCAACAGGAAAACCACTATCTGTCTTTGAATCCAGATGTGTTACATGGAGGGAAAAATGCAACAGGCAGATATTACCATACCAATCCAATATTAAGTCTCATTGGAAAGACAACAATATCCTATCAGGCTGTTCAGAGGCCCAAGGCGCTGTGTTTTCATTAACAGTCTGAACCAGCATGCACATTACTCCACAGCCAATGGAAGGCTCTGTCAGATATGCCAAATGACTGCGCCTGCCAAGGCTTCCAGCAGAAATTCCTTTTCAAAATCACACTGGATCTCACACATAACTCCCTGCTGATCCTCCGACCTCTGCCAATCGACTAATAGTCACTTTATTTGTTCAGATGGGTGAGTCATAATTAAATCAAAGAAACAAGGGACCAGCACAGGCTTCAGATACATGTACAAATCTCTCATTGTTGTGCCAGACTCCTCATTCTGGAAAGTCTCTTCCCAAAGAAGACACTGCAGACATTTTCTGAAGCAAGGATTGTTGGTAAACATGTAGGAATTTGGCCCTGGGGGCCAACCTGAAATGTACAAAAGCCACATTAAAGCAATATCCATTAATTAGTACAATTCATCAAGTTAATTGGCTGTGTTTAAATAATTGGATGGAAATAAAACAGAGCGTTAACAGCAGATCATTACTTGGCTTAATTTGCCCATGCACTTGGTGAGACAGAAACTGAAGCTATGCAACCCTTCATTAAACACACATCAACGTTTGATGATGCCTCCGTACGCACAGTAAGAGATATGATGTTTTGTTCACACTGGCTGCAAAAATAATTGTATTAATAAGATGACACAGGAGGAGGTTGAAATATCAAAGGGGAAGAAAAAAAACATGGGTTTAGCTGTCAGTAATTTGATGGCGTGATGAAAATAAAACCTGAAGTCATAGCAGGAGCCAAAGACTATATTTTATGAACTGGTCTGCAAATGTACAGTCATACAAAATAAATTTATGCAGCTTTGGTTTAAGGTTGTTAAACTTTAACTTTACTCAGTGTTATATAGAAATGACCGCTGCAGTGATGAATGGGGTAAATTGCTAAATGACAGATATTAAATTTTTCCTACATTCATTGATTAATTATAAAATATCTCTTCATATAATCAAATAATTGGTGTCATCAGTATTTGTTTTTAATTTTAGGATTGTCAGGGTTTTAGCAAACAATGATTAACATTTTCCCCCAATTTCTGAAAATGTATTTAGCAACTGAGCAATGATTGGAATCAGTAATAAAACAGATTAATCAACAAAGGAAACCATGGATAGTTGCAGCCTTTTGAAATGATCCCAGAGTTATACATGAGAAATATTATGAATAAATAAGAGCATAACTGGATGGGGTGTGTTATCACATGCAAAATAAGAGGAAAGAATAAAATATTTATTTTATTTTGTCTAAGTTTTTATTGGACAGACAATGCTTGTGCAAATTTTAAAATATATATATATATATTTTGAAGTATGTAACTGATGCAATGTATATAGGACTTGCAGCCACAGTAGTTAATTTGCAGACCTTATTTCTCTTGGAGAAATAACAAATTTCTCGTGGAGATCAATAAAGTATGTATCTTATTCCTGGTTATGACTGTATCAGCAAAACAAACAAGTGGAAATAAGACCGTGACTTTACGAGGGGGCTTCAGTTCAGTTTCAGAACACATGCCTCACATACAGTCAATGAAAAAGTTAAGACTTTGTGTCTACAGTCGTTTCTCTGTATGTTTCTAACACTGATCTTCTTGCTCCTTCACTGAATCAATTTATAATGTTATGTATTTGTAATGTAGGTAATACAGAAAAAGGCTCTGTCACTTTAAGAGACACCTGCGCAAGGTATCCTGGGATGTCCTGTTAGATCTGTATGTGACTGTTTAAGGAAGTATCTACTGTATGTACGGCAGGATTCAATACATCTGATCTAGTAAAAAGTGCACGTTCAGAAACCACATGTGGTCACCTCCTTCTATGTCTGTCACATTCAGACACAGACGGTGCAGTGTTCATCCACAGAGCTCATACACATCTGCGAATCCACGGGGCATGTTAATGTGGGTTTGAAGGAAAGAAAAACTTTACCCAAATAAACAGAGACACTTTTAAATGTAAGTAAAAATATACTCGATTGAACAGATCTAATTTTATCGATGCAAACATTAGATAACCGATGCATCGCGGCATCATTCCAAGCTTTTCATTCACTCACAGCTTCTCTTTAGTCATCTCACAAGCAAGAACTACAACTTCAAATTCGATGAAAATGACAGTGTTTATTTCCAACTATATGAAATGAATGTTCTTGGTGATGCCCTGGATGAGGAGAGTTGACCGCGGTACCGTGGTTTGGACAAAGCATTAAAAAAAAGTAAACACAGAATGTCACTTGTCTCTTGATATTTCACTTTTGACATTTCACTGGAGTAATTACAGCTTGCCCTGTCTCATATGATGTAAATAAAGTTTAAATGTGGAAAAAATAAAAAAATCTTTCATAGGCAGTTTCTCTGGTAACGCATATACACTTAAAAAAGAGAAGCATTTGAATACTGATTAGGATGTCAATCACCAGAGCAGTGGAAGACTCTTTGAAGCTTTAAGTCATTCAAGTCATCTGCTCATCAGACTCAAGGCAATATCAATATGTATTTGAAGTGGTGATTATGGCCAGCTGAGTCTGGTGCTCCCTCTCCTTTAAGGTTTCTTACGTATCTTCTGTAAGAAAATCTCGCTTTTGAACTGCTTAATGCTGCTCTGAGTTCACTAGGTGATTCCTAACTTACTATGTGTGTTCACACTTGTTGCTCTTTAGTATTTAATGATAGCTACCGGGTATCTGACCAGCGGGGAAGGAGAATGACATTCTGATTCCCCAATTCCCACTTCCAAAATGCGTCCATTTTCTCAGAAACAGCTATGGGATCCATATAAATTGCTTAATAAATATGAAATGTAGTTAGTGAATAAGACATCTGGATCCAGCCCTGACAGCTGCCTGTAAAAACAAGAATGATGTGGGCAAACCAGAAAAAAAAAAACAGAAGTAAAATAATAAATAATAATAATAATAAAGCTTATTATCTCCATCACTTGGGCCTATTTGTGTATTTAATCGCTTGTAAAATTCCCATCAATTTGGATTAAAATTAAACCTGGTTGTAAACATTTGTATCATTATTTCTAATATCTCATTGTCACTTGTTTTATTATTCATTTTTGGTGTCTTAGTTGTAAGCTAACTCAAAAGGATGTGAAAGCAATAAAAAGAGAGGTGTTAATCCTGTGTGGGTTTGCGATTCCTTTCATATTACACTTATTTGATGTATATTTGATATAAAATATTGATTAGTGCAGCTCTTATGAAAGTTCACAGTATACTGAAAGTGAACTCTGTGTCCTTTCTTTCCTCCTCTATGTCATACCATCTCATTTATAGGATCCTCCCTCCATTAAAGAACATCGTTGAATGTGCAGAGAGTATAATTACATTACAGACATACTAATGCTCAGTGTGCTGTTAAAGCTAACTGCCTACTCTTTTTGCTCAGTGGTCCTCAAAGCAAATATTATACAGTGGATATTGAGAGGGACAGAGACCATGACCTAACTCTGAAACAGAGACGGGTATCACTGACCTCAGATTGCAAAGCCACCATGACCTCTCAACACCGCCGCTGTCACACTCTACAACCATTGCTAACATCATTTTCATCTCTTCACTCCACAGATAAGAATTAGTAATTATACTTGGTGCATGTAGAGTAGAGGCATCGTTAGATTTGAAAATGAGCTATGATAGCGTAAATTGTTTGAGAGCTGTAGACGCTTTGGTATTCAGACAGGCACGGCAGAGCTTTGGAGGAATGAGGGCAACTACTGTATGGTCTTTACTACCAAATTGAAAGGCTTATCCTCAATCTCATGTGCTGAGGCTCATTTAATTAAGCAAACAAAGCACTTTTGGCCAGAGAGCCTTGATCATGAGGCAGAAATGACATGCACACATGCACTCATGCACATGCACCACATTATTCCTGTTAATCAGGCAATCATATCTGATAATAGTGGGATTCTATCTGTCCTCTGTCTCAAAGTTCATCGTCTTCTTTTATCCGTCCAACCACAACTTTAGGCTACAAGCTTGTCCATCTGTCTCATCTGTAGACGTATACTCCTCCTCCAGTTCCTCAACACTCCAAGCCTTCCTCTCTCTTCTTCCTCTTCCTTCCTCTGTTTGAGAGGCCCTCCGGCCAGGCTGGCAGCCCCCCCCTCCCTCCCCGCTTCCTCTCTGCTTCTTTCTGCTCTCATTAGAAAGTGTCCTCCAGCCTCTGACACATATTGAGTATGTGTCCACATCTCTCCCCGGTATTCCCTCCTCTCGGCTTCCATCTCTTGGTTTCTGCAAGATATGTGCTCGCTGCAGAGACGCCTGCATGGCTGACCGGAAGAACAGACAAGCAGAGTAATGTAAATGTGCAGAAGGAGACATTTCAAATCAAGGGCCGTCATTGCTTTTCTTTTCTTTGCAGCAGATAATTGAGGGTAATGCTGCCTGGAGTCTTAGACTCTATTTAAAGGCAGGAAAATGGCCAATCTGATTTACTGCTACTAGAAATATTGGGTAGGCCTGCCCAAAATCAGACAGTCTTCAAAACATCATTTAAAGGCATAGAAACGTTTGACAATGTGCGTCTCAAATGAGATATCCAGATACCCTTCCTAAAAGACTGATAGCACAAAAGTCAAAGCAATGACGACTGAAGTCCTTGGTTAAAAATACCATTTTATAGATTGCTTGCCTTATATTTTAGAGACATAAAATGATTTTGGGATTATGAAGTCTCATGTCATTGGACTTGTTTGACTGACTGACCCTCCTTAAGCACAAAAAAATGAGGAAAACCATTACAAAGACTGACAAATGGTCACAGTATAATGAAATCACGGACTATGCACATTAGGCGTATCTTTCTAAAGATTACTTTTTGGGCTTTTATTTGATCGTGTAAGAGTGGAGATAGAAAATGTGAGGGAAGGAGAGTAGCAGACAGACATGAAGTAAATGGCTGTGCCAGGCAGGAATCAAACCAGGGAATCACTAACACCAGCGGGCACAAAAGATCAGAGTTGTGGAGGAAAGTGTTACATTTTACTGCCCAATGCTGTGATTTTGTTTTGTTCTTAATCATCCTATTTCCTAATTGATTCCTGATTTCGGTATAGGGAAGAATTCAAATGACACAGATTTTCAGTACCAACGTCATTAAAAAGGTTAAAATGAGACAACATTTGCACAGCATTTATTTTCATTTAGGGTTTCTTGGTCACTGGGCTTGTTGTTCCTGTATGACATGACTCCATGCTGAGAGCTTTCACCCCAGATCCATGCATTTTGTTTCACTGTCTTGAAATTTGCAGTTGTTTAAAAAGAAGAAGAAAAAAAAAGCCAGCATTGGAGCATGAAGTAATCTCAGAGGCCTATGGATGGAACAGCACAGGACCACCTCTCAAATGGACCATTCCGATGTGCTAGGAACCTCACAGAGACGACAAGTAACGCAGTACAGATACTTTGTTACTGGTCTTAATGAGATTTTACAAGTATCCAAACTTAATTTTTTTTTCTACATATTTTTCTGTTGTCTTTTTGTTAACAGTGTACTCCACATTTTAACCTAAATATCTTTGTGTACATTGTATTTTAACAACAGGCTTAATAATAAAAACAAAACAAAAAACCCCAAACAGCATTCTGCACACAGATACAAACCCCTCCAAGTGTTTCTTTCTTTCTTTTTTTTTTTTTTAACATCAGATCACTGTTACAACAGGCTCAGACTTCACTACCTCTTTCATTAGATCCTTGTGTTTTTGGAACTACAGATCATTATAAACTCTTTGATGGACTTAAACGTTTCAAACCTTTACCAAAAATTGTTCCACCTTTCCACTTTTGGGAAATATAAGTACAGTTGTACTGAAAGAAGATTATTACTTGGTCAAAATTCTTCTCACGGCTGGCAGGAAGGCCATAACAACAAACTGGCTTACTACAGACCCACCTAAATACAAACATTGGTTAGATATAGTACAGGAAATATGGGTGATGGGAGAAAAATGACTTTTACCTTAAGATGAAAAAAAGATGAGTTTGACAGAAAATGAGACAGATGGAAAGGATTTAAAAACAAAGACATCAGTGCTGAAATGATAATGTGATGCCCTTATTTTCCTTTTATTGTATTATTTGTGGAAATCTTTTGTTGAATACTGTAACCCACAACTGGCCTTGCTGTACTGTTTGTTGTATTTTATGTTCGTGAATATATAAAAAATAAATAATAAAGTCTCTAGCCTTGTACTTGTGTAAGTTTATGACAAATATTCTGTATAAAAATCATTTGTATTAATATATGGAGTACCTCAAGGCACTATGCTTGACACTTTGCTTTTTTTCCTCATTGAATTTCACCTCCTTGCCACATTATTCAAGGTTACGGGGTAAATTTACACTGTGGCCAGCCTATGGCACATCTGTGCAATAATCATGCTGTCTAATAAGTGTTACGTCCCAGCCTAGGGGTTCACGAGGACGTACATAATATGCTCAATTCGTTCACCACCAACTCCCAAGTTACAAAATCCAGACCAAAAACAAAACTAAAT
>JAQQZY010000007.1:8985663-8996166 GCA_030068375.1 Ostorhinchus rueppellii | reverse complement strand
GATTGATACCACTTTTTTCCAGACCAAGTACATGTACATTGGAGTATTTGCTGATACTGAGTACCGATATGAGTACTTAATAATCCCATTACTATTCTTGAAATTATTCCTTTTTTTAAATTATGCTTTATTGTCATTAGTCTGACTGGAACAAAGTGCTGTTACTGACATTTAATGCGTTGGAATGAGCGTTTGTCAATCGATCCACCAGAGGGCACCACTCTTAATTATCCACACTGGACAAATACCACAAAGAAAAGTAAAGCTTTTTGAGAAGATGAAGAAAGTCAGTAATCCCAAACATGGAGATGACAGAGGGAACACTAATGTGGAAACTAATGTTGCAGCGTTTCCACTTCCATATGTCACAGTTTTTCCACTTACACAGTCGCTCTTTGAACAGATTTAAAAGCAAAGCCTCAGGGGGTAGGGAAAAGATAAATGAGCATTTAGTTTCATTTTCACTTCTGTGGGCGGTGGTCCGTACCACTCCTTACCTCCATAGTGTTATAAGTAGGACATAAACCAGCCCAGCCCTGGGTAGTTGTCATACAGTAAATATGTCAGTAGTTTTTCACTAACTCACACAGATCCTCTTCTGCCACAGTTCCCGGTGGTATTTTCCATCTGGATACACATCCACCAGCACCTGGAAAATAGACAGAAATGCATCCACAAAGGATGGACAGAATGTTCTGTCCATATCCATCTGTGTCTTTAACATTACTTCCGGTCAGCGTCCCTTTTGTCACCGTTGTTTATTTGTAAAATCTCCACACTGCTGACATTACTCCTCTGTACCTACTGCACTTAACTACAAATGTCAGGCTGCGATAAGTGGTATCAATGTGGTTGTTCCGGAGTATTTTTTACAAGTATGTGCACAAGTATTCCTGCTCAGTATCGGATCCAATACCTGATACTGGGATCGGTATTGGTGCATCCCTACTTAAAATGTTAATGTTGAAACATTTGGGATGCACTAGATCAGTGTTTCCCAACTTTTTTGAGCCACAGCACATATTTTACATTAGAGAAATCACAAGGCACATTACTAAACAAAAATGTCACCAAAAGTATATTTATTGAAATATAATGCAAATCTAGTCTGAATTTACTTCCTCAGTGTGAAACCTGGGCCTGTTTAGTTGAACACAAAGATGATATTCTTTCAGGAATTGTAGAAAGACACACATGAATCTTCCTCAACTGATCTGAGCCTCTCTTTTTTCATCTTTACATCAGTCATGCTTGAAAACCCCACCTCGCATAGATAGATTATGGAGAAAGGGAACAGAACTGAAATAGCTTCATTTTCCAGAATGGGGAACTCCTTGGCAGCAGTCACCAAACACTCTACTGGGGGAGGAGGGGGGAGCACATCACACATTGGGGGTGCACATATGACATTGTTGCAGGGTGTTTGGAACAAAAAAGCTGATGGCTGCGTCGGCAAACCTTCAGATGGACCCCCAATTTACGGATATCCCCTGCCCCAACCCACAACCCAGGGCGTGCAAGTAACCCGGTAGTCCACGTATCACTAGTGAGGGGGCTTTATGCACAGAACACACAGCATCAGTGGCCGGTTCACTTTCATTTTCCAAATGGAAACAGGAGAGTGTTGTTGTAGAGTGGACCATTGGTGCATGCAGTCGTATGTATAATTATCACGCTGCTCGCTTACAGTACCAATCAGGGGAAATTGGATAATCTTCCATGGCCCACCTTTATGATTTCTTACAGCACACTTATGTGCCACGGAACACTGGTTGGGAAACACTGCACAAGGCTATCTGTTTCAGCCGAATATATGCCCATAGAAAATGAACGCATCTTAGTTCACTGCAAATGTCTTAAAGAACTATATATGTACACTACCGTGCATTAACATGTATTTCATGGAGTAGAAAATATAATGATTAGTTGCCTATAAATATTGGAATGGTGCAAAAAGTCAGGTGCAATGGACCACATATCAGAATGTTAAATGTTTATGCTTCTCATCCAACCACAATCAAATCCACTCTATTCAAATGGCGCAATTTATCTGGATAGGTTTTTTGTTTTCTTATATTATCAATATAATTAAAAGATATATAAATAAATAAGTGGGCAAAAATTGTTGTGTAAAAGTTTTGTCTTTTATTTTCTGCTCTTGGTTTTACCAGTTTTTGCAAACACAGTCGTGTCCTAGGCCGACAGCAGATGAACATTTAGTCTGTGTATACAATCACCAATAAAGATCTTTCAACTAAACGTGTCTTTAACTCTTTTGTTCAGACAATATGAAATTCATTGCATTGATTTTCTGATGTTTTATACCAGGTTTCATTCCGCTTGTCAGATGTTTCTAACAGTTTGTGCCGTTTCTTGTCATTGGGTCAGGGGTCAAACTAAATAGTGACTTTTAGAACCCATTTAGTTTAGTTTTTTGTGTCTTTTAAAGCTGTGCTCATATTCTCTGTATTTTCTTCTTTTATCAATAGAAAATACAATGAGAAATAAATATTTATGCTCATTTCAAACCTAGAGGTGGTCTAATACTTATGCACATTACTGTCTGGTAAGATTACAATAAATGACATTGCTATTTCATGTAATTTATTATTTCTCCTTGGAAAATGCTAAATTGATATGAATAGACTTCAACTTGAGCCACATTTGTGTCAAATATAATAAGAATGGCACTTGTGTCTAATACCTTTAAAACCACCAGCACCTGTGGGAACCCAGACAGCACCTAAACCCTCTAGACCCCTGCTTTTACAGTCACTGTTACATTAAGACTATTATCTAGCTACGCCGTGCTCCACCTTTTGTGACTCTATGTGTGTGTACTTCCACAACTCCAGTAAATCCAGGAAATATAGTGAGATGATTCTGTGCAAACTATTAGAATGAGACTTCGTCGCATAGGTGAAAGAATAACCCAATGAGCTTTAGAGTCCTAGACCCTCACTTTATGCCAGTATAGTGGGCCTTTATTGCTATTGCCATTGGCTAAGTATAGGATAACTGAGAAATAGTACACCCAGGAAGAGGGCATTAGCACATAAATCCCCCCACTGCTCCTTCCATTCCCCTTCTCTCGTTCTGTCACTTGCTTTCTTCCCTTACCGTCTCCCCAGCCTCCACCTGTGACTGCCTCGGGCTGCAGCTTTTTCAAATCCGCACTTCCAATGCAGATTGCATGCCAAATAGGAGGGAAGGGAAACAGAGAGACGCCGGGGGTGACAAACAGGATTACATGCTGTTTGCACCTGGCTGTCCCCATTAGAGGCATGATGACTGGGGAGGATCACATCCAGGACACCACTTCAGCTCTCTCTACACTGATGAACTCAGAGTCACACTGGAGTGGCATCAGCACCAGCAGGAATAGACTTTTTTTCAGCCTTTAAAACAGGCAGCTCACATATCACACACCTCTGCACACATATTAAAAAATACACATAACTTTGTCACGTACATCATTACACCACTCAGTTTTTGTATGGTTTTTTTACGGCCAGAAGAAAAGATTTTTTTAATGATTTCTCTGCGTCTCTTCCAATACTTTCTTCCATTTCCCATCATGCTCTTTTAGGAACACGTGCAGTGTGGGAGCATGGCCTGGAGTGCAGCTTTGCACTGTCTAAGTGGTATTTTCCTGAAGAACAGTCAGATTTCTCTTACACCTGTCTGGCATTTTGGTGACTTATCATGTGCCACAATTAAAATAGAAAGAAATATGCCTCCCAGTCTTGTGGGGCTATCTCAGTCACACCGGTGGAATAAGCCAAGTGTTTTTATTCAAATATCAATTTTTGGTTTTTGCACTTAAAGCTGCAGGAGCTGAAAGTAGGAGGGGGGAAAAATGCCAGAATTATGAGACACCATCCATCCGAGCCTCTCTCCTCCTCCTAAAAGTCCTGCTGTCCTTTCATGCTGTTATAGAAAAGTTAAGGTACTTTTCCAAGCTTCAATGTTGTGGTACAAATAAGGATCAATAAATAAATGTCATTGAAAACCATCCTTTTTTTTTTTTTTTTTTAAAGTTTTAAAACCATGTATTAACCATGGATTAAGACCCTGCTTTTTTGTTTTTTTAATGGATGTTGTGGAGCAGGGGTGGGCAACCCTGGTCTTCGAGGGCTAGTATCCTGCATGTTTTAGATGTTTCCCTCTTCCACACCTGATTCAAATGATCAGCCTATCATCAAGCTCTGCAGAAGCCTGATAATGACTGTCAGGTGTGCTGGAAGAAGGAAACATCTAAAACGTGCAGGATACTGGCCCTCGAGGACCAGGAACCCCCACCCCTGTTGTGGAGACTGATTTTCCATAAACATCATAGTAATCCTTCAGCGTTACATCCTATATAATGAGGTCAGTTTATAAAAAAACAACCAAAAACAAGTAATTAGTGTGGCAGTGTTCCAAAGGTTGAACTCTTTTTCAACTTTGTGCAATGTTATGATTTTAGCTCAATCATCACAATGCTGTGTCCTCAAATTTCACGCATATATGTCATTGGAGTAATAAATCGACAACACTATTGTTGGCATAATGGCATGTTGAATTCAATACTAAAAGGGCACCCCACCATATTAAAAATGCAACATATCAATGCAGCAGGAATACAAATCCAAAAAAATCCTATGTAATAGCAAAACACTGACAGTGGCCATCATAGATATGGAAAATTTTTCACAAAATTTTAAAAGAAAAAGAACTGTTGTGCATTAACAGTTGGTTGACCATCATCTTTATTGTCGGTCTTTTCTAGTTAGATGCCAGATTTCTTACGGTAACACACACATATTTGAGCTACAGGAACACATATGCACAAGGTATTTTATTGATACAGATTAACTTTATTGACACCCAAGAGAAAACAGAGAAAACTACAGAGCCCCTAAAGTCCCAAAAAGTGATACTTTTTAAATCTTGTGCGCACAATATAATCATCTTGTTGGAACAAGTTATTATCTTGTGCGCATGAGATAATTATCTTGTGTGCACAAATTATTACCTTATGCACACATGATATTTTGCGATGAACTTAAATACGTCTTTAACAACTTCTGATGCACACAGCAACACATAATGGAGAGAACGAATCTAATCAAATTGTATTTTCATCTCGGAACGTCATACAGGGAAATTCTTGCTGCTCTTGCACGAAGACACGGGACTGTTATTAGCAGGAATTCTTTGCTGCGCACGTTGAAGGAGAATGGACTCAGCCGACGGAAGGACTGCCCAGATTTAGGCTGTTGTCACTGACTTCATCCAGGAACAACTACAGGGTGCGGGGAAAATGCTTGGATACCGATGGATGTTGACAAAACGCCAAAAAACGGCCTTAAAGCAAAAAAGGAAGAAGTTAGAGTTATATTAGCTCAGCTTGATCCTGAAGGGTCAGCATACAGACTTCAGTAAAATAAATGAGTAGCAGAGCGCTATCTTCAGCCAGCTCACCCACCGAAAACATACAAATAAAGCAATGAACGCCGCCATATTTCAAACATACCTGAGAAATCAACAAACAATTAAAGCTGTAAACACAACTTATCCCGTGGCCTTCCAAGCATAGGTCTGTCATGCCTTACTGTGCACATAGGCTATTATCTTGTGCACACAAAATAAAAAAAAAATTAAAAAAAACCCCTCCTTTTGGAACTTTAGGGGCTCCTTAGGAACTAAACAAACACACAGCTAATAAACAGTGAATCATCAGCCCAGCTGTCATCAGACTACGGTGTTTTAGAGTCTGCTGTTGACAGACACAAAGGATCTTCTGTACTCAGTCCTGCATCTTAATAAGGTTAGTCGTCGACTGCAGCTGCTTTTCTGGTTTGTCAGAACGGAATGAAGGGGATGATCTGGATTCTCCAAGATGTCCTCCACCTGTATTTGGTCAGAAATCCTGAAGCTGGCTTTTACTTTCACCTCAATCTGAATGATATAATATTATAAACTCCTCCACCGTCTGTCAAAGCCTTTGTTTCTGCAGCTCTTGATAACCAATTTTGCTGCTGTTTCCCATTATATAAATCTGTCATTCTTCTATGATATGAAATCAATGAATGTTGCAGTCTCCTTATTGTTACGCACATGCAGACGTGTCATTTATTTACTTGAATTTCATTTTTATTGGCATCCTCTACTTTTTGTAGCATCTAGTTCATACTTATGTAACCTGCGTTGTGTAGTTTTGGGTTTTTTTCCCTGTTGTATCCCACCGGTGAAAGAAGGAGGAGTCTCATGTACCACTGAGATGGATTTATTCTGAACAACAGAAAGTATATCGTTGTGGGTCAGTCACAGTGGGTGGCGATGCTGGGTCTCCGCTATAAATTAATTTTTTTTGCTTAATTATCTTCTGCTTAGCACATGGCAACTGTTGCTGTAACGTAGAATTCAGAAATATTAGTTGGAATAAAACTGCTTCAAAATCATCACTATGTCATATGTGCTAAGATAGACTCTTCTCAAATTACAATTGAAATTTCTGATTAAAAAACCTTATTCATATGGAGGACCGAGCCGGTTACCTACCCAGAGCGTCCCTCATTGAGCTGACTGACTTATGTTTCCCCCAGCCAAACAGAGTAGCCCCTGACCCCATGACCATCCACACAACCGACATGTCAGAGGGTAAGTGGAAGCAGAACTCTGTTACCGACATACTTTTATTGTCGATGGTGTGTTATCTTAGAGTAGGTCTCCCACTACTGCTCAGTCACTCACGAATAAATAATTTATTACTGACCAAAAATACACTCAAGTACTTCATTATTTTGTTCTTATTTACCTTTAAAATTGCTACTGTCTGCCAACTACCAAATCTATTAGTTATCTCCATCACCTCCTGATGTTGCGAATATCAAAGCCCATCTCTGTTGTCCATTGTTATTCTGTTCTACCCGGCAGTTTGCGCAGTTCAAGTCATTAGAGGTTACAGCCAGTTCTCTCAATTTCCAGAAAAAGTCATCAGACAATTAAAACTTCTGTCACCTCTTTACATTTGCCAAACCCCCTCAGGCCTGTCTGCACCCATCAGCCTGCACCGTGTTTCCATGTTGCCACGACAACGATGGTCTACATCTGTGCCTTTTCAGCAGGTCTGATGAGAGTAGCCTCGAGTGTCACATTTTTAATTGAAATGGAGGTCAATTTGTGGTTACAATCATGAACATGACATGATAAAGAAGTGTACTTAAAAGTGGTGTGTCTAATAGAGTCATGGTGAGGACGAGTTAAAGCAAACCGTAACAGTTAAAGGGTTAGGTTTTACACCCAGATAAAGAACCTGAAAACCGTAATCATGTTTTATGGAAATTAAAGCTAAACGGAAACCTCAGAGAGCTAATTCATACTAAGAACACATCATTATTACTTTTACAGGTAATGCATTACAGTGCAATAATAACATGATATTTGTCTAATGATACACTGGTAATAATGTAGTTTCCCTAATAACCAATGAAAATTCTTGAAAATGGTTATTACCCATGGTAATTATGCAAAGTCATTTTATTGATAATATCCTTTATGTTTCAGGGTAATTCTGTTGAAATGATATGTTTGCTGATCATATGTTTCTTGTCACACTCCTGCGTTGACTCCTCTTTGGATCTCAGATTAAGAATTCTAGTGAACAGCGACCAAATACACATTCAACATCTGGAATCAACCTGGGACCTTTTATCTGCTTAATCTGGCAAAGAATGAGGCAGTAACAGACCACATCAGGATATTAAGCTGCTTGTCAATCATTTGTCCAATTACAAGAGTAATTAGAGACTCCGGAAATTGTAAGATTAAAATGGTTATGATTCCTTAATGATTGATGCAGTACTTTTGTGCAACCTGTGTTATTAAAGATGAAGTGCACACTTCAGTCACATCTTTATTTCTTCATTTCAGATACGCTGAGGTAAAGTTACAAAATTTGTGTCAAATACATATGAGCCTGACTGTATAAGAAACACTAAGATTGAAGATTTTATTGCTAGGCTCATGACGGCTATTGCTAATGGTATATATTGTAGTAGATTCCTCATTATTATGTACCACGTTACTTGGCTAGATTATCAATTCATGATGGTAGCTAGTGTTTTGTTAATCCTTTGCTTGCTAGTAAAGACCCTTTTACACTCAACATTAAATATACATATGTATATGGACAAAGCAGTTGGGAAATTGCATACAAGTTGGGTTTGAGCTGGAAGGCAGTGAAGAGGAACAGGTCTGTGCAGGACCGATTTTTGTGTGACGACAAACAAAACCATGAGTAAGTGATGTGGCAATGTTGTAGCCTAGAAATCTAGACCACATTGTGGCAGAAAATATTCTTGCAGAGTTTGTGGTCTAGCATCGCACAGGAGGAGCCCATCATTGATTGGACCAATCAAAATGCTCTGTGTAGCAAGTCATTGTGGCGGGCTTTGAACGATGACGACAGGGCTGAGTGAGGGCGAGATAGCGGAACAACCATAGAGAGCAACGAAGACGGATGTGGCTAATGAACGCTCTTGTTTGAATCAGCTTTTGTCGTCAATTTTGGAAGAGTTAGACTTGGGCTTTTCTTTGAAGGTTAAGCAGAAAGAAGCACTCAAGTCATTAGTTTTAAAAGTGGATTGATTTGTTGTTTTGGCCGGCTAATATACCAGCTGGCTTCGCTTGTAGCTCTGAATACATCACACTGTCGCTTGCTCTGATTGGTCATAGAACTAGCCTATTACGTGCAGGAACAGATTGAACGACAATGGTTGAATCCACCCACAGGCTTCAGCTCTGTCAATGGTCCAGTTCCAGACTATACAGGTCATGTATAGTTTGGTCTGCCAGGCTAGCAATGCTGCTGATGGGACAAATTATCTGCCAATTCTTCTACTTAGTGGCTCAAGGACATTGCATTGGCAAAACCTGGAAGAATAATACTCTGCATAATAATTGCAGAAACCATCAGCATCTGCACCATCTTCTTTTTTTTTTCCTTTCTGACTGTGCATGATCAAGATCTCGCCATCGCCATCTTTGCTGTTGTCTGAAGCTGACCCTGTGAACTCTGCACTGCCCTCTAGTGGATGTATTGCTTCTAACCGTGCCAATGTAAAGCATGTCTAGACAGTATTGGGTTGACAACATCTGAAACAAATGTACCTATTTATGTATGTAAAGTGAGCGTGAATGGGCCTTAAAACCTTGCGAATGTTAGTCTGACAGATAATAGTAACATTTTTATCTGGTTATCACCGTGTTACTTCAAAGCTTTAATGTGAAGTACTATTTTTGATGAGCTGTGCTAAAGCAACTGAGGTGCATTAATAATATGTATTGCAATAATCATTCATAGACATAACACTTAGGTTCCTTTTTGTGTTGTATTTAATTTTCCTGAGTCAAAGCCATATCAAGTCAAACTGATAATACAATATATCATCATGTTCCTCCAGAAACAAAGCAGATTTAATCCTAAGGAGAACACTGTTTCCAAGGACAGTACAATAAATGCTCACATACCTTTTGACTTTGACAGAAAAGCCATGGGGGCTTTCTTATGACCTCTGACCACTTCCTATTTACTGACATGGACACTTTTGAAACGTAGGATGTGAAAATTAATAATGGATTGTAGGAAAAATTTGAAGCTAAAACTGAGGTGATGAAAGATGAGAGATGAGTGTTTGGTTTTCGTCAGGTGTCTGTTGGCTGAATTCTGCACTTACTGAAGTGGAGTTACATCTCAGGCCCTGAGGCAGTGAAACAAGAGGGTACAACAGTCTAGACATGAGGAAATAAAATCATGGATAATTTTGTCTGTGTTGCTCAAAGACGGCATTGTTTCGGTCCTGGGAATATTCCTGACTTGATAGAAACATGATTGCTGCAATTTTTGTGTGTGTTTTGTTTCAGGCTTGCATCACTGTCTAAAATAACACCATGGTTATTTGCAGTGCCCTTGATATTTGGGATAAGAGGATTGAGCAGTGACTTGATTATGGAGGTGCTCAGGGCCGACGATAAGCACCTCTGTGTTGCCTGATTTTAGCAAAGTTTTTGACATGTAATGTTGGTATAAAACGTGTAATACTAGAAGGGCACTTAGAGCTCTGGCAATGCTCCAAGTCCACTTATTATCTCTACAGAATAATGTCAAATCACAAATTAGGAACTATAATTTTCTTTTTTTTTTTTTTTTTTGTCATTTGGTGTCACTGGAACCAAAAATGATCGAACTAAAGGGGGACATTTCCAAACGTGAAAACAGGTAGGTTATAAACACCTACCAGCCCTGGGACTTTTCTAAAGGAGACCCAATGCTTTTTTTTCGGGTTAAAATATAACTCTGGGCGACACGGTGGTGCAGTGGTTAGCGCACGCGCCTCACAGCAAGAAGGACCCGGGTTAAATTCCCGGGCGATCCTTGGGGCCTTTCTTTGTGGAGTTTGCATGTTCTCCCCGTGTCTGCGTGGGTTTTCTCCGGGTACTCCGGTTTCCTCCCACAAT
>JAQQZY010000007.1:8908225-8921376 GCA_030068375.1 Ostorhinchus rueppellii | reverse complement strand
CCGTTGACTTAAGTTTTCATTCTTGCATTAGCTTTATTGAATTAATTGTTTGAATTAATTTGCACTGAAACTTTGTATAAACAAAAAAAAAAAGAAATCGTGGTTGAAATCAAAATCGCAATATTTGCCAGAGAAATCGCAAAACAACTCTTTTCTTGAAATCGTTCAGCCCTCGGCTCAGTGTCAAGCACTGGGCTCCTGGGCTTTTTGGAGCCAGCATCTAGTGGCTGTCAGTTGAACTACACTTTCCGACACACTGGACATACACGAAAGTACTGGGACACTTTGAAAGAAGGTGATTCTTTGCTGACAGTACACTGGGCCACGATGGATGTCAACGTCATATTGCATATTTTCTTAATTTTGCTCAACATTTCAACAAAATAATTTAAATGTTCGACGACAAATATATTTGTCACGTTATTGACTAACTCTCTCTTACTCTCACGAAGAAAAATCAGCCTTAAAATAAACAGAAATATTGATTTGATATTTATTGTGATTATTATTGACAACTAACATGAACATTTGTGTCATGATGTGCTGACATTTTTGTTCATTTTTGATTTGCCTTGGCTTGAGCTCTTGGTGTAACATAGTTATAGTTATATAGAAATAGCAAACTGTAGAAGTACACAACTAAGAATCCCTACAAACTGAACATCCACTGCCAGCTATTTTTCCTTTTTTTTTTTTTGGCTTCAGTTATTAATAAACTCCCCACAGTCTTCTACTTTATCCCATATACAGTGCGTCTGTACCTGTCCGGTCAAGACACTGTTTAACAGGAGACACCTATGGCTTCACATTCAGCGCTGCATACTTTTATCGTGTCTGTGTCGCACTTAATTCCACAAAGCTCCGGTCCACATCGAAGAACACGGTCCAATGAAGCACGACAGACCCAATTAACCCCAATCACTTATGTTTACTATTAATAATCGGGGTTCCTCCACTATTGTGCTCAAATTGAGACACCGAGATAACTGTAGCTGTAGAGTGCCTCTTCCACATGCACTTATCTCCTTTTCCTAAGTGTTAAAATTGTTAATGAAGCTTGCAGCTAAAAGCTTGCACTGTTGGAGTTCATCTGGGCCCCATTTCTGTCTTTACACCTGGCAGATTTGGGCTTTTAAAGAGCTGCATTTGGGATGATGACTTGCTGGCATAGTGAAATGTTGCTGCAGCTACACTTGCGTATGTCATCCACCTTGGCATGAGCATGCCTCCTAGGTGTTTTATTGCCTGTAAGTCCTCCAAATTAAAACACACAGAACTGAAATATTGAACAGGCCGAACTTAAAAGCTCATTAACAAATGGTGTAGTTCAGCATTTAATCAAAGGCTCCATCTGTTGGGACAAATCCCCCATGTGCTGTTGTGAAAGTAAATGCGTACAGGCAGAAAGGGGAGTAAAGGAGGACAGATAGCTGCCAGTCATGGATGGAAAAGCAGTTTATACACTATTAGATAGAGAAGCCATATGATTGGACTGTGGCTGTCAGTTGTATTAATTATTTGTGATCAGCAGATGAAGCTGTGAAAAGAAATTGTCAATCAATAGAAAACACCGCAAGGCCCATTGTATCCTGGAATTGCCTGTTTACTTCATTGCAATTACTTTTGTTTTGTGTAACTTAAAGTTCAGAGAAAGACTTAACAAATAGAAAATCTATTTGTCAATTTATGAACTACACACTGAGCAGGAAGGAGAGCTTGGCAATTAATGCAGCTTTATTAAACTTTTACTCTCGAGACTTGCAGTAGAATTCCCCTCTAATATATATGAGATTATGGGGCTGTCTCCAAGTCCATATACTAGAAATTACCCGCAGTATTCAATAATGGTGCTGGAGAGTTGGGTCGCTTCTAAGGAGCAGATTATTCACCCATAAAAGCCTTTCAAAGCTGTGATGGGCTCCCTTTATCACAAGCAGATTATTGTCACTGAACATGCAGTCGAACACGAAATGTAGTCTGATGAAAAACATGAGAGGTTTGTGTCAATAGCAGTCAAGATACAATACATTCACCACAGAGAATCGTTGTTCTACTCACATTACACTAGAGGTACACTGGTAACCGTATCCAAGGTGAGAGAGCTGTGACCCAAACAGTCAAATGATTAAACAATACTTTTTATACACTTGACCGATGCCTCCTGCCAAGGCTTGTGGCAGCGCTATTGTTGAACAGCATCTAGCTTTTATCTTTACACAACCACAAACACATACTGCCCAGCACATACACACATAAACACACATATGCATAGATCTACACTCATACATACTGTATATGTAAGTCTATTTATATTTAATCTAGTAGCTAGAAATAGGCTCCAGCACCCCAACAACCATCCCAAGGATTAAGCAGCTTGGAAAATGAATACACACACACACACACACACACACACACACACACACACACACACACTTGTTCATGTTCCAACAGCCGGCTTGTTCAAGTATGTGGGGATCTTAGTCACAAGTGAGGGTAGGATGGAGCGGATGGTCAACAATCAGATTGGGGTGGCTTTAGCAGTAATACAGACGCTAAACCAGTCCATTGTGGTGACGAGGGAGCTAAGCTGGAAGGCGAGGCTCTCAATTTACCGGTCGATCTATGTTCCGACTCTCACCTATGGTCATGAGCTCTGGGTCATGACTGAAAGAATGAGGGAGTGGATACAAGTGGCCGAAATGAGTTTCCTTTGCAGGGTGGCCAGGCTCAGCCTTAGAAATAGAGGGATGAGTTTGGACATCTGGGAGGAGCTCGGAGTAGAGCCGCTGCTCCTCCATATCAAGAAGAACCAGTTGAGATGGTTCGGGTGTGAGGGTGCCTCCTCGAAGCCTCCCTGGGGAGGTGTTTCGGGCATGTCCATCTGGGAGGAGACCTCGAGCCAGACCCACAACATGCTGGAGGGATTATATCTCCAGTCTGGCCTGGGGATGCCTCGGGATTCCCCTGGAAGAGCTGGTGGAAGTGGCTGGGGAGAGGGCTGTCTGGGCTTCTTTGCTGAAGCTCCTGCCCCCATGACCCCAACCCAGATAAGCAGAAGAAGATGAGTATGAGGACAATATTGTTCATAATTATGCACTTACCGTGCATCTGTACATACATAATTATACTTGTATACATTTGGCTTGTTTTGTTACCACAAGTCTGAAAAGGAGTGGGAAGAAGTAGAACTCTTAAAGAAATTTAGAGTTGGATCCTGAAAGTAGTGGCAAAAAACTTTATTGTCCGAAAACAAAAGGTAAAGCTTGTGTTAAAAACACAGCAACGCATGCTGGCAAGCGTTGCTGTGCTATTAACTCCAGCCTCTGTGAATTAATCTACAGGCCCACATGAAATAAACACCTTTTAAATTCTCTAACCAAGTGAGTGCCTGGATTTTTGTCTTTTTCTATTGGTTCCTGCCCTCTCCACAAGCACCTTTGGTTTGCTGAATACCAATAGCTCCCTGTGAAATTGTTTTTGTCGTAAAGGTTGGGTGTTGAGGAGTCAGTCCAGGACAAAAGGCTGCTGTAGAGTCAGGGGAACATGGATAGAATGACATGGCAAAGAGCCAAAAACAGGTGGATGAACTGAAAAGCAAGGAACACCGAGGACTGCACACAGTGGAATCACTTGGCGAGTGGGTGTTGGAGAAACCAGGCTTATATGTAGGGAGATGATGACTGAATAGAGGTTTGTCAGTAGCCACGCCTCCTCACACACCTGTTTTGTTTGCTTGTTTTGTTCTCCCTCCCCGTTATGTTTTCTTTTCCCTATAGAACCACCATAGGAACATTCTTTCATCTTCTGAGCCACTTTATTCTTGAGAGGGTCGCAGGGATGTTGGAGTCTATCCCGGCTACCTATGGGTGAAGGCAGGGTTCACTACGGATGTGTCGTCAGTTCATTGTTGAGCTGACATAGAGACGAACAACCAATGACTGTCACATTCACATCAATGGGTAACTTAGAGAAAGCAATGAACCTGTATTAGTGCATGTGTTTGGATGGTGGGAGGAGTACCCAGAGAGAACGCATGCAAACATGAGGAGAACATCTAAATTCCACACAGAAAGGTCTACCCCTGTTGTCTGAAGAACATTCACAACCATGAAATGCATATTATAACCGTAACATGACAGATGCATGATGCATTCATTTTGGCTGCAATCATATCAGTGTCATTTTTGTGCCTAAATCCTGACCAAACTAAGTCCTGTCCGAAATAAAATATCTTTCTCTAATACATGAAATGCTCCAGGAGGGTTACCAATAATAATAATAAAAATAATAATAAAAAAAAAAAAATAATAATAATAATAATAATAATAAATTAGATTTTTATTGCGCTTTATAAGTCACCTTCTCAAAGCGCTTTTACATTATTTATCCATTATTCATTCACTCTCACATTCTCCCTCTCGTGGTGGTGGAAGCGTGGCTGCCATTTTGCGCCTCCGACCACCACTGCACATTCACACGCATTCATACACCAGTGGGAGTGACACCAGGGCAAATCCCCCTTACCAACAGGCAAATTACGGTTTACATTTAGATTTAATTTAACTAATTAACCTTTTAAAGGAGTAATATTTCGCTTTTTTAAATGGAATTATTCATTTTCAAACATTTCCCTGTGCTTTACATAAACTGTAAATGCTCTGTTTGGGTCTGAATTCTTCATTCATTCAACTCCACAGGTCCATCTTCAACACTATTTCTGAGTAATGACACCAGAAAGGTGGTTTGGAGCGCTGGCCCTTTAAATGCACATGACCCCACCCCCTCCAGGTCATTAACTGGGCTGCTCTGTCCCGTTCTGATAAACAATTTTGTCGTACTCAGAGAAATGTTCTTCGGAAGTCTTGACCGTAATATGCAAATATTGTGACGGAACAAATTAAGAAGGAATTCAAGCAGATTGTAGAAATCCACTCCATTTTTGCCAAAATGAATACAGGTGGTCCTCGGGTTATGAATGAGTTCCGTTCCTATACTGGCGACGTAACGTAAGTCGGAATTAACCCTTTAATACCCCCTAAATCTCTAAATAAATATCCAAATACACGTATTATACTTCATATTCATTCAATTCAGTGTCTCGCCTTTCTCCGACCTTTTGATGATATCCAGCTTAGTTTCCATCGTAATGGCTTTCCTCTTGGCTGGACCAGCATCGCTAGGAGATCCTGCATTCTTTTTTGCGGCTATGATGTGAAAAAGGAGGGTGACAAAGGCGAGGATACCGACAAAATTACAGAGCACAAACACAGACACTGTACACTCTACGGTACACGACTACAGTATGGAGCTGGAGACAAAACGGCGGACGGGACTCAGGCATCGTAAAGTCGAAACAGCGGAGGTCGAGTACAGCGTAACCCGAGGACCACCTGTATAAAGATAGTTTTGCAGCACCTGGAGGGTTCAAATTCAAACTTTATGAACTATTAGGGTCAAAATACACAAATAAACGAACCTAAGACTCATAAAAGTGGGTTTCACAAAGTATGACCCCTTTAATGATACTCAACCTTGATTTTTAAAATGTCATTAAATTGCTTTAAATGTTCTACATCTACATTTCTGAAATATTTGGGTTGGTGGGTTGAGTAAAATATGACCCCTTTAAGGGATTGAACCCAGGACCCTCTTGCTGAGAGGCAATAGTGCTGACCACCAGTGACTGCAAGGCCATTATTTTTATTCAAAGGTTAACTCGCTTTATTGTCCTCATAGGCAAATTCAGCCTCTGCATTTTACCCATCCTAACACACACACACACACACACACACACACACACACACACACACACACACACACACACACACACATAGTAGGAACACTGAGCTGATGTTGGAGGTACTTGCGGTCCAACTCCAGATTATCGCAACTCCGTCATCAGATGGATGGAGCAGAGAGAACAGGCCAACTCAACACAGAACCTTGTTGATATGAGGCGTTAGTGCTAACCACTACACCACCGCATCGCCCCGAGGTTCTATTGAACTCACATGCAGTCTGATTCTGACTTTACTTTTCTGAATTTATTAAATATAGCTTCAGTGCAGAGTGCATCTTTTCTTTTGGCATGGAACATTAAAGTTTCAAATGGATTTGTTCCCGGTGACAACCACATGTATTTTATGGATCCAACCTTCAGCCATCATCGTACTCCTTTCAAATAAAACTTGTATTCCAGTCCAAGCACTGGAAGCATCTGAGTGCACAAAACAAAAGTCTATTTTGTGAAGAGAGACAAAATGCACTTAAAGCCTTGTTTTTCTCTTGAGGATCCACTCTGGTTTCCATTTTTTTAAGCTGCTACATAGAAACGGTATGTCTAGACAAACTGAAGACCAAAACATAAAAATTAAGCTCAGCTCTCATGGGGTGTTTATTATCAAAGCATTCCTGTCTTCAATAAGAAAGCACAGAGTGGTTTTCAACTAAACTTTGCAAATTACTGATAAATTCACAAGGGTTTAAAAACACTAATGCTCTCTGCAGTTCTCACTAATAACTATTCATCTACAGGTAAAATGAATCCCAGGGGAAATACCTTTTATGTTGTGTGCATGCTACCCTTTCATTATGCTAACTATTAAATAAGTTAACAGTGTTCTTCCAGTGGTACCTTGTGTGCTGATCTTTCCACTGAGAGCCTCTTGGGATTGGTGCCTCTATGTTATAACTAATAAAAGCAAAGGATAAGAAGATTTGTGATAAATTATAATGAGTGACTTTAAACACCAATGAAATAAGGTTCAGTGCAAACAACGGGGGTGATCGGGACCTGAAACCCCACAGAGAAATCGTGAAACCGTGATTTCAAAGGGGGCTCCTGGAGGGATGTGGGAGCATAAGAGCAGTGAAGTAAAGCACTTAGAAGAAGAAAGCTATAGAAGGATTGGTGATTTGAGTACACTATAGAAGAAAAGAGGGCTGGAGCCTATTTAAAGCAGATCTTAGGGCTGTTTTCCCCCCCGTTTTCAACAGGGACCTTGGCTGAGCATCATCAGGGGATGCCTGGAGGAGGCCCTGCATCAGATGTGTAACACCATTTTCCATCCTCCATAAACACTCCAAGACAGAGCCTTTTATAGTTATGCTTAGTGATATTTTCCCCAATTATTATGCATTTTTAAGAGCCACGAGAAATAGCTGCCATTATTATTGCTGTCCTGTTCATGAATAATAATTTTGTTGAATTATGTGATCTCATTTTACTTATTAATATTGCAGAACCAGGAAACCACAACGGAAGATATTTCTAAAGTCTGACTAGTTTTGGTACGGGGGGACAGTTTTGGGCAGGTGTTGTAAGTTTCTTTTACAGTGTTTTGTAGAACTGTCGGCTGGGGAGAGCAGGAGAAGTGCACTGACCATAAGGTATTCTCCTAAACTGAAATGAGAAAAACATTCATTCACACACACACCCCCAGCAGATCAAAAGTTTACAGTTTTTCCTGCTCTTTGAACTTGAAGATGAGGCCTGCTGTCATATTTGTAGCTGACTTAACTAAGTTTACCTCTAAATGTTTAGGGGAGAATCTTAACTGCTGCATGTGTTTGTTTGTTTTTTTTTTTTTCCTCTTTGGCGTTTAACCCTTTTAGCACCATAATAATATATTTGTTAAAACGCCTGGTCTTTTAGGGAAATAGAAAACTCTAATAAAGAATGACAACACAGCTTTCAAGTAGGGCTGGTGACGGTCATGCACTAAATAGTAAAATATTTGGCTGCAAGAATAAAATATGCATCAATCTCATGAAAAGTTGACACCCTGTTTGTGGTGTTAAATTATGAGAATAAATGCAGACTAAAACAAAAAAACACCAGGTCTTTTTTGTCTATTTTTGTCAATAATTGTGTCAAAAAATACCCTATGTGTAAATAATTTACACCCTTTTTCCTGCTGAAGTAGAACTTCCAAAATCTGTCAAGTATTTACCATAGATAGATAGATAGATAGATAGATAGATAGATAGATAGATAGATAGATAGATACATACATACATACATACATACATACATACATACATACATACATACATACATACATACATACATACATACATACAAACATACATACATACATACATACATACATACAAACATACATACATACATACATACAGGGAAATTCAGGAATTCCAAATACAACTGACCAAGATTACATTAAGCACACAACACATACAGATACAGTTGCACTGCCGAGTCGCTCCATGAAAAAGCGCCACGTTTCGCAGATTGGAAAAGGAAAACAACAGGGTTCGAGGTGAGAAAAAAAGACAAATTCCAACCCTTAGTTGTAGTGTACGTGTTGGAATTTGTGAAAAAAAATCCTAAAATACTTCCTTAAATACCTAAAACTGTGTGTTATTAGAAGCAAAGGACAAAAACAGAATTGAATTGTCTTCAAATTTCTTTTCATACATTCTTGAAAAGATTGAACATTTCTGAGATCGCAAAAATCTAATTCAAACTATTTCACAACAACTCAGACAGTTTGACATTTCTGGAGTTGTCCGAGTCCATGTTCCAGGCTGTTCTATTTGTCAATATCCAGGTGTTTTGTTTTATTTTAGCAGTGGTAGTTTATGAAATAATTCCTGTCCAGCTGAAGACACAGACCCACATGACACACATCACACATCCAAGGTGGGCTTTTGTGGCACAGAGGGCACTTTTTCCTTCCCAAAAACGGTCTTTTGTCCGTGCACTCATTTTTGTTGGTTTGGATAGGGAAGTGGCCTTGAGTAATAGCATCAGAAAGCCCTGTTTCACAGTTTTCAGGGGCAGTTTGAAGGATTAAAACTGCACGAAGTAGCGAGGAGTTATGGTCATATGAAATATGCAAGCACCACAGGGTGACCATGATCCTGTGGTTTTAAAAGGGTTACTATTTTTGTCACATATTGGATAAACAAACAAAAAATTAGTGGTTATTCACATTCTTAAACAAAGAACTTATTATTGAACTTGTGATCTTGTTTCTTTCAGAACAGATGTAACTTTATCATTAATAAAGTTAATTTAATGTCTACGTTGTATAAATGGGAGAGAGGGTGGGATTTAATAAGTTTTCTTCTTCCCACTCCTTTTCGAGCAGTACTTATTGAATTTGTTGTTATTGCTGATGTATTTGACAAGTGCTTATTTATTTATTTATTTATTTTATTTATTTATTTTTTTATGTCTTGATATTTAAAAAAAAAATGTATTCATTTTTCCCTTAAATTTACAAAATATCTTGTGTATCTGCTCTGCCATTGGATCTTTGTATTCATGAAATGTTTTGGTTCTTTCCTTTTGCTCGAAACAAAACAAACAAAGAACAGTCAACTTTAATGTTTTGATCACACTTTGTGCTTCTCTAATTTGGAATTGATGATCGTCTGAATAGAAATATAGAGACAGCCAATTAAAGGCAGTGATGATGCAATTTTTTGTGTTCGTTTGCACGTTTGGAGGTGTGTTAAAAAGGTGTTTTCTGCAAATTGTACCTGCTTCTGCAAATGAATATTCTCTAGTGTACCTGAAAAGAAAAGAAAATGGTGGCACGTTGGTTCAGTGGTTTGTTTCCAGTGATTTGTGTGGATTTTGAATACTCTTAGTATTATTATTGCATCTTTTACGTTAACATACAGTTTCTAACTCACTTTGATAGAACTTTCTGTATGATAGGGCTGTGATTTTGATCATGATTTCGATTTTGTCGTCAATCTCTAAACTCATATAATCGAGTTGAAACCATTTATTTTCCATTTTTCTTCACACAATTTCTGAGAGACATGCTTGGGCAATACATTCCATTCCATTGCAAAACAGCTCTAAAGTACATATTTGTAGCCAAAATGTATTTTCAATTTGAATGTTTTGCATAAAGAATCAATAACAGTGTTTTTTGAGGGAGAGAAATGCTGAATAAATGCATGATGAAACTCAAAATTAATCGTTTGAATAATCGTGATTTCAATATTGACCAAAATAATCGTGATATTGATTTTTTTCCATAATCGAGCAGCCCAACTGTACGAGCATTACATGTTCTGCCCATGTCCAGGTACTCCGCCTTCCTCCCAACCATACGTGTGAATATCACAGCCAATGGTTGTCCATTTGTATATGCCAGCCCTAAATTACTCTAAATTATCAAGACCTCTACAATTCAGGTGGCTAATGCTGTTTTTCTTGTTTTGTTTGTTTTTAATTTGTTTACGGCGCTGTTATTGGAAGTGGAGTTGGTTGTTGTTGAGATTAACACAGTCTTTAGCACTCCTGCATCCTAAATAGCACTGCTCTTCTGTTTGTAACATCCCCCCCTTTTGCTATTTTCTATGTGTCCCCCTTAACTCACCATGGTACAGCACTGACCTTCCTGGCTCTTAATAGGAAAATCTAATAAAGAATGACAAGCTAGCTTCCAGAGAGGGCTGGTGATGGTCACGCACGAAATAGTAAAATATCTGGCTACAAGAATAAAATATGCATCAGTCTCATAAAAAGTTGACACGCTGTTTGTGGTGTTAAACTATTAGAATAAATGCAGACAAAAAAAAAAAAAGTATGTCAGCCCTGTCATGACGTGGAGACATATCCAGGTGTACCCCACCTTTACCCATAGGCCTTTGGGATAGGTTCCACCACACCTACAGCCCTCACAAGGATTAAGCAGATCAGAATATGGATGTGTGTATTGACAGAACTGACTAAAAAACCCCACTTTGTCTCAGTATGTTTTTGTGCATGTCATAGCTCCTCCACCGACAGTAAATACACCTCACCTGTTTAATGGTGCTTTTCCACTGTGAACCCTACACCAGTCCACTCGGCACACTTCGGCATGACACGACTCTATCCACTTGTCGAACCGGCATGGTTGTGTTTCCACTGCCAGTCGTTACTACTCAGGACGAGTTGAAGTGGGTGGAGTTGGCACTGCCATGCCGTCATTTTCAGGCGACTAATAAAGTCTCCTGCTGTGGTCAGTAAAGTAAACAACAACGATGGAGGCACTGGATAACATTGATGTGGTACTGCTGCTGTTGTTTGCGCAGTGGTTTATTGTGACTGAAAACGCCAAAAGATAGACGGCAGGTCTGTCTGGCAGGTGATTATTTCAGATCCCCAAGCTTCGTCGTGCGTATGACAACATTTCCGCTGACCAATCAGTGGACAGCACTGTTCACGTCACACTTTAGTGCCGGCTCAGCACGGCTAGACCCACCTCTGAAATAGGTATGAAAAATCGTAACGGGTCCCAGGTCCGACCCCCAGTGGAAAAGGGCCATATTGGGGTGGAGTCGAACCGAGCCGAGTAGAGCCGTTACGGAAACGTGCAGTGGAAAAGGGCCAACAGGACAGATATATATATAAGGAAGGACACCTCTCACACCTGTTCTGTGCATGACAGTGACTAGACGAAAGCTTTTTGTTGAGCTCGTACTTGACAGATGTTGCTATATTCTGCGTCAAACAAATTTTTCCTCAAAGCTTTGATTAAAGCAGTGGTTTCCAACCTTTTTTTGGCCCCATTTAAACATCACAAATTTCCGGTGACCCCAGACATTCAAAATGGAGACATTTTTTTCTTGGAGATGTCTTAGCAGGACCAGGTGGGCAAGGAAATCTATCCATTTCCATGAATGGTCTGGTTTTCTGACTGCGACTGTGGTTGAAGTGTAGTAATGGATACAGGCATGTGATCAAGTCAATCAAGATATGCCCTCCCTGATATTATATCCTGCATTTTGTTTGAACTTCATTTTTTATTAGGAATAGTGTGTGGTGTTTTTATTATAATGAAATGTATATTAAATCATGAAAAAAAATGTTTATTAGTCATTTTATGTTGTTTTAGTTTTTTGTTTATCAATAACTAGAAATTTCAGGCAACTCCAGTTGAATTCCAGGCAACCCCAAGGTTGAAAAACATTGGATTAAAGGCTTTCAAAAGACTTTCCTCTTCATCACATCTCATTGGCAGGCTGGTGCCTGGTTAAATAAAGGTTACATTTATATGTTTTGAACATTATGAGGGTACAGATTGAAAGGAAATACAAGAAAAGACAAGGCTGCTACTGTGTTATGGTAGCTCAGGAGTGTGTGCTTGCAGTATTTGTAAAGGTCCAGAAAATATTCTTTTTAAGCATAAATTAGCTGATTGTTACAAATGTTAAAGATGTATGTGAAGTGGTCAAATCTGTGGGAGCAAATAACGGACACCAACGGGATCAAGTGCACTTGATTCAATGTGTAATCTTGATCACTGATGGACAAACGAACAAATGCTGCTTAAATGTCATGCATTTATTGAAGCTCTAAGTTCTATTTTATTCCATATCAGCAGAGATTAATCATGTTTGTATCTGAGAAACAGTGTGACATGTCTTATTCTTTTTAGTGACATGAGAGAACTCCATAAGAGACACCTTTCATCACTTCTTTGGTATATAAAAGACATGAGTTTGACTGAACTATGCAAAGTGCCACTTCAGATGAGTGGAACTGGTCTTTCTGGGTCATTTAATCAGAGGCACTGGAAACTGATTGGTCCCATGTTGACACAGTGATCTGCCTGCCCCCGCTACTCTGCACACTCGTCTCTTCTCTGTGGGATTTATAGCCCGAATGTGAAGTTTAAACCCAGTTACACATCAGCGGTCGAGCTGCAGAGAGAGTATGATTCACAGGCTGTCTCCCAGTATAATAAAGCTTTGATAGGTAATTTTATTAATAATATACAGCTCTCATTCAAGTTCAGTCCCTCTCACCTACTGTAGTTACAACCAGTTTCAGATTATGGACTGGAGGGGGGGTCATAACTTATATTTGATGCTTAACAACAATAAGAAGAAGCCCTTTGCACATCCTGCTTACTTTTCATGATGGACTACAAGTCCTTGTGGGTTCTTTTCTCCCCGATATTAAAACTTAAGAACTCCAACACCCTGGACACTATACAGTGGCATTTTGTTTGTCTTTTATTTTTATATTTCATTCTGAATTTATATATGAGCCTGAGGGTTCTGTGCAGGATCTTAGCTGTTCCCAGCATTGCGCTCTTTTGGACTCAGATCTCTGATGTATTTCCTGGTATCTGCTGGAGCCATCCTCCCAGTTTGGGGGTCACTGCCCCTAGTGCCCC
>JAQQZY010000007.1:8864167-8875248 GCA_030068375.1 Ostorhinchus rueppellii | reverse complement strand
AATCTAAATTGCCCATAGGTGTGAATGTGAGAGTGATTGTTCGTCTCTATATGTCAGCCCTGCGATGAACTGGTGACCCTAGTGAGGATAAAGCGGGTATAGAAGATGAATGAATGAATAATGACTTTTATAGTGAAGTAACTCCTTTACTAACTCAGTTACTTTTTGGGAGAAGTATGTGCCCAACACTGGTCACAGTACAGCATTACATTCTTTCAAAGTCATTATAACCCAAGTCCCACCCACAACATCCCTGCTGAGGAAAAATAAATAAATAAAAGGGGGGTTTGCTCTGATCATGAGAGTTGCAGATGTAAAATTTGCACTTCACTGTCCAAGTAGACTAACTATGGAGAGGGGAGTGTAGTTAGTTTGTCGGAATAAGTCCGTAAAGGGTCCCAGGTTTTAAAAAACTTCATGGTTGACCCTCTGAAGAAGAATTTAATCTTCAATTTTCAGAAACATGATCATGTCAGATGGCCACACTGATGCTTTTGGCGGTGTTAATGACTTCCCTTCCATCAGTATCCTTCTCCTTGCTATTAAAGATGAAAAGGCGACAATGTTTTCTTTGTTTTTGGCATTAGAGAATCTCCTCTCCCCTGGACTCCAAATATGGCTGTCATAGACATGGGTTGTACATTTAAATCAAAGGCTTTGTTTACGATCCTAAACAACTTTATTTATAAAGCACTTGAAAACAACCACAGTGGACCAAAGTGCTCTACAGAAAAACAAATAAAACAGAATAAATAATATACAAGAATAGATTCTAAATAAATAAATAAATAAAATCTTTACTATGAAAAACAACAACAAACAAGAACAATAAAACCAAAACAAAATAAAACAATTGAATAAGAACGACACCTTTAAAACATTTCACATGGTCTAAAAAGCCAAGGAGAAAAAAATGGGTTTTCAGAAGGATTTAAAAACAGACAGAGGAGGCCTGTCTGATATAGAGAGGGTGCTCGTTCCATAGTTTAGGAGCTTCACCCCTGAACTTGTGCTTAGTTTTAGGAACCCTCAGGGGCAGGTAATGGTTGATTACACATGCTGAATTGGCTAAAAAGACTGATGACAGCTTTAATGACGGCCAATCACAGAGAACACACCAACCAGACTAATGGCACCGACCTTGCCAGACTGCCCCACAATGTCCAACCGCCAAAAATCAGGTTGGTGTATCTCCACCCAAGTTGTCACAAACTTCATCTTGGCCCTGACCACCTGTAGTCTTGTAGTAGTTTTCCACGTTCAGGTTACCTCTACAGCAGGGGTGCCCAACCCTGGTCCTCGTGAGCTACTATCCTGCATGTTTTAGATGTTTCCATTTTCCAGCACACCTGATGGTCATTATCAGGCTTCTGCAGAGCTTGATGATTGTCTTATTATTTGAATCAGGTGTGTTGGAACAGGGACACATCTAAAACATGCAGGATAGTAGCACCCCTACTCTACAGTGGCCATTTTCACCACGCAGGTACCAGACAATATATGTGGACCAAACCCATGTTGTCCAAAAATTGGAGAACATGGATTCGGGGATGTTCTATGTGAGTAAAATCCTTAGTAAGAGGCCGTTGAGGTTTGGGGAGGAACATTAGTAGAATTAGTGGACGCCTGGATGGTTGGTGACACCTTGTTCTCAAACGCTGACCTCGACCCTTTTTCATTCGTAACTGTGGCGTGGTCTCATGATCCATCAGACTGACCCGGTTCCATCAGAAAATGATGCCAAGGACACTGACACAACCTCAGATCACGACAGACCTTGGCTTCTGGACTTGTTGCTGGTTATGGTCTGGATGATCTTTTTCACCTTTGGTCCGGAGCAGAAAGCATCCATTTCTGACCTGAATCAGCTGATCCTAATCCACTTCTCCACTGAGTAATGGTCCAGCCCAGATACCCCCAAGACCAGAACTGCCAACACCACCTCTGGATACAGTTAACGTAAGACTTCCTTTCCACAGTAGAGTCTGAAGTGGCATTTATGGATGTAACTGTGCTCGACAAAGGTTTGCTCCAGTAATCTCTGTAAGCCTCTGTGGTTCTATCAGCTACAGATGAACACTGCTGGAGTGTCATGTTGTCTCATCTCAGAGATCACAATGTTCAGCTGCACTGTTACTCTAAACACACTGAAATACGTTCAGATTCTGCACCATTCTATGCAAAATAGAGCGTGAAATATCCAATACCATCATTGTGTTTCTTTGAAGAACATCAGCTCTAAATATTTTTAGAATTTTCTCATGCTTCTTGGACCTTCTAGAACTCTATTTTTCCCACAGATATTCAAATCACATTTTCATTTATTTACTTTAACCCATTACTAATACTAAATTACCCCTAATCTCAATTTTTATTAGAACGTCTTGCATGATTGGATGTGTATTTACAAGTGAATCAAAGTTGACCAGAAAAAGAAACAAACAGAAATCCACTTTAACCCTGTGATACATGAATCATGAGAACCTTAGTCAAAATGTTTTTCTTGAGTGTTTTTATTCCTCCTTCGGCATGAAAAAAAAAAAAAACAGTGTTATTGATATTTTTTTTTAATGAACCTATATTTTTATGGGGTTACAAAAATGTCCACTCAGCTGGACACCATGTGTTTAATTTTCAAAGCAAAGAAACGCGTTTAAAAAGCAATATCAGAAAGTGATAAACTGTGTGAAAACATTTTTAATGCAGTTAATTTAATGTTTTCTCACATTTCAACATACTCTAAAACTATTTATTATTCACTTCATGGAGACAAAATGCAAAAAAAACCCCAAAAAACCCCAAAAAACAAAAAAAAACAACCAACTATTTGTTTAAGAAAACTGTTAATTACAGTCTAATAAAAACTCGCAATTGATTTATACTGCAGCCCTGTGATAAACTGGTGACTTGTCCAGGGTGTACCCCGCCTTCGCCCTTTCAGTAGCTGGGATAGGCTCCATGCGACCCCCATGACCCTAGTGAGGATAAAGCGGGTATAGAAGATGAATGATTTATACTCATATGTTAATACAGATCAAGTTTATGAAGAACAGCAAAGTTACAATAATTGAACTGCAGTGTACGAGATGATGCATATGTGTCCACTGTGTTCGCTGATTTACAACTAATGCTGTTTTTCCAACCTTCTCCCGGTGGAAACTCCCTGGAATGACTGTAAAACTCATGACTTCCCACCCATGAACTCGTACTAGATCGATGTACTCCCAGTTCTGAGCTCTGATGTCAAGTAGCCCGTGAAATAACAGCGGCAGCCCCCATGGATTTGGAGTTTGTGCCAAATTGTTTATTAAAACAAGGTATTGCTCTAACATTATTTATCTGCAAATGTTCTGCATAATCAGCAGCTGCTCTAGCGTTGCCTAGTTTTCAGTCCATCGAGGACAAGAATAAATTAATACCAAATACGTATCCACATATACAAGTAACATAAAAGGTATAACAGCTTCTCTTGCCGTATGTGCTGTTTTTACTCGTCTGTTTCCTTCAAATAAACAATGAAAAAGCCCCTTTAGTGATAGAAATGATTGTAAACGAGCATACAACAGTCCACCATGTTGGTTTGTTTACAGTTTGGCGTGACTTGCCTGGAACATTACAAAGTCATGAGTCGTGGTTTGAAGTTGTGAGTTAAAGGAATCAAACACCCAAACAAAGAAAAAAAAATTAGATGTCTCTGTCACTTTTTTTTTTGGAGGACATGCTAACTGACACCATTGGTTTACAGCAACTGTGCTAAGCTAAAGCTAAAAGCGCTGCTCCTAAAGCAGGACAATGCCTGAACAGATTTTTACCTTTTTTTTTTTCACTGTTCTAACTCTAGGGGTGACCGAAACTGACTTGATTTCAGGTTTGGGTGTCTTATTCCTTTAAAAAACTAGCCTGGAACGCAGCATAAAACAACCAAACCCTTGAATTTACAAGAGAACAGCTGTAGAATAGCTATCCACTGTAATGAGCATGATGCATGAAAGGGTTAACACATTGCTGCTTTCTCTTTTTTCTTTTTTCCTTCCCATGTTAATGTTTTCTGATTTGGGTTCTTGTATTCTAAAAAGCTGCTTTTAATTACTGTATACTGTTGAGCATAATTAGCCTGATACATAGCATGCAATTTAACGATCCATAATGCAGATGCCCTTTTAATCTTCAGCCATCTACAACAGGATAATCAGTTGAGCCAAGATCCCCGCCTTCATATTTCCCAGCGTCACCAACCTCCAACCAACTTCAAATTAGCCTCTGTCCCTGGAGACATTAGTGAATCAGGAGATTAGCCAGTATCATTGGTAATAACTAATTATATTAAATCATCATTTAGATACTGTAGCTGCTGTGATGTGCACGGGGCACTCAGAGTCAGCAGCAGTAAACAGGCACACAGGTCTATACATATTTATAAGAAGCCGTCTGTGTGGCTTTCTCCGTGTGGAGGCTGAACCATTGATGGACACCCAGAATCCCTCGTTGCGTCTGGGTCGATGATGTGAGCGTCCGTCCTCCTGAGGTGAGTCATTCTGATCTCTTCTGACAAGCCTCATTCTGCTGGGGATGGGAGGACGGGCGGTGGGAGAGTGCAGTGGGGGAGAGATGGGGGGCACGGTCCACAGAGTAATGTGGAAATGTGAGTGGGAGGTAGCAGGGGTAAGAAGAGGGGGGAGGACGGCACAAAGAGCAGAGGAAAAAAAACAGACAAAGAGATGAAGAGAGGAGGCAGACGTACAAGCCTGCATTGCCCAAACACTTGCCCTCAGGCCTCCTTCCTACTGGCTCAAATTATCCACAACAACATGCCAGAAATAACTCTTCGGAAAGGTAGCAGCAAAACAATGGAGATAGAATATCTAGACGGCATTAGAAAGGAATGGATTTCTTTATTACCAGTGGCTCTAACCCGACCACCTGAAATTGTGGGCTCTTTTCGGTGAGAAATCTCTCCATTAAAGCTGCAACACCATCGTTGGAGTACCTAGTAACAGTCTGTAGGAGCTAACACCACCGGCACAGCGTGTTTTGTGGTTTCAAGTATTTTCATTAAAAACCTTGAACATATGAAGTGTGCTCCAAGACTACTCAGCCAAGACAGAACAGCCCTGAAATCCTACCAAACCACAAATACAACATTTGCACAAACCATTACTTTTATTTTATTTACTTTAGAAAGTGTCCATCTTGTATTTCACTGATAAATATATTGTTTTTAGGATTTAAAAAAATCAGCAGTTGACATCATGTCTATTTATAGATTCAACTGTGTGGAAAAAACAAAAACAACAACAAAAAGAATATGAAAAACCAGGGGTGTAAAACCTATTTGGATTGAGGGGCCACATGCAGCCCAATTAGATCTCACGTGGGCCAGAGATGTAAAATGATACGTTAATGAATTATAAATAAAGAACAGTTTTCTGTTTTAGTACCAAAAAAAAAGGATGAAGATGTTTGTATTCACACCGTATTCTTCAACACAAAATGCGAATAATGTAAATGACCACAAACAACCTGACATTTTATAAGAAAAATAAATACAATTTGGACAATATTAGAATAGAATAGAATATCTTTGTCATGTTACAAGTACAACAAAATTGGGGGATGCAGTCGTCCCAAGGTGCAATAATAATAATAATATTTATGTATATATACACACACATACTCACTCATGCATATATTCACACATACATAAGAACAGTAAAACAATCAAGATATAAAAATACCTCAGCTTATCATTAACATTTACACATGTGCATTAAAACTTACTGGTCATAGTGTATCTACAAAGGCACAAAACATTTAGTTCCAGGCATTTGGAACTGGAAAAATATGGCATTTAATTACACGATCAAAACACTTGGTGACACTCTTTACTGCCACTGTTTTCTGTGTCATGATTCTGTCTGTGTTCCCTATGAACTTTGCCCCAGTTCCTGTGTGAGCTGCAATCAGCTCATCACCCACACCTGGTGATCCCAGCTGGGTCTCATCAGGTGTGGGCTACTTAAACCGGTCTGTTTCTGTTCCCAGTGTGAGACTGTTCAGTTTGATCCTGACCTGCGAGCAATTCTGATTCTTCTTGAGACTGGTTGCTAACGAACCTGGTCCTGTTCTGACGCCTGCCTGCCTGCCTGCCTGCCTGCCTGCCTGCCTGCCTGCGTACATTGACCTTTGCCTGCCTGGACCTCTTCCTCCCTCCCTCCTTGTATGACCGCCTGCCTGGACCCATCCCTGTGCTACTCCTGGATACAGACTCGCCCTTCGTCCCCGACCACGGCTACGCATACTTCTCGACCGGATCGTCTGTGATTGTTGCCTTGATTCATATTATTGTACCCCTGTACAATAAATCCTGTTTAACTAATCCTCCTAGTGTGTTCCTGCGTGTGGGTTCAGCCCTTGAGCGTTACATTCTGTGTCATTTTGCACTTGTCGGATTGGACCCTTTGGGCTGATTTTGGCCTGTGGACCATATGTTTGACATCCCGTCTATAAACCATCACTGCCTCCACCCATATAAGAGCCTACAAACAGGTCCATAGTATATTATAGATGTGCTGCTAAATTCACACGTCTTAGTTCCTGGCCTGTACCCTACCTTCACACGAGGTTTCATATAAAATAAGTTCAGTCGTTTTAACATAATCCTGCTAAAACACAGATAAACCATCAAAACTATCGATTCTCTTTGGTGGCTCTGAAGTGTCCACTCAGTTTTTGCCTTTCCACAATAAGCAGGGGTTGGTGATGGATGTCCAAATCTATAGGACCTCAGTTTTAGGCAATAAAGGCATGTTGTTTAGGATTGGGAATATATTGGGTGGTTTGGTAAATTATTTATACAGAGCTAACGGTGTGCAGACTGCTATATTTTCCGTGACCTCCAGAATCTTCATGTTTGTGTTGTACTTATCCAGCACACATTCAGGCCAAAATATGGCCTGGATGTGAGCTTATTCTGAGACCAGTTTTACAAACCATACATTTTTAAATATCCTTTTTGAATTCATGCGTAGTATATTTCAGGATAATACCCACATTTATTTGACACCATTCTCAACCTTAGCCACTTGTACCACTTAGACAAAAGAGTCTACCTCTTGATATTACTTACTTATGTAGACAGTTTTATATGACCTCCACAACCCAGAGAACAACCTTTTGCATAATAACATCACTATCAGGCAGAAACCTCTTATGACAAAAACAGTTATTTTTCAGGAAACTGGAAAAACGAAGTATATTCTAAATAAATGAGTGAAGTTAAGAGATGTACTCACAAGCCATTTTCAACACTTTTCATTGATTAAATATTTCTAAAACCATCAGGACAATGTAAAAACTGATCAAATAGTTTATTTAAAAAAAAAAAAAACACCAAAAATCCACTTACAAGGTTTCCACTTGACAGTGATTTTATTGTAAATCACTAAATCATCGTACTGTTGTAGACTTTGAGTAGTAAATTACAATTCTATTTGACAGGATGTTAGCAGGTTTGTGCTCATTGGTCATAGAAATGCAGCGCAGGACGGCTGTCCATCTGCATGTGTGTCTGATCACTGAGGGAGAAGAGGTTCTAAAGGAAACTGCCATAAGCAGTGCACTTGTTGGAGGACTTTGAAAGAGAACTTTGACCTGTACTGTCACACTTTATAATCTGGCACTAGTTGTTTTTCTCTGTCTGTAAAGTTGAGGTAGTTACAGTCAAAAATTGGGTATTTTGAAAATCATGACGTTGAGTTTGACTTTCGAAGGTTAACAAAATTGGTCCCAAATGAAAGACCATATCCGACTTCCTATAAGTCGACAGCACAAAGTTAGTTGAGATCTGTCTTAATTTACAAGATACAGTAGAAGCTGTTTTGTGAATATGCAAATTAAACGCTTCAGCATTGGATGACAATAACTCAAAATATGTGCATGATAAATATGGTAGGTTGTGGATAGACAACTGAATTTTCAATAATTTGGCATTAGTTTGAAATCGCTTTGACAAACAGAACAGAAGTTATTAACAATAAAGACATTTTACACACATACATTACTATAGCAACTGGAAGTCACACGACCTAAAGTTGCAAAATTTGACGTGAGAAGGGACTTGCACGGAGATGTTGCATGTAAAATTTTGGTATGATCGGATAAATATTGACAATATTACAGCCATTTGAAATGACAGAAAACTGAGTTTACTGATCCCCTGATATTTACTCCAGGCACAAACGACTCTTATGGCGTCATGATGCATACTATCAGACACAGAATGGAAAATGCACAAGTTGGCAGTGGTTTCATGTTGATACGATGATTTTGATGAAAGTTATGACAAAATATTCACTTTTGAACTTTGGCCTAATATTGGCAAACACTACTCTGGTCAACTAGAGAATATGGACAGTCATTTAGTCATGGTTTTTTATAAATAATGCTTGAAAAATAGAGCACATACAGACAAACAGACACACTGACCAATGAGCTTACCCTCTGGGAAGCAATGACTGTTAAGTGTGGTAAAAGCTTCTACTCATGGCTTTTAACTCTGCAGTGAAGTCGAGTTATCCCAGACGCCTATATACACATTTGAGAAGCTTTTTCTTGAGCTTCTTCACCTCTTCTGAGTAGGTCAACCAATGAGTTTTCTGTATGGAAGTAAAACACAAAATGTTGTTGAATTGTTACTATTCAGCCTTTGTTAATTAATGGACCATCCTCCATCCCAAAAGAAGCAAAAGATACTATTTTTACTTTCAAATAATTAGAAAAGATGACAAATTCTTATTAGTTTTTTGAATAGAGCGCTGAAGTTCTACTAAAGACACCAGCGTATTTGATTATAGCGATTTGAACTGAATATATATTCAAACCCATGATCAGATGGATTTATGTGACCACTAGAGGGAGTAGTGATTCTCCTGGTGACCAAATCTAGTAGCACCGTTGTTGTTGTTGTTGTTTTCTCCACTGGACACAGCTCTAAATGACAAGAATGGAGTTTTATGATGAAATCCCAGCATTTATTCCACATGGGTGTCTATAGCCATATTTGGATAGAATTAGTTTTACATACTGTCGGCACGTGGGGTAAAGTAATAATTGCCAGAGATTTTAGTCCTGTCTGAATGTGCTACGTTAGTAATCATGACCACACACTGTCAGTAAAGATTACTGCGACTTTTAGACTCTGTAAAAACACCCCAGGTAATACTAATACCGTGCAAATAGACCAGGAGCTAATATTCCGTCATATCCTGTTTACAAGTGGTTTCTTGTGGATTTTCAAGCATGGAGGCTCTTGCCATGCGTGTGATACCTCGTGTACTGTCAGAATTGGTGTACGACAAACACAATTCGGAAGCAAAAGAAGGTCAAAAGCACTTGTTTGAGGCACAGGACGTCTGACAGGTTTAGGTAAGCTAACCGACGTAGCAGGGCTATGTGGCTAATAAAAAAAAGTTAGTAGCATAATCATCCAGTTAATGGACAATATTTATATTCTAATCAGGAATCAACATCATATACACGTGACGACAGGAGGAGACGGCGGTGCGTGAATGGATTTACCTCTCCCACTAGTGGTACTTTTACTGATATTTCTAATCCTGTGTAACTTGGCCATTAACCCTTTCATGCACAGTGGTCACTACAGTGGACACTTATTCTACAGCTGTGGTATATTCATGGATTTTGTTGTTTTAGTTCCATATCAGCCAACACAGTGAACACTTATGCACCATCCCATAATACTGTGATTCAAACCACTACTGTAACTTTGCTGTTCTTGATAAACCTGATCTGCAGTGACATATTTGAGTGTAAATCAATTACTTGTTATTAAATTGTAATGAACAGTTTTTTTGGAGTTTTTTTTTTTTTGCATACTATCACCATGAAGTGAGTATCAGAGTATGTTAAAATGAGAGAAAACATCAGATTGTCTACATTAAAAATGTTTTTATTTCATAGTTTTCACACAATATATCAGTAAATACGTGTTTAATTTTCTTTGCTTCAAAAATTAAACACGTGGATATTTTTGCAACTCCATGAAAAATACATTCATCACAAAATTTTCTTAAGGCATATTTTTTTTCACTCCTAAAGAGGAATAAATTCGCTCAGGAGAAAAATCTTGGTTATGGTTCTCATAATTCATGCATGAAAGGGTTAATATTACTGACGTCCTGCGGTAAAGTGACATTACCCCACATGCCCATGAAACCCTAATCCAGTCTGAATAGTTCTTATAGTTTATGGATGTAGAAAGTTACGATGGGATGCTGTTGACTTTCAGTGTACTGTTTGCTGATGCATGGTTCAGTGCGTTTTTTTGTCTAAAAACAGAACAAATCCAACAGAGATATAATATAAATTATACTATCACAAGTGAAGATTATAATGATATGTGCTCTTCTGAATTGACTGCCAAAATAACTGGCTGTTTATTGTTTTTTGAAGAGGAAAAACTTAATGATACCATTAGACAGATGTGCACAAACAATGAGCTTTGTACTTTACGTAGTGAGTCTGTATCTGTGGATACCAGAGGTGTATAAAGTACTGCAGTAGAGGAGTTTAGTACAAGTACAAGTGCTATATCAAAAAACTGACTTGAGTAAAAGTTGAAGTGTTCTTTAAACATCAGACTTAAGTAATTTCACTTAAGTATTACAAGTAGAAGTAATTAAAAAATTACTACTCAAGTACTGAAAGTAAAAGTCAAATCTAAAGTACTGTGTATACTAAAAGAAAGCAGTCACAAATTTCAGTATCTTTATATATTTCATATTTCGCAATCTTTCGGGAGGCAGAGCAGGCACTTCATTCGATAAGAACTGTCTTTTGGTCCGACAAAGGAAAACATAGACTCTAAGTCGGGCCAGGGGTGGTCGCTTTCATCAACCTCGCCACGATCACTCAAAGTCGACAGTCTTGGTGTTCCTGGGTCTTCTTCCATCTCAAAGTCGACTGATGCTGAGTGCTCACAGAGTCTGCAGGTAGCAGTGCCAAAGGCCGATGGGAGCATGTGCTCTTCTTATAAACTGCTTGATGGCTTGAATCGTCCAATG
>JAQQZY010000007.1:8846971-8859982 GCA_030068375.1 Ostorhinchus rueppellii | reverse complement strand
TATAGGACGTCGGTATTCATGGCCATGACGCTGTCTTCTGTAAATATGCCTTCTAGTTTACCTCCAGGCTACTCCCCTGTTCACTTGTTTTCGTCGTTCTGTACATGTCACATTGTTCGTTGCTCTGATTGGTCATAGCGCTGGCCTATTACGTGCAGACCAGTTTGAAAGACAGCCGTTGATCCCACCCGCACGCTTAAGCTCAGTCTATGGATCGTATCCAGACTATGTATTCATATCAGTAGGGTTTGCCAGGCTATGAAGTACCTGAACAACCATGTACAATCTGACATTTCTTAAGAAAAATAAGTAACGTTTTAACAACATTGTCTCAATTTATTATTAACACAATATACAGATCACCAGGAATCTATTATTTTGTTAAAATTTGACTTTTTTTTTTTAATGTTCAAGTTGTTCATAATTGTTCAGGACATTCACATTTTATTATGACAATTGTTTCTAAATATAAATATTTATATAATGCAATTTGGCACTCTATACAAATTACAGTATCTAAGATCTTCAGTGCAATTTCTTAATTCATGCTGTGGGCCGGGTTGGAACCTTTGGCGGGTTCTGTGTTTGATACCCCTGGTCTAGACCCTGAATTTACAAGTTTGTTTATTTCTCATATGATAATATCAATAAGTGACCCATTCAATTAACCCTTTCATGCACAAACTACAAGAGGCTTCATCAAGATCATTACCTCCACCAAGGAGAGTATGTTTTTCCCAAAATTTATCTTTTTGTTTGTATTCAAAATAACTTGAAAAATTTTGAATGGATTTGGATGAAATTTTCAGGAATTGTTGGAAACAGGATATGGAAGAAATTATTAAATTTTGGGGGTCATCTGGATCACCGTCTGGATCTAGGAATTTTTAAAAGCATTCTATAACATTGGGAGATAGGACCATTTGTGCATATAACTCCACAAAGAATGACCAGGGCATGTCACGTCTCTGCTCTGTTCACCGTCTGTCCTCTCTCTGACCTCTCACCTAATTCCCTCTCCCGCTCTCAATCAAGTCAGCTCTGCACACCTGACGGGCCAGGTGTGGCTCATCAGGTGTGAGCTATTTAACCAGCTCTCATCTGTCTGTTCCTTGCCAGATTGTTTAGTCTTGTACCTGACTCTCCAGCGTTTCTTCTATGTTTTCCTGAGCTCCGTGTTTGATCAGTTTCCGTTTCCTTGCCTGCTAGCCTCCTCGTTTGAACCTTGCCGGTCTGATTACATTTTTCTTCCGCCCCAGCATGATTCCAACCTGCCTTCACCGACCAGTGAGTTTTGTGCCAGCCCCACTGAACCAACCTGCCCTTTTGTCCCTTGACCATGTCTCAGCCTGACCTATGTACTGAACCCATGATATACGACCTTCGGACCTTCTTTGACCAAGTACCCGCCTCACCCTTTTGGACTTGGACACCGTGGACTTGAGGTACAGTATGGGAAGTACTGTACTGAAGAGGATTACCCTTGGACTGATTATTGGACTGTTCTTTACTCTACTGAACTGCACTGTTGTACTAAAGTACAATAAAATCTGTGTGACTGTGATTCTAACAGTGTTTCTGTTTCTGGGTTCTTTCTCTGAGCATTACAGGGCACTTGGGGAAAAAAATACAGGACATGTTTCCAAAAGGTTCTACAAGATATCAAAGACTGATCAGGATAATTGAATAATTACCTCCACCAAGGAGGTTATGGAATCAGTCGAGTTTGTTTGTTTGTTTATTAACAAAATAACTCAAAGTTATGGACTGAGTTAGATGAAATTTTCAGGATATGTTAGAAATGGGACGAGGAACAACTGATTAAATTTTGGTGGTGATCTGGATTACCGTCTGGATCCAGGAATTTTTTCTTTATCATTGAAAGATAGGGCATGGGGTCACTGAGTTGCCTTGGTGGAGGTATGCACGCTCAGAGTGCTTTTCTAGTTTTCCCTGTTTTTATTCCTCTTTAGGCATGAAAACAACTCTTTAATTTTTTCTTATGAATCTATTTTTGATGGATTTGATGTCCACTCAGAAGGATATGACACACTTAATTTTTGAAGCAAAGAAATGTGTATTTACTGATATACTGTGTGAAAACTGAGATAATTGTTTTGAAACGCCGCTAATCTGATGTTTTCTCATATTTTTGACATACTCTAACACTAGTTATTATTCACTTCATGGAGATAAAATGCAAGAAAAATAAATAAAAACAGTTAATTACAGTCTAATAATCAACAACTGACTTACACTCAAACATGTTACTGCACATCAGGTTTATCAAGTACAGCAAAGTTACAGTAATGGTATGAAAGTCAGTGTATTATGGGATGTTGCGTAAGTGTCCACTGTGTTGGCTGATATGGAACTAAAACAACAAAATCAATGGATATACTAGAGAACAGCTGTAGAATAGATGTCCACTGTAGAGACCACTGTGCATGAAATGGTTCAAGTCACTTTCTTAACCATCTCTATATTTAACTTTTCTATGTAACATTACTATTTATAATATTGTTCTCAGTATTTTTTTCATTTCCAAAGTAAAATTCAGGTATTTTCCTATATTTAATGTATTATTCATTTAATTATCATGTTGATATTCATAAAAGCTCAGAGTACATTCAAAATATATTATATAAAAACAGAGAAAAGTGAATTAAAAAAATTAATTTTTCAGCAAAATATGTCATGAGTGAACACAAAAACAAAAATCTACATCCACTGTCGTTGATACAACTCTATTGGTTTTACTGGTGAATCAATGTTGTAGAAGATATGTTGTTTCCATGGTAACTATGGAGCCTCTGACTTCCAAATGGGCCATATCTGATGACCATGAAAAGTGAAAACTGCATTTTACACCAATTATTAACATGTATTGATAGGATTAATCAGCAGATACATGATTTTAGATCAGTAGATGCTTTTTGTCGCGATCAGTTTTTTGGTTCTTTAAGGGTTAAAAATTAAAAAGTCACATTCTTCAGTAGATTGAACTGACTTGCACTGTCTTAAGTTCACCCAGTGTTAATATCACCATGTCATTAAGCTGTCCCATTTTTAATGCAGGTAATCTGTTTAAGTGAAGTAGCTTTACCTCTTTCATACAAAAACCATACACAATCACCTTATTGTGTGGATACAACAGCAAGTTTCTTTGTTTCAAAATCATAGCTCAATAACAAACAAAGCTATTTATGAAAATACTGCAAAAAAATAAATAAATTAATAAATTAAAAAAAAAAATAGAGCCCACCCTGGGGATCTAGATCTATTCAATATTATACCACATATTTTCTAACAGAGAAAAACAGAGGGCTAATTAATTTATTTTTCATCTAATAAAGCGGCAGTGCTTGATAGTTTTTGTCCGTTATTGAGAAAAATTCCATAATTACTTTTCCTCATATTGCAATTTAAGTGATCTGACAGGAAACAAGTCAGGAACACGTCTACTACTTTCTGTGAACTCCATTTGCAAATAAATAAATAATATCTACCCTGAAAGAAGATGACTTTGGCTAATTAGTATGACTAATTGCTTAAGTTTTCAGGAAGGTGGTAAAGTAAATATGTGACTGCAGCTGTTATTACTGATCAGCTTTGGCCAGATGGGACTTTAAAGGCGACACAGAAAAGTATCTTCTCATTTCCAAAGAAACACATATCATTTAGATTCATATTTAGTATTTTCATTTGGACAGAAGTGAAATCAGCAGAAGGAAGGTGTGAATTTACACAATTTACATACATTTTCTTTTGATCCATGTTTCTCTTCAATTCAATGTAATAGTTGTTATTCCACTGGAAAACCTCCAACGACACAAGAAATACCCACTCGTGCAGCTCCTCTCACATCTGCAGACCATTTGAGTATATTTGAGGTCACTGCTTTTAATTTACACAATGTAAATCTACAATTTTTTACCTCATAGCAGAATAGATCTGCTTTGTGCTGCATTTCAAGCACAAGACTGTTCTTCACATTTCTATTTCCTACTCTAAACTAATAAAAGCTATTAAAACACTTTTAGGTATAATGTACAGTGGTTTAATGGTAGCCAGTTCAATGTGGAGAATGTAGCCACCAAAAAGTTGTTACTTTATACTTTGTGGTTAGAAATCGCATAACTTCTACTGGAAACTCAATTGAAAACTACTGATGCTCATCTTTGATGTCAGTAAACTGCTGTTGGCCCTTTGAGTTTATTGGACAAATGATCAAATGTGGGGGTTTTTTTAGTGTTTAATTTAAATTAATTTGAGTAATTTGTGGTGTAATATTTTTTTTTTTACTTTTTAATGGAGGTCTTGGGACATTTGTCACAATTATATGGTGCTGTCATTTGCAGCACATTTAGTTCTAGGTCTTCATTCAGCAATGCGTTTGTTTTTTTTTTTTTAAGGCAATGGCTGCTTCCACAGTACTGTGGCATGAAATATTGGTTTGTCTATTGCCACAGAGCCAATCAGATGTTAGCATTTGTACTAGAGCCAATCATGGATACTGTTCCATGAACTCATTCACCTCTTGTTGCCACAGTACTGTGATCATATATGGTGTATACTTCAGTTCATTCTTTTGTACATTTTGCTTCCACAGTACTGTGGCAACTGATGGAAGAAACAACGAATTAGTGATAGTATACAGTACAGAATAGGAGTTATTGTTGTGAATGCTCTATATGTTGTTGTTTTATGGTGTTCTTTGCTCTGTGCAGTTAGTGAGATTTAGGCTGGAGAAAGAACAGAAGATTTATTTTCATTGTTCAAAAGTGGGCGGAGCTACAGGTTAGATGCTGTGCCATGTGACTTCTCAGTTGTGTGTATTGAGTTCTGTGCTCCGAATTCTGCACTCTGAACGTTGTCCATGTAGTTGATTTATATAAATGTTGGATTTACCTACTGGTGCTGTGCCCCCCCCCCCCCCATTTGAAAATCTGTAGGAAAATAAAGTCTTCTGCATTATAGGCCAAAGCATTTCCTACTGAGCTAAGATTCTCTTGTTTTTAAATATTTACTACTATTTACTATCTGATCACCTTGATACTTTTTGGGATGTGACAAGTTACAAGTCTAGACATGAGCTAACGAGGCCCTGATTGGCTAATCTATGGTAACAGACAAACTGATAGTTTGTGCCACAGTACTGTGGCAGCAGCCTCTTATGGAGAAAAAAAATGTTTCAGTTGAATCCACACAAATCAAGTAATGGTCAAGGCTCTTGACCATTCAGACAAATCCAAAACTCCATTCCACACTAAACAGAAAGGCACCCTGATTGAGTTTTGTCAACGCTACAAAAACTGGCCTCAAAATGCACAATTCACAGGTCCAAAAACACAAAGAGTTCATGCAAACACTGGTGCAAAGGCAACTCAAAGGATCACTCAACCTGATGGAAAACAGGAGGGAGAGGAGAGTATGCAGATATATACATAAGGGTGAAACCATCAGGGTGTGGACAGGTAATCAGACAGGAGGGAAGGCAGAGTCAGACTGGAGACAGAGCAAAGAACCAACACAAAAACATGAACCAACTGTGCACATGTCAAGTAGCTTACATTTTTACTTTAGCACATGAATACTATGCATGCACTAAGGCATATTCTTCCACTGCAGGCAGCCTTCAGGAGTTGGTTACAATATTTTAGCCTCATTGTTATGGAGCTTTTGTGTCTGTATGTACTCTGTGGTGCATGCCCGAATATATAACGATAAACACACAACTGGTCGACTTCACAAAATGAGGCCACAGCAATATTCCTATGGAAGAAACAGGAATGGAGACTCCCTCTTATTTTTGAAAGGAATTTGACAGCGATGTAGTGTAAAGCAATCCCTTAAAGCCCACACATACAGAAGCACTTTGAGTCACTGTAAAGCCAACTCCACCGCTCCCCGCCCCTTTGCTTCTACACTACGCCTTTCCCATGGATTTTGATGTTGGCACTTCTCCAGATTATCTCAGCTTTTAATCAATGAGCATTCTGATCCATGTCTGGATAAAAGACACTTTATATCAGCTTCCAGCAGTGATGTGTTCTCATTCATTCCCGAGCAAGCCCAGACAAAGCACAAACATCATCCAATTAAATCACAACATCTGTTGGAGATGGACTACATGCATAGATTTTGGCAGATTGAAAGCACCTGAAATAATCGTTTCTGGGTAGATTTAAAAATCCTGTGGCATTTGCACATGGGTTAAATGTGCTTTTTATTTCTTCCATGCCATGCCTGAATGGTTTTTCAGGTTCACAAATGTCTAAATGCTGTAAACAAAAAAAAAAAAAAATTCACAGTGAAACAAACCCTCTTTTCATCCATTCTTGAAGCCAAAGGTATGAAGATACTTTAGCAGAATAACCTTGTTGAAAACATTTCTGAACAGCACAGGGTTTTTTTCCCTGTATATTAAGCTATTCCACCTCAAATGAGTTTTAAAAACACTTAAAATCCATTCATGCAAAGCACAAACCTTTTCATTTCGTTCAAAAAGGCTCTTTGAATGTTAAGTGGCACCAAATTGAATTGAAACTGAAAGAAAAGGTCCCGATTTATAAGGGCTACACTGAGGTCTATAGAACCAAACTTAATAAAAGCTAAAGCAAACATTCCATAAATACAAGGGTTTACTGCGAATAAGGTAACGTATACTGGCACTGAGGATACATGAGGTTTGTTTGTTCAGCCCAATCCAGGTTATGAATTCCAAAGTTAACTTCACAAACAAATATCCCTTTGAACCCAAAACTATTCACATACATTCCTTCTATTTAGCTGCAGATTTGTTCATAAGTTAGTCAACATCATTACAGAGCTGCAGATCTCCACCCCCGTCCTCTTTTCTAATCAGAGCAAAAGCAGCAATACACTCAAATGCACCATATCAAGCTATTTAACATTAATTTTACCAATAAGATGATGAAATTCTGAATCTTTTCTGCACACATTTTATTACAACAAGTTCTTTTATCTAAACAACAGGATGTACTGATTACTGACCACTCTCAATATGACATATACGCATGGACGTTATCATTAAAAACACTAAAAATGCTGCATAACTACACTGCAACATTGCTAACATTTAAAGACCAAAATGTCTTGGTTAACTTACATCACAAACACAGTGGAAATGCAGTATTTATCTTCGGTGACATTTAAGTTTTTTTGTTTTGTTTTTTAAACATCTATTATTCACATACTGCTTTAAGTATCTTCAAAAATCAACAAATGCAGCTTAAAAATGATCGAGCTTACACAGTTAGATTCCACTTTTATGTGCAAATTGAACTTTAAAATTACATTTTCTCTTCTGTTCATCAAGTCAACTTGAGGAAATATACCGCAGCTATTTATAATCATCTCAGACAAACTATTATCCTCTTTTTCTTGAGCACAGCATAATACTGTTTTGACTCATTCTAGACAACGCACATAGAAAGAGAAAGGAGTGTAAAAATTGTGCATAAAAAGGTGTCACTTGTAGAATTCTGATGTAACTTTTCACCCCCAGCATTTTTCATCCCACTGATACGTAATGATGACTGATATGTAATTTGCTCTGGAGAGATTTCTCTTGCAGGATCCTTTAAGATGCAACATTTTTCAAATGTCAGCTGATATTACTTGACACTGATGTAACCTATATAAAGTTCTTGAAACCACTGCTACAGAAACATCAGTCACTTTGTGGAGAAATCATATGATGCATTTCTCTATTGTTTGACTTGATCAGCTGTTCTTGGGGGAGAAAGTAAGGCCATTCGACTTCATCGGCTTAGCCAGATATGTCTGCCTAGTGAGCATGATGGATAATTAGCTTGTTATTGTTAATGAGGGAAAACATGTAATATAGCCCTTTGAGAAAACCCTGTAGTGGAGTGGCATTTTCTAGAAATAAAAACGTAAAAATTGCCAAGGAACTACTTTCTGCTTTTGGTTTTTATTTCTTCTGGAACAAAAAAAAAAGGACAGGATTTGTTGAAGACGAGGTCTGCAGATCACAGAACTCTATCTGCATATCACAAGAAGTATACTTAAAAGCCTTGGCGTGCTTCCTGACCTTGACTTTGCCTCAGCTTAAACTTTTGGGCAATAAATAATGCAGAAGTTGGTTTATTATGATTAGTTTAAAGGCCACAACAAAGAAGGGAGACGCAAACTTAAGGATAATTGAAGACCTCTCTTTCCATCCTGTTCACTTACTAAATATTAAGATGGACGACAGAAGTTAATTTCATGCTGCTATGGAAGGCTGAAGCCGAAATATCACATTTAAAAGGAGCGTGATGGATTCTTGACAGTGATTGGTGATCACAGCTGTCAATCACATCATTTTATCTCCACCCTCTCTTTAAAGACCCATTATTTGCCCAATGATGCTGAAAAAAACACTGCCTCCTGACGCTCCAGCAGGAATTTATTTTAATGAAAGACTGGAGATCAGGGGTGTAAACAAATGTATGGATGTGCTGGCACGTATAAGGCATTTGTTAAAATGCAAAACAAAACTAAAGAATTCCACAAAACAAAAGACAACTCTGGCACATGGCATGAAGGCCTTTGCACACTGGTCTGTGGGCAGGTGGGGTTAAATAACCTGCTGATATGTTACAAACTAAATGTAAAGAATCATGAATCATAACAATGGACAGTATAATGTGCATGAGATACTGTGTAATGAAAATAGTACATAATGTCAAACATTAGACCTGTTTTCATTGTTTGTTTTTCCACCATTAACTTCACATCCCCAAATGGATCCATCGTTCATTTAAGATAACACTGCAGGGGTGAAGATCTTTGCTCCAAAATAAACCCAAACAGGAGTAGTTTAATTTAAAGTTGTAATACCACTGACAGCTACAGGGGTTGGCTTCAAAAAGCCCTGGTTCCTGTAGACCAGGGGTCACCAACCCTGGTCCTTCAGATCCACTATCCTGCACGTTTTAGATGTATCCCTCTACCAACACACCTGATTCAAATGATAAGCCTATAATTAAACTCTACAGAAGCCTGATAACTACTGCCAGGTGTGCTGGAAGAGGGAAACATCTGAAACATGCAGGGTAGTCGATCTGGAGGACCAGGGTTGGTGACCTCAGCGCTAGACAAACACTTAAACCTGTCTCTAAAAAGACTAAATCATTCATCCACTCATTCCAATCCCATCCACTTAATTTGTAACCTCTGAAGAGTGGTCCATCTTTATTTTTTCCAAGATCTCAGAACAAATAGACCTTTGTCCCTACAGCAGTTTGTTCGCTTCCTAAATCATATTTTCTGACTTTCTATTCATTCGGGGAAATACACTTTTGTCCTGACAGGTACCTCCACTGGAGCTGCAGTAGTGATTGATGACATTTACCAGTTTACAGTGTCAGTAAGCTAGTTTTTAGCATTAGTTCACCTCTAACCCGTTGCACTCCTATGTACATGGTGTAGGGGTGGGAGGGCGTTCCATAAGTGCTGTAACTACCATAACCGGTGTGAAACTGAAAGTGAAACTTAACTTTGGACATCCAACTCCTGGCTTCTATGCCTTCTATGACACAAACTTCTAACCTATATATCCACTGGGCCCCTGGGAATGCTGGGCCCCACAAATTTCTCATGTTGACCCCCCCCCCCCCCCACACACACACACACACACACACACACACCCTTGACAGCACCCTAGGGTAACATCACAGTTCTCCAAATCCACTAATTATACAGTATATAGTCAAAGGACAACACACAAACAATAGATAAGACTGAAAATGACACAATATTAATATCATCCACAATATAGGTAGTCAGTTTGTGACCATTTACCATAAGTTTGAGCTTAGTCTGTCATGATCATGAATTTAACTAAATCCTAAGAAAATGACTCTATGGCACTGGAATCACATTCACACACTGGATAAAAAATGGAACATTATTGTTGTGGGTAGAAGGGTACGTTCAGCAACAATTAGCATTGATTCCCAGGTCAAATGAGCCAGTAGTTCCAGATATTCGTCAGCTCCAGCTTTGATTGGCAGGGCTAGAAACATGATAAACAGGTGTAGCCGCTAGCTTTCACCCCTTCTCCGGTGTGATGTTATGAATCGCATCATCAGCCACCAATTCCATCCATCTCCTTCCAAGCGGGGCTCAAAAATCATTCAGTCGTTGAGTTTCAAATACGGATCTGAAAGAAACAGTCTGCAAATGTAAAGACCATTACACTGCCTCTGCCCTCAATGATACTGTGAACTCGACACCCCATTAAAAAAAAAAACAGCAGATGGAGGCAGTCAAATGCTTATTTTTAGTGTTTTTACCCATGTTTATTATTCCAGATATACATGGTCATTTTTGGCTCCTGCACACACACACCTCTGTGATGCTTTCTAGTGGCTCTCAAACTGTAAAGCCTGTCCAGTATATACAACAGCTCTATACCAATTTTGCCTTGTCTGCCTCTGTGAGAAGCATTCACTCCTGCTGGGTGGACTTAATTAGCTCCAGACTCGAGGTGCTGGGAGGTTCCTAATTGGTTTCATTTACCTGGACAGCTATCTATTGACAAGGGCTGGCTGAAGAATCTCAGTGGGCACTCGTGACATGCCTCCAGACATGCATGAGGCTAACACATGGGAATGCACTCTGCAGGCTCATTATTATAAAATATGGACAAGAGCTGAGGTTTTGAGCTCTAGAGACGTTGCGTTTACGAAGTTTTGTTACTTCTTGAGCCTCTGGAGATCAAGCAGCTTGTGACAGATTGTCCGTCAACCTCCCGACCCCCTTTGGAGAATCAATGGAGTTAATGGGTATGATCTATTCAGGGCGTATATGTGCATGGCTGCCAACCTTGGCCTACCTCCTCCTTCACAGATCACCACACGCGTCACATTGATGTGTGGAGGCAGGCAATGGTATGCACGCACGTACACACTCCTGGAGCTTAGCTTCTGTAATGAGGCAGGCAGCTGACTTCACTGACTGCCCCAGCCATGCCCCAGTCTGTCTGCTAATGAGGTCCTAATGTAACATTTGCCCCTCTATGGCTGGCATGAAGGGGTCTGTGATGAAGCTAAATACGAAGCCAGATTTTCCACTGATCCCAAACGGCCCTCTAATGCTGATTTGTGTCCTTTTAATTGGTTATTTCCAGACTACTCTTTCAGTTTGGACAATATTTTCATTATGCAATTAACAAAAAGACTTCCAGCTCAGAGATGAAGAATGAACTTTAGCCTGGAGTGCTTGCAGGCTTGCATGGTGAGGTACTGCTCAAAAGACTTCAGAGTGACTTTTCATGTCTAAAGGAAAGAACAACTCCTTTTTTTATGCCTTCACCTTTTTATATCTCTATTTTGTTGCCAACCAATTGTGGCTGCCTGAGAAGCAGTGAGCGATGACTGCACACAGCACATAGCTAGCATTAATCACGTGGAGAGATAGGGGCAGTCAGGGAGGAGGCAAACAGTTGCTAGGCATTTCTCACACACAGCTCCCTCTCTCTGCTACACAACATTATTCTTCCTCGGGTGTTGCTGGACAGTGCTTTCTCTAGTGGCTCACATTGTTGGTAATATTGACTCTGCTCACATGATAACTGCGAGCTCTCAAAGTTTCACTTCATGATGCAACGTCTGGGCCAAGAATGTGTCACGGAGAAGCACATGTGAAAACAAAATCCTGATTCACTGCCAGACTGGATGTGTTGAATTTGAAATGGTCGCACATTTATTGGTATGATTTATTTGCATACACGGAAAACAGCAACAGGCATTGATCATTTTTTCTTTGCATAACTGTCCCAAACTTTTCACAGGTAACATTTCCACATTAAAATATCTAAAAATGCCAGTTCTGTGTTACACACGTAGTTGTCTTTGCATACTAATGAAGTGTAATGCTTCCAATAATGTTTTATTAATATTCTAAAACACTATTTTCTTTAATGTAACAGCCTGTCAGTGTTTCTGGCACCACTTTAAGCTCTTTCATCAGGATGAAATAACATTTTGTGAGGATGTGACTAAATAAAATGTAAATAGTATTTTAATGTGTTACTAAGACTTGCAAATGAGAACATATTTAAACTTATGCAGAAGGCATCAGTATGCAGTCTGGCTTAACTTCAGGTGAGTCTGGTCATATGCACCTTCTGCTTAAACCGTTTCCACACGATGTTGTTTCTGACTTCATATTTGGTTATGATTAGATGATAACCCAGTAAAAAGAAATACTTTTACGGTTGCAGGAGTCAAAACAGAACCTTTAAGTTCAATCAAATCAATCAGCTCCCCATGTACGTAGTTGTTGCATCACCGATTTAGAGTGAAAGGAAGACACATTAAACTAATTACATAAAATCAGGAGAATGTTACCAGTTGATGTCGTGGAAGATTCTATCTGCAAGCACTGGTGGATAATCAGCACACAAAAAATATTGACTGGGTGGAAGCACAATGTGTTATAATAACAACAGGAGAGCATAAGACTAATGCACAGAGATGTTGGACTGATGCGCTTCTAAAAAAAAAAAACACAGAACAAGGCTTTTAAAGAGGATCTGCAGGCATATTTCTGTCCATATTTAGCTATACTCATGTCTGTGCACATAACTCCCTCTGAACGGCAGCCATAATTTCTTTGTTGTCAGTTTAAGCCGTTTACATGACATTGTACATGCATTAACCGTTGCAGTGCCTCATATATCTGTCGTAGCTCTTTTTCAGTTGGTTTATATAAACAGTCATTGAATGACAGAAGCAGGTGGTATGAAATAATGAAACTTCAGAAATCTCCTCAATGGAACCTTATAGTCATTATCATTAAATAAAAAATAAAAAAGAATAAATAAAATGAATAAAAAAGAAAGAAAAGGGCGACACGGTGGTGCAGTGGTTAGCACACGTGCCTCACAGCAAGAAGGACAGCAAGAAGGGTTCGATTCCCGGGCGATCCTTGGGACCTTTCTGTGTGGAGTTTGCATGTTCTCCCCGTGTCTGC
>JAQQZY010000007.1:8828715-8842297 GCA_030068375.1 Ostorhinchus rueppellii | reverse complement strand
AAGTAGCTGGGATAGGCTCCATGTGACCCCTGTGACCCTAGTGAGGATAAAGCGGGTATAGAAAATGAATGAATGAAGAAAGAAAAAAAGCACTGGTGACCTCAGGAAGGGTCAAATCCAAAACAACAAACATATTGTGCATCCTCCTTGTCAGTGCATGCCAAGGTTTTTGGACAGACGACTAACTGATGATAATACTCTGTGTCCAGTGTAGCCGAAGGAAAAAGCTGTTTTAAACGTAAACCAAAAATGACCTTTAACCTAATCGGAAGAAAAAACAAAACTTAAGAACCCACAGTAGAAAAAGTTCCGACTAAATACATACATACTGGCTTGCTAAAAATAAAAAAGCAAATAAATAAATAAATAAATAAATAAGGGACACTTTGAAAATAAATTAACATTAACCCATAAGGACCCACTGGGACATTTGTGTCACTTTCAAAATGAATATTTCTTTATATTTAACTGTCCTTAAGTGCTTTATCACCATTTATTGTAATGTTGTCTTCTGTATATTGGGTTTTTCTTTCAGTGGAAATCAGGTATTTTTCAACATTTAATTTACTAATCCTGTAGATATTCATAAAAGCTCAGAGAAAGGAAGAATAATCTTTAGGTCTTTAAGGGTTGAGGATTAAAGAAATAAGGTTTAAAAAGCTGAATGCAACTTGAAACTGAATAAAAAACATCACATGTGTGCACTTGACATGCCAAAGTTTTTGGTCAGACAAACAACTGATGACAAAACCCTGCAGCTGGTGTAGCCAAGGGTAAAAAAAAACAAAAGTGTGAAATAACCTAAATCATGTATTTAACAAAAAAAAAGTATTTCAGTGAAAAAGGCAAAGTGATAACAGCAGTGCACGCTGAGAGCAGACAAAGGCTAAAAGACAAAGGCCTACTCCTGCGGCGCCCCTTATTTAGTCTGGCATTTAGCAGCCAATGGGAGCAGAGGAGGAGTCAGAGGAGACAGCAAAGAGGACATGACTCCAAAACAGTCCTAATGGAGGACCACAGCCAGTGTTAAACATCATACGTGGTTCACTAGGGAGAGTGCAACAGCAGATATGACCAAAAGCACAGTTTGTGAGGTCACATTATCCTTCAACTTTAACGTTTCAGCTCCAGGTTTGTGCCTGTTAAAAGGACGTTTTCCCGTCCACTGTCACCAGTCACAAGTGTTGGCTCCTGGGGGATTCTGTTGGGTTACTGTAAATTGGCTTGAGAGTGTGGTTTCGACCGGTTCCACATATAAAGTGTCATGAGAAAACTTTTGTGATGATTTGGCGCCATATGAATATAAAATTTGATTTAATTTGAACATTCGGTCGCAAAGGTTTAATCGCTTCATCCTCGAGCCCAAGAGAAGATTTGTGCCAAACTGTAAGACAACTTGTCAAACTGCCTTTGTGTTAACGGATGCAGGCTTCTCCCCAAACAATGGAACAATGGCGCTGCTCTAGGGTACTGCTAAATCAGCACCGCTATACTCATTTTCAAATTTTTTCTATTTTCCCCCGATAATTTTGCTAAAATCTACCAAAATCTGTGGGGTTTGCAGGGACACCCTCCATTTTCCAGTGCCATGTTGTTTTATCTTTGAAATCTCGTAGAGTTGCATCTATCACGAGGTTTTAGCGCAAGACTTTCTCTCTTCCCCACCACCACCTATAAATTTCTGGGGAGAACCCCGGGATGGAAGACGATTATTATAGCAGTAAATAGCTCCAAAACAGAGAATGTTTGGTCATCCTCTTCTTTCCTAGATTCAAACACTTTGACACAACTGCTTGAGAGAAAACAGCAGAGGAAGTGTGGTTAACAAATGGCTAAAACCGGCCCGCCCCATATTCCAAATTGACCCATGGGACAAATTCTTACAGTGCAAAATTTACACTAAAACCCTAAACAGCCAATGGTGTCAAACTCATTTTAGCTCTATTTGATCAGAACAGTAAAAGAACAGCAGAATAACCTATAAATAATGTCAACTCCAAGCTTCAAACTGCAAAATGTTAACAATATTATGCCTCGCACTATACATTTTTGGCACTTTTGTAGATCCACTGCCATCTGTTTTGTCCATATATAAATCATAAGTTGACATAATTGTTAAAATTGCATGTGTTGTGCAGGTTATTCCTTTTTTTTAAATTTGCAGGCAGTATGTTTATAAATGTCAATATTTTTGGCCCATTTTAGATCATACTGGGCTGTCTGTGACCCCCTGAACTAACATGAGTTTGACACCCCTGCTCTAGAGGGACCGAATTTGACACTGGTGTGACGTCTTCCAAAGTAAAACCATATATTAACATCATCATACCCATGCGATGTGTCATACAGGGTGGGTGAAAAGTAACTAGGCATTGAAAACTGATTGTCACATCCATATTCCAGCCTAGTTACTTTTCACCCATCCTATATATGTGCATTATACATAATAAAAATAAACCTGCTTCACTCTGTCAAGGTTTATTTCTAAGTAATGCCCGTCTAACCTTCCTTGGAAACCCCCATTACCTTGTGTGTTTCCTCCCCACGTGTCTGAGCCCTGATGCCCTCATAGAAAACTTTGAGTCTTTATGGCTTCAGACGATGGCCTTCGGGTTTTTCATGTTTAATAACTGAAGATCAGCTCAGCGGATTGTTCCCAAAAACCCTTGCGATGTTTATCCTACAATAATGGTGGGAAATGGAAGCTGCCGCTGCGCAGAGAAAACTTCAAATGAACTCCAGTCTCTCTGCTCAACCTTAACAACCAATCTATGAGCTTGCAGAGCCTGGCTGGAGTTTTGAGGTTACAATCACAATGTTTTTCATCAGGCCTTTAAATTGCAAAAGCCGGCCTTCTATCACATATCATCTTAATTGGTTCCCTCCACCAATGGAATTCCCAGATTTACCCAGCAATTCCAAAGCAGTCGCAGCTCATTAGGAATAAATGTGCTGCAATGCACTGATAACATTGGAGTTTAATTGAAAGGCAATCGCAGTACTTCAAAGGGAAAAACAGCAGCATCCTCCTCCTGTCCCTTCCATTCCTCTATGTAGCTGCTGTTGCTGTGACTGGTTTGAAAAATGAAACCCTCATATGGCGCCTTTATAGGGTTGGTTTTCTCTCACACCACGACGTTCTTGGACATTAGCTTCCTTGTGACAGCCCTGTGATGAGAATGTTATTCTACCCTGCAGTTTTTCAGGAAAACCAGTGTATGTTTTTGTGTTGTGCGCTGTGCCATGAAACACAATATGACTAATGACATATTTTGCTTCCACTACAATGATCTATGACCCGCAGAATCAGTTTGTCTGCCTGAAATCTCTCCACGAGTGATCAGAAAACTGCTTATCACGCTGTGCTAAAGTAAGCCTCGCTGTGTTTTTCATGCTTTTAATATTATTTCTCTGAATATTTCCATTAGCAAAACAAGCTTGGAGTATCCGTGGAATAGGTTTCTTGACAGGGTGATCTTGTGAGAACAGGATTAAGCAGGCTTTCTTCCAGCCGGCCTTTCTTCCCGGCCTGTGATTAATACATTTATCCCTAAATGTCCAAAGACATCTCAGGAGGACCGAAGGAACACTGCGTTCAGCCCTGCAGGTTTTGGGAGTTGTTTTTTGAAGGTACCCTTCTGTTTTCACTCTGTGCTGCACACCTGCTTTCCAGTATGGCGAGGGCTCTGTAGACTGAACAAATGTCAGCCTTCTTTTCTCTCTTTATTATCTGGAGAGGCCGAGGGAGGAACCAAACGAACAGGACTGCACTGGTATCAAAGTCAACCTCAAGCATCAATGAAATCTCAACCTGTCCTTCACCTCCATCTGATGTTTGTGGATCAGAGAGATGGTCATTAAAGCAAATGCCACTCAAACTTACACCACAGAGAATTAACTGCCTTGAATGGGAGGAAAAAATCCATTCAGTCAAGTAAATAATATTCATAAATATTCAACTGTTTTCAATGAAAGAGGCAAACTTTCCTTTGAATATGAGAACATTTCTGTCTGCAATAAATATGATGTCTCGTCTGATCAGTCATTCATCTCCTGTACTTCCTCCTGTCATCTCACAAGCAACATGTGACAGTCTGAACACTAAAGGACTGTGTAACAGTTGGCACTTAAATAAATTCAAGTGAAATAAGCAAATAATAATGAAATAGATAGTACTTCACTGTGGTTGCCTCCTTATCTGTGTTAAAGGTGCCCTGCCACACAAAACCATTTTTACTTGTGCTTTTTGACATATGTTCAGTCCGTAGGTGTTTGTGTTTTGTTGTGAATTTGAAATTGAACCACTACCTCCTGTCTGCTATTGCCACTGAAAAGAAATAAGCAGAGAAATCAGGTCAATTAGAAGAGCTGGTCACTGCGACATGCTAATGTATGAGCTCATTACTATTCATGAGGTCACTTGGGTGAGACCACGCCCACAGAATATATCTAACTCAGTGACAGTTTTTCATATACACCAATGGTTCCAACCTTTTTTGGCTCGTGACCCTGTTTTAACAAACAACATTTCTGGTCACCCCAGAGATTCCAAACAGATACTTTTTTTTATTGCTAAAATCTATTTGTTTTTGATCATGTAATAGTATACTATGCTGCAAATAAACATTCATTTTCGATGACATTTAGTCTATATAATGTATATTATTATGGACAGAGGCAGTAAAGCCAGGTTCAGATTACTGCACAAAGTAAGAATGTTATTTTCCTTGGTCAGGATATGTATGGTCAGTCCAGCTTGGATTTACACACTGATAATTAATACTGAAAAAAAAAAAAAACTAAACTATGAATAATGAAAGAGCTGCAGCATCTGAGACTGACCACAGTGAACATCTGACAGATAAACAGAACCACAGTGCTTCAGTTTCAGCTTCACAGTTCGTCGTGTCTTTTATGGATTGGGATTGTCTCTGTCAACACAACATATATTTCTTTTATTAGTAAGTTTTTATTTTTATCAATTCCTAGAAATTTCAGGCGAAACAGTTTAAATTCCAGGGGACTCCACATTGGGTCCCAACCCCAAGGTTGAAAAACACTGGCTTAGAAGCTGTGAAAATTCCATGAAAGGTCTGCTGTGCAAGAGAGGTGTAGAAGCACTTTCAAAGCATGTGAAATTTCACTTTCTGTAACGGTCAAGGTTTGAACCCAAGTGCAGGAACACACAGGTAATCACAGTTAAACAGAATTTATTGTACAAGAGTACGAAAAAGCAGTCCACAAACACACTCAACAGTCCAAAACACAGTTCTGAAGGAGTCTTCTTCAGTTTGGTTCCTCCAGTAGCAAACTTCGAATCCGGGCTCTTGGAGATGCAAGGGGCAGAGCAGAAATCCAGGTTGGGGACGGTCTGGGGGTCAAAAAACATATGATCCAAACGTAGGGTCAGACTGAGCCGTGGCTGAGGGGCAGAAGGGCAGGTCGGGTATCCGGGGTACTCACAGAATCTGGTTCAGGCAAGGGCAGGTCAGAAAAGGCAGGAGGAGACACCAGGCTTAATCAGGCAGGCGAGCCACAGCTGGGCACGTCAGGTGTGCAGAACTGGCTGATTGCAGCGCGGGAGAAGAAACTGGGTGAAAGTTCAGAGCCAGGCCAAAGGAGCAGAGAGATAAGAGAGCAGGATCATGACACTGTTGGTTTTCACCAGTTCCTCTACTTGGTGCGCAGAGTAGAGGATGCTGAAAAGTCAGGCTCTCATTAGTTAGCTGTTAGCCAATCAGAGTCAAGCAGATTAGCATGTTGAATATTCATGGGAACTGACACAAATCTATCTGTGTCTTCCAGCAGGTTTTCTATACCACACTAGAAACACTTGAAACTTGGTAACCAAGGCATTTTTTCAATGGTAGAACTTCATACATGACCACGAAATGTCACATCTGTATTCTTTGGTTTCTGATTTTTTTCCCCTGCTTTTCTTCTGTTTCAGTCTGTTTTCTACTGTTCTCTCAGTCTTGACCTGCCCCTGACCTCTGACCTAATTACCTGACTCCATTCACCTGTGTTCACACCTGCTCCTCCTTTTCCCTCTCTCTTTCTCTCTCCCTTTATAAACCCTGTTTCCCTGGTCACAGGTTGCCAGATTGTCATGCTTTGCACGTCATTCCAGCATTCTTCGCGGTTTGGTTACATGATATTAGATCTGTTCCTGAATCTGGTTTCCTGTCTCCTGTCCTTTTACCTGTTTTGTGCCTGACTCAGATTCCTGTCCACTCCCTGGTTGATCTACTTCCCTTCTGTACGACCACTGAGAACCTGCCTCTGCCCCGGTACCTGACCCGCCTTCTGCCCCCTGACCTACTGGTAACAACCTCCGGACTGTCTTAGACTCGCCTCCTCCAAGCCTCAATGATATTTGACCTCTGGACCGACCCTGACCTCTGTCCCTGCGTGCCCCCATTCCCAGATTACTGGATCTGGGTCTCATGAACTGCGTGCACCTACGGGTGACAAAGAGGATTCCTGTCTGCGTTTTGCCTTTTGAACTCTGTATTGACTTTGAATAATTTAGTAAAGACTTTGACACTTAACTGTTGTCTGTGGTTCTGCATTTGAGTTCAAAACCAGTACGTTACACAAAAGTAATGAAATACGTGTGGCAGAGCACCTTTAAAATCTGCTATTTGAGCATTTAGTACATTTTATACACGTGCTTTTCCATGTTAACACTGTCTGAGGAATAAAAGGCTTGATCTTAGTTACATTCATTTCACAGGGTCCATGAAGAGGGTGTTATTAGAGTTTTTGCAGTTAAACTAAAACTCGCTGTGAAAGCTTTTCCATGAATTCATTTCAATCTAGAATTACTTAAGTATACGTGATACACAATTATCTCAAAGCATTTGACAAATTAAGGTCAAGCTCTTATAATATTGTAGAGAAAAGTGAACAAATCCCCTGAGAGCAAAGCGTTAGCGACAGCAAGGAAGAAAAACTGAGAGAAATCATCTTGTAGAACCAAACTCAAAATAGATGGCAATACACCTTGACCAGGTTGGATGAATGGAAAGAAAAGAATAAAGAAAGAGCACCAAGTAACTGCGCATTAGGAGAAAACCAGAAATATCTGCTTAGAAGAGCAGGGAGAGAGAGAAAATAAACATGAATTATGGGAAACAACAAGGACAGAGTTGGCAACAGAAGTCTTGTATAAATATTAGTCTTAGGCATCCATTAAATGTGCTGTTTTATCAACGTTTTAATGACCACATATATGCAATTATCGGATAAATATATGTACAGCATTAAAAACAAAAGTCTTTACAGATCAGGACAAGACCTTTGTACTCAAGATGCTTTTTTAAGTGTAATTCATGTATTTTCCAGTATTTAATTCACTGATCATGTCGACGTTCATAAAAGTTCAGAGTAAAGTTTCGGGGTATTATCAGAAACAGAAAAAACTGAATAAACGGTGTCTTTTTTTAGTCCAATTTCTCACTAACTGAACACAAACCCAGTGTGTCCATCCACTATCATTGATCCAACTCCATAGGTTTTATCAGTGTTGTAGAGGATGACAGTGTTTCCTTGGTAACTAACGGTGACAAGGAGCACAGGCATACCATCTCCTGAAATCTGGAGAGACAGCTTCAAGGCGTGTCCTTGAACCTCTGGAATCATTTGAACTACTTCTTGAACTACTGCTAGGTTTTCTAGGTTTACTAGTTGTCTTTTTATATAATTTTGTGGCTGTCTTGTGTTCTTGTTTTATCTGATCCTGGGAGCCACCGCACAAAAATTCCTATGTGATCTGCACAAATGGCAATAAACTTCTTGAATCTTGAACTACGGCGCTTCTGAATGTTTAAATGGGTCATATCTGAGGATCATAAACTGTATTTTACACAGATTATTGACATGTATTGATAGGTTAAGTGGATCAACAGGTTTTAAACAGTTTAGATCAGTAGATGGTTTTGGTCGCTGATGGATGTTTGGGTCTTTAAGGGTGAAGCTAACCTTTTGCCATTAGAACAAATGCCACAATAAAATGTCAGCTGATTTATAATTCATGTAATTTTTAATTTATTTTGTCTTCTGTTGGTATTCCTTTGTTTTTAGTGGTGAAAGTCTGTCCTGTCCATTGAATAACTTCCTTGAACTGGTTTAAAAGTGTGGACGACCCAGAAAGAGTTATAAAACTTTACATTTACTCAAACATGGTTCAGTTTGATCCGGAACAAGACCACCTATTTTCATCTTAACAAAAAACAGCTGTTTGGTCTTCAGTGTAATCCAGTAGAGCTGTTGTACCTACATATTTGTGCCATAATAATAATAATAATAATAATAATAATAATAATAATAATAATAATAATAAATTTTATTTGGAAGTGCCTTTCAAGACACCCAAGGACATTGTACAGCAGAAGACAAAATAGACAATGCATAATATACAAAGAAGTAAACAATGCGACTAAACAAAAAAGTGCAATACATAAAAATGACAGTGCAAAATGAGGGGTAAAATTTATGATGGGTAGGCTATTCTAAAGAAGTACGTTTAGAATCTGGATTTGAATGTGACGAGAGAGTCACTAGCCACGTTTACATGGACACAAATAATCGGAATAAAAGACCAATCAGATTGTAAATGCTTCATGTAAACATGTCATTTGGAAGATTCTGATCCGATTGAGTACGTTCAGTAAGAAAAATCATTCCGAAAGAGAGGGGTGGTTTACGCCGATCATTATTCCGATCGGCGTCAATGTACACACCCGTTCGGATCCTGTCTTGGATTATCTCCACTCCGCATGTGTACTATGTCTGTATGACACGTTTCCACCTTTGCAAAACAAAGTCAAAGCATGGCAGGAACGAAGCAGAACTGGTCCATAATTTAAGATTTGAAATCAAATGAACATGCGCCAGAAGGAAGGAAAATACAATGTGAAGGACGCAAAAAATTAAAGCTCTCGCATCGCACAGACACTGGTTTGTTTACATCGGAGGTGGAAATACAGCTTCTTCTACTATTTCCGGAAAATTGAAACAATCTGCGCATGCCCAAACTTTTTTTTCCCGATTAAACGATGTGTCCATGTAAATAGTTGATTAAGATATTCCAATCATCCAAGATTTTGATCGGATTGGGAAAATGTGTCCATGTAAACGTGACTACTGTTACGGATGGATGGTGGAAGGGAGCTCCAGAGTTGGGGAGCAGAGTGGCTGAAGGCTCAGCCTCCCACGGTACTGAGGTGAACAGGGGGCACAGTGAGCTGGATGGAGGAGGAGGACCTGAGGGAACGGGCTGGAGTGGTGATATGCAGGAGGTCAGACAGGTGGAGGAGCGAGACTGTGGATGGATTTGAAGGTGTAGAAGAGGAGTTTAACTTCGATCTTCTGTTAAACGGGGAGCCCGTGTAGTTCCTGGAGGATGCATTTTTTACTTTAAATTCAATGAAAGCAGTTATTTATGAAAACTCTGGCCAAAGTGGAGATTTTGAACATCATAATATGCAAAAAAAAATAAAAAATTAAAATGCCCTAACGTCATGTGTGTGACTTTAGTTTATCCTAAACATAACCCCATGATAGCGCTCTACTCTAGTGTATTTATGTGTTTTCACGTAGAGGGAAGCTTTCCTGATAACACTCGGGTGTGTACCACGTTATTATTGATTTACAGAGGTGGGGAAATATTAGTTTCCATAAATACCTGGCTGTGTGTATATGCGTGTGTGTATAAGTCAGAATGTCCAGATGACATGATGTAGATGTGAAAGCACCTGAAAAGGTAATTCAGATTCACCTGATCCAGCCTCAACTTGAAGCCTCATCAAAAGAGAAAATAAAAGAGAAGGGAAAAACTGAAACCGTCCAGAATTAACAAGTGGTGCCAGGCACAATAAAGCCCACCCCTAACACATATTGTGTCTTATTTTGGCATCGATCCAGCTGATGTCATCATGTCTGTATGTGTGATATCAGTGTGGCAGCTGCTTCTACATATGTCCCAAGTTTGGAGTAAATTGAATTAAAATTGATCTTTTTACAGATATTTAAAATGTTGACCATTACAAGTAAAAGGGAGGGGAAAAAGATGTAAAAAAGTTGAACTTTGACCTACTTTTCCCAAAGTGTAATCAATTCTAATCTAGGTCACTGGTAATCTATAAACCCAATTAGGTAAAAATTCAACCAATAGTTTTTCTGCTAGAGTGTTAACAAACAAAGAAAACAAACCGAACCAAAAACAATACCCCCTGCCTCCCATTTGAGGGTGGAGTAAAAATAGACAAGGTCTTGAGCCACTGGAGCCAAACTGCAAGTTGGTTCCACAAGAGAGCAGAAAAGCACACAGACCTCCGCCAAAGTAGTGTTTGTACTTCCCTCCACTAGATGGTGCTGAATGACCTCATATTAAGCTCAGTGACATCATGCCCTATCTCACAATGATAAAGAATCCTTTAAAAAAAAATCCTGGATCCAGACGATGATCCGGATCACCACCAAAATTTAATCACTTGTTCCTCGTCCCATTTCTAACAATTCCTGAAAATTTTCTCCAAAACTGTTCTGAACTTTTCAACTTATTTTGAACAAAAACAAACAGCTAAACGCTGGCAAAAACGTAACCTCCTTGGGGGAGGTAATGACGGTTCTGCCTCAGAGTCCAGATTTGGAAATTCAAGGAGCAACAAGTAAACATCCACTCTGGGAGTAAAGTGTTCCGTTGGGGGTAGATTAAAGTAAAATTAGGTCTTATGCTGCCTTCACATGCAAATGGTAAAATTATTCTTTCCACTTGTGAATTTGAAATGACCAGTTTTTTTCATTCATTCATCCATTTTCAGAACTTTATCATTGAGACAGTTGCAGGGGCATGTATACACTGATATATAGAGACAAACAACCTATCATTCTCACATTCACGCCTCAGGGCAATTTAGCTTGAGCATGTCTTTGGAAGCTGAAGAACACGGAGAAAACCCACACACGAGGAGAACATGCAAACTCCACTGTTTTTTTCTTTTTCTTTGTAAGATTTTTTTTTTTTTTTGCATATAATATAAATGTGCAAAATCAGCAGCAGCATCAACAGCAGCGGAACGTTAATAAAAGCAGTGTTTATCATTCATGATTTTTCCCTCACTCTCCACCATGTTGAAAACTTCAAAGGATATTTTCATCTCTGAAACTCTGGTATCAAAATTTTCCCCAGTTCCCCAGTGGGAAATGTGACATGAGGGGGTGTTCATGTACAGTGTTTGAGTTTGTAAGTTGTAGTTTCTATAAATTCGCACAGCATGTGAAGGCAGCATTAGAGACAGGATGGTGCTTTGTCACTCAGGGGTTTGTGTGGCAGCAGAAGAATTTAAAAGTCTAGATTTTAGATTTTACAGTCAATGATGAGAAGATGATATTAAAGATCTGTTTTGTTTTTTTTGTCTCCTTTTAGCATTAAACTGAATGCTTTTCGTTGGTTACTAACAGTTGTCCAGCCTGGAAGTAACAAATGCATGAACTTGTTTTTTCTGTGTCTCTTTAGGACAGGATGTTCTTCACCCTTAAATGGGCAATGACTATTTTTGGTAATTTCTGTGCACATTACAAGACAGTGACAGTGATAGTTCCAGTGAGGACAGTGAGTCTACAATCTCAGGTCCAATGTGGTCTCCAGGGTCTGTAAGGTCCACCTGTGCATGAACAGTGGGTGGACCTGCTTTGTTAGGTACCAGGAAGTAATGGTACTAATGCAGGGGTCACCAATCCTGGTCCTCGAGGGCCGGCATCCTGCCGGTTTTAGATGTTTCCCTCTCCCAGCACACCTGATGGTCATTATCAGGCTTCAGCAGAGCTTGATCATTTGAATCAGGTGTGTTGGAAGAGGGAAATGTCTAAAAAATGCAGGATACCGGCCCTCGAGGACCAGGATTGGTGACCCCTGTACTAATGTAAGGAATGATGTTCAAAGGGGGAATGTGGATGTGGACAGGGGTCTGGATCAGCACTTAACTCATAATGTTCTAAAAGTGATGTTCTAATGTTCTAAAATACACCAGCGCATTGATCCCCTGATCCAGTTCATCCCTTTTCTTTTTCTTTTTTTTTTTTTACGTTCTTGGTAAATTACACTGGCATTTTAAGTTGAATAATCTCTCAGCTGGCATGTCTGTTTCTGGACATGAAATTTGGCACCATGGCAACATGGCCCTATTGCAGGGGTGAGCAATCCTGGTCCTCGAGGGCCGGTATCCTGCATGTTTCAGATGTTTCCCTCTTCCAGCACACCTGATCATTACTATCAGGCTTCTGCAGAGCTGGATGATAGGCTCATCATTCGAATCAGATGTATTAGAAGAAGGACACATCTAAAACATGCAGGATACCGGCCCTCGAGGACCAGGATTGCCCACCCCTGCACTATTTTGTTATCTGTTGCTAGGTAACTCACTTCAATGGTGATTCTATGATTAATAGCAATGTTATTTGCCATTGGGAGATCATTGTATTCCAAAATTACTTATATCTTCCAAAGTACTGGTCCCATCAACTTACTGTTTTCACTAATTTCTTCCTTGACCAAAAATACATATGTTTGCCAAACTGTAGCAGTCAGCTCTTTCTGGATTTTGTATGATGCCCGAGTCCACTTCCCTTTTATAATATAGAATGTTCCTTTCACCTTACATGTGTGTCTCTTATATTTTTATTTTCACTTCTTGGATTTATTTTTTAATAAAAAAAAAATAATAATAAAATCTTACCACTTATGATAACTTCATTGACCTTGGTTTTCTCCATAACAATTAACACAATTTAGAAAAATGTACAAAACTAATTGTAAGAGCCATATTCACAAATATTGAGTCATAAATCATTATGGTCACCAGGGGTGTATGTTATATTTTTGTCATTGGGTGTCGCTGTTCTCTAATCAGGAGCATAGGTATTGAGGCAGGTCACCTCACCATGTCATTATTTGGTTTGAACCTGGAATGGCATGTGCTACCTGACCGTTGTGGCGGCTAGTGGACCGAGGAACCGTATTGTTTGATTAATCCAGTGGTTCTCAAATCCGGTTCTCATGGCCCAGCGTCCTGCATGTTTTAGATATTTCCCTCTTCCAGCACACCTGAATCAGTTAATGATCAGCTTATCACCATACGCTGCAGACGTCTGATAACGATGTAATGGCTTCCAGGTGTGGTGGAAGAGGGAAATATCTAAAACATGCAGCAGGACGCTGGGCCACAAGGACCGGATTTGAGAACCACTCGATTAATCAAAGTCTGGACAATATATACACTTGTACGAATACATAGATTTTAATACTCATCATAGACAAGATGACCCGAAGACTCTTTTGCTCAGCATATGGAGATCTAAGTAACGTGTCAGCCATGTTACTCCCAAGTGTCAAACACCATGGGAGCGATGTATTTTCCCCTTAATGTCTGAGTTGATTTCCAGTTGTGGGAAATATTTGTCTAGCGTTTTTTTTCTTTCAAGTAGATAGTATTTTGGTTGCATTTTGGAGCGGGGGGGGGGGGGGGGGGGGGTGGGGTGAATTTTCAACAATGGGCGTCAAGGGGTTAAAACATTAAAA
>JAQQZY010000007.1:8801587-8812444 GCA_030068375.1 Ostorhinchus rueppellii | reverse complement strand
TCACTTTTCTGGTTCTTTCTAGTGGAACATTTATAAAACCATTGTATAAATGTACATAAACCAACATATATGTGGAAAAACACCATCATTTATACTGAAAACATGAGCTAAGCAGCACTTTGGTCATTTGTTTATGACTCATCTTATTAAAGTATGTAAGATTTAGCACATTTAACGTCTGAAGTAGAGATTTTCTAAGAAATTGTAGAGCAGTGATATCTTTTCTTAAAGTGCAAATAAATAAATTTAAGAAACATAAGTGTAATGTTCCCAATATTCTGCTTGTTAATAAATGTTTTTTTGTATTTATAGACATTGTCTTAAAATAAACAGAGACATAATATTGTTGAAATGACATATATCTTTTCTTTATTCATTTCAGGTTCATATTCACATTTTCATCATGTAATTTGACTTTTTTTCACACTAAAACAAAGAGAAAATTGGATTATTCTTTCAAAGTAATTATGCCTTGTTGTTATTTTCCTGGTCCGGCCCACTTTAGATCCAAACCTAAATGAGTCTGACACCCCTGGGACGGAGGAAGAGCCGCAGAGGTCTGACAGACACACACGGCGGGTTTTCACTTTTTACCCACACACACTTACACAAGGTAGACACTTGTCTTTTCCCCTCTCATCTTTTTTTCCCCCTCATCTCTAGAGAGAGAGCAGAGAGCGAACGGGAGGGAGGGAGGGGGGAGGGACGATGAGAGGGAACTTAAAAACACTTCAGTCAGCCTCCTCCTTCCTCACTTTGTGTCTCTGACCTTCTGGTGTGAAGAATGTGTACACGCCTGACACAACAGGACGCCCAGAAAACAAGCCAGTGCATCAATCTGAGCTGAACCTGGAGCCGACACCTGGACTGTGGTCAGAGCGATTCAGAAAAGAGCCGGAGCATTTTAGATGGGATTAAAAAACAAGGGAAAACATCGACTGAAACAGGAATTATTTCAAATTCAGGAAAGTGAAGATAGATAGATAGATAGATAGATAGATAGATAGATAGATAGATAGATAGATAGATAGATAGATAGATAGATAGAAAGAAAGATAGGGCTGGGTGATAAAATGCTAACAACATACATAGCAAAATAACTTCTCCTTAGTAGAAATATGAGACATGGTTGATTCAATTTTGAGTAAATTCATTTGTCCATGTTTTGACAGACATAACAACAGCCAATTATAATTAAGTAGCACCCCACCAAACCAATCACACGAGAGCCACGTCAAGTTAGGTCGGCTCACAGCACAGACATAAGAGCAGCTGTAGTACACACACTAATGTTTGGGCTGCTGTGGGAGGGAATGAGTGTTCCGTCAGGAGAACATGTGACCGAGAACTCAGTTGACCGGGTTAGTGAAAAGTAGGATGTGAACTGTTTGGGTTCGGGCCCTTCAATACAATATGTGAAGAACACAAACACACACCTTTCCTTAAGTTTCACTTTTTTTTTACCCCAGTTCTAGTAGTTAAGGAATGCACCTCCACTTATACACCCTGGTATTGTTTGGTGAAGTTGGTCGGTTTTGTTTGTGTTCTCTTTTAAAACCTGAAAGTTTTTTCCTGTTGGTCAGACTTCAGTTTAGTTTTAATTATATGGACCTGTTTTATTTATCTGAAGCAGGTGTATAATGTTCTTCAGCACATCTGTCATGTTCAACCTCTGACAGAAAATGAATCCTATTTAAATCAAAAATGACCTGATGTCTTCACAACTAATTTATAAGAAACAGAAAACTGAAGCTGGACAAAAATAGTGATTTGTACCAACATTTATATGAAAACATACCACAGAAAACCTGTGCCTTATAAGTTTTATAAACTTGCAGTTGTCCTCGGCTGTAGATCCATATTTATGGCATGTAAATAGGGAACTCTTGCTCACACTTCAGCGTAGCAGTTGGCAGTATAAGAACACGATGACCACAGAACATGCGGATACTGTGGAAGTTCTACAAATTATCTGGTTTCCCACATTCACCACCTCACTCCAAACAGTGACAATTAGCCAATGTGACGTTTCTAATGTCAGGACATGAATTTCCATAAGTTTCCAGGCTGTTTAAAGATACAGTGACCTGTGTGAACCTTTGACCCTCTGAGAATGTTCAGAAATAAATAAAATCTGAACCCATCTCCTCTGTTATTCTGAAATGTCCCATTGTCAAAACAAAGCTGTTCACTGCTTTCATTACCTCGCAAAGGGAATATATATTGAGTAGGAATGTTCAGCGCTAAAACTGGAATTTTAATGCAAATGTTCAGTCAAGGTGCAAACGTCCGGTTTCACCTCTGTGTGTAAAAACCTTTAAACCTGCTTTTCATGAATCACATAGAAGCAGAAGTGAAGCTTGTGAATAAGAAAGACAGGCATCTGCACGGGGCCTGGGACCTGACAGTCTTTACTTCCCTACAATGTCTAGAATGTGTCAAAGACCAGAACCCCCTACCCAAAGGCATCTCAGCAGGAAACCTCCCCGATGGGGCCCCATGTAATTCCCATTGACCGTGATAATAAGAGCAGGCCTTGGGTTTAGTTCCTTAACAAAGCTCTTAAACATTAATATACATCGAGTATTAGATTTATTTTATTTTTGCTTTAAGTTATTTACATTTTTGCATTCTAAATATTCATATCAATGCCAATGTATTACATTCTAATGAATAGTTATTACCTCCACTAAAGGGTTTATGTGATCACACCCTTTTGTCTGCAAGATTATGCAAAACTACTGCACTCATTTTCATAAAACTGGTGGAGGGGTAGGATATGGGCCAAGGACGAACCCCAATAACTCTTTAAAAAGTGCTGGAAGGGTGCTTATCTTCCTTTAACATTGGAGAGACCCTGGCCTTGGATAGTTCTGGACAACATTAAGTTAAAATAAAATAAAGTAAATATATTAAGAAATGAACTAGATGCAAGAGAACAGAATCGGAATAGTTTATTAAACCCAACAGGAAATTATTGGGTGTTGCAGTCGCACCATTCAAGTATAATTAAAAGTAGCGGGAAATAAATGATCAATACAACAGAAAGACAGAATATATATCAATATATACACATAAAACCTAAAGTTTGGACTCACCAGCTCATTTAAATGACATGAGATGGACCGCAGATGGCTAATAAGTGCTCAGCATCACTGGGAACTCCCTCAAGACTGTTGGAAAACATTTCAGGTGTCTACCTCATGAAGCTCATCGAGAGAATGCCAAGAATGTGCAAAGCAGTAATTAAAGCGAAGTGTGGCTATTTTGAAGAATCTGAAATATATAACATGCTTTGAATTATCTCACAATTTTACTTACATGATTCCATAAGTGTTCATTCATAGTTTTGATGCCTTCAGTGAGAATCTACAAAGTAAACAGTCATGAAAATAAAGAAAAAACAAAACCAGGTGAGTCCAAACTAAAGTTACATAAATTTAGAACAGGGGTTTGTAAAGTATGTACTAGATAATACATTATCAATATGATAATTAAAGCAGTATACATAGTACATGTGCCAAAATATTGTTGTAATTACCAGTATGTGGTTATAAGGTGGAGGTAAACAGTTTGATGGACACAGGCAGAAATGATTTCCTGTGTCATTCTGGGTGGAACCAGTGTCTCACTGAACGTGCTCCTGTGACTGACCGTCATATCATGGAGTTGTAAAACACTATCTTGATTTTGGACAACATCCGCCTCTCTGACACCGCCGTCAGAGAGTCCAACTCCATTCTCACACTGCTGGCCTTGCAGATCAGCTTATTGAGTCTGTTGGCATTGGCAACCCACAGCCTGCTGCCCCAGCATGCAACAGCAGAGATCCTGCCACAGCAGACTCACAGAGCCTGAGCATCGTCCAGCAGATGTTGAATGACCTCAGGAAGTCGAGGCGGCTTTGGCCCTTCTTGTAGAGGGATGATGTGTTTTTGTCCAATCCAGTTTATTGTCAAAAAAACAAACAAACACACAAGTTGCAATTTGTGGTTTGTTTGTCATTTAATAAAGATGTAGAATGAAAAGAAGATTGGAGACTAGTAGGAGGTCTGCATTTTTAGGTGTTTTTTTTTTTTTTTTACATTTATATTTTATAGATTCTACTAATGTGATCACTTAAGATAAAAAAAAAAAAAAAAAAAGATTTCATACACTTTTGATTAGTGTTTGGATGGTTGCTTTAGCAAGTTGTTGTCTGGAGTCTCATCAGGCTAGAATCACCACTGCAGACAAATCAGGAAATAGGAGGTTATTAAGGAGCTGATGGAGAAACTGCACCTCAGAAGATAGACTGTCACTCATAAAAGGACCCATTAACCTTCCAGCCTTGGAACAGACCCAGACAATACTCTACGACCTTGTTTTGCATGAAATCAAACTGCTATTTCCATGTCGAAAAAGACAAAACTAGGATTTGCAACAGAAGCGGCAGCCTATAGAGGATACAAAGGACAGGTATTAGGATAATTTGTAAATTTAAAAAAAAAAAGCTGAAAATAAAGGGGGCCTTCTACAAACACCCACATACCTATCCATAAACCCCCTCGGGATGCCATTGTATGCATCTGTTTCCCTGAGATAAAGACCAGCTCACCACGTCCCAGAAGCTCCAAAGTTGGCTTGTTATAATCTGGCAAACCACAAGCACAGCAGCAGAAAAAAAAAAAAGATGTGGAGGTTGTGGGGGCTGCTACTGAAAGTGTCTGTGGTGCTGTCGGAGTTGTTGAAATATATTTCAATACCCTAATTACACCATCTGTTTTTTGGCATTTTACACCTTTCTTTGACAAGCATTAATGTGTGTTATTTATTGGCCCGTGTACTAATAATTCAAGTCATAAGCTCTTACATCTGTAGAGTAAGACACCGTGCACGCCGATTAAGTTTGACTGCACAGTTATTCTTTTTTACAAAGCCCAATTTAATTTTGAAGAATATACAGACACCCATTTCTGTGTTATACAGATGAATGAATACTCTTGGATATTGTTACATTTCTCTTCATATAAGGTGACCTTTGGTTGGGGAGCGTGCAAGCTTTGCTGCTGATAGAAAAGAGGAATGAGCAGCGAGAAGGTGCCAAGACTTATCGTAAAATGATACTGCTTGTTCTGTAATTGCAGGAGAAGGAACAGAAGTTCTAAAGATTTATGCTGTATTTTAAGAGTAAGAATCCCTGAAAGACCGCTGAACGGTAAAAGCGAAAACAGCGAAGAACAGGTAAGACTAAGTGTAAACGACAAGAAAATTAAATGCAAAACTAATGAACACAACACAAAAGCATCCGAAGAGACAAATTATTGTGTTCAATTGAAAATGCGCCACTAAGAAGACAATTCATCTCAGATACAAAACAAATAAACAAGAAAACAAGCCCAATCTGGGACACGCATGGCAGCAACGGAGGATTAATAGTAATAATAATAATTTTATTTATATAGCCCAAACAAAAAGAAAAAAAAAATTACAAAATGGTTTAACCAACAAAGCAAACCAGGTAAGAAGCTAATGTAACATCAAAAAGTGAAATAGTGAAACAATAGAGTAAAAACAAAGACGAGAGACATGTAAGGATGTAAACATAAAAACGAACAAATAAGAGAAGGAACTTACATAAAAGTACAAATACTCATTTTCGTGTGTTGGCTTTCTGTTAAATTGCATGTAAGCGTGATGACTAATGTGTGGGACAAACCTGCAGACAAGCAGAAACCAACAGAGACCGCAGACACAATACATGGATTGTTTTCACCAATATGCACACATATTTTAGTCAATGACACGTACAGTGGGACATAAATCTTACTGACCAGTTGTTCATTGTGCTCATGTTTAATTGTTCACTGGTAAAAACCCTGCGAAGCCTACAACAGCTCCAACTGTCACATGCACTCAAACCAGAACAGACATGGGAGGAAAACAACTCGCTGTGTTGGTGTGGAAGCAAGACTGTGCTGAAAAGGCTAAAAACCAAGTAAAACCAGACTTAAGTTTGGTATAGATCCCCCGTGCCTCTGTCACCGTAAGTCTGATTCTTTATGACTTGTGTATTTGAACATTTACTTTCTAACTTCCTTCTCTTGTACCACAGTTTGTCGTGTGTGTTGGCTACAGCTACAAATACAGGGTGTCCCAAAAAATATGGATACACTTTAAATAATTGTACACTATTCCTGGTAAATTAACATGGCGGTCAACCACAACATTCGGATTCTCAGGTCCCCAATAGGTGCAATTATGGCGGTTAATGGAACCATTTAATTTGAATATAGCCTCGTCACTCCACACAATCGTTGTTGGAAAGTCTGCATTTTTGATTTATCGTTCCAAGTACCACTCGCAATACCGTACTCTTCGGTCTGGATCATCATCATTAAAAGCATGGACTAATCTTGGAATGTAACTTTTCCATTGACAACGTTTCATAATGCGATGGACAGGTGATTTTGAAATCCCTACCTCATGAAAAGCTTGCCGCACAGACTTTCTTGGACTTTGCTGAAATGTTTCCAGAACTCTTTCTTCCTCTGTGGGGCTTGTCGATGTCTGTGGTCTTCCAGAACTCTTCTTGTGGACGTTCTGAACAGTTCCATCAGCTTCAAACTCATCTCCAATTGTTGTTGGTGGTTCTTTTTGAAACTCCCTCCTAAATTGTCTTTGCACTCCAACTGCATTATCATACTTCCAGTAGCATTTTAGAATGAATGTCCTTTCTTTGAAGTTTAGTCTGGCTGCCATCATTGACTTCAATGGGTTTAATCTGCAAAAAAATTCATAAACACTTTAGTTATAATAATAAAAATAATAAAAAATAATACATTTTATTTATACACGCCTTTCTTGGCGCTCAAGGACACCATACAGTCAACAACGAGAGTATAAAAATAAGTAATAAAAACATCAAGTAAAAAGTAAAAGACATGTTAAAAAATGTGATAATACAATTGTGGTCAGACAGAAAGCAGTCCTAAACAGACGGGTTTTGAGTTTGGATTTGAAGAGGGAGTGAAGTGATGTTCCTGAGCTCTAGTGACAAGGAGTTCCAGAGGTATCAGCCGCTAAAGGGTGTATACATTTTTTTTGGGACACCCTGTATATCGCACACTCCTCCACCTCATTAGTTTATTACACCAAAAATGTTACGTTACGTTGTTATGTTGACATTTGCTTCCACTTATTTTAGAACCTGCACATGCTCAGTTCCAGTCAACCACATGTAAGAATTTAAGAAGAAATAACCTAGTATTTATTTTAACTTTTTTTTTTTTTTTTTTTTTTTTTACAAAGTGCACATAAGCCCTGAGCCATTTGTTTCTAGTGGGAGTCATTTCAAAGTAACACAAAATACCGGATTAGCCAAAAGCAGAAGCTTTGTTTATTTAAACCAAGTTATGATCAGAAAACAGTGAATACGAGACAAAATTCATGAACATCACTTCATAACATGACCCTTTTAGTTTTAGTGGTACATACGTGCACTGTTGGATCTGCTAAGTGTTAGCTTAGCGCTGCCATGTTTGTCAGGGTTTAAGTTTTTAGTCATGTGGATATATAGAATGTGTATTTTGCCTTAGCATTACCATGACAACACAATGGAAATCATGGCTGCCGGGAGCAACTGATTTTAAAAGGCTACAACTGTCGGGTTATTACCCCCAGGGAGGCAAGGGGTGTTGTTTTTGGTTCACTTTGTTTCTTTGCTTGTTAACACCCGAGCAGAAAAACTGTTGGTTAGATTCATAATAAACTGGGTTTATAGATTATCACTGACCTAGAATAGACCTCATTACAATTTGGCAAAAGTAGGTCAAAGTTCACATTTTTCATGAATTTTTATTGAAATCTTTTTACTTCTCCTATTTACTTCAAATAAGCAACAATTCAAGTCTATAACAACATTCATTTTGTTTCAATTTACTTCAAGCTTGGCACATATATAGAGGCAAGTGAAAACTGACATCAGCACATGTATATACTGTAGACATGATGACACCAGTTGGATCAATGCCAAAATAAGCTACAACAAGTATGAGGGGTGGGGTTTATTGTACCTGACACCATTTGTTATCTATTGTATTTAATGAATAATTTGCCACATAAAACTCAGCTGCAGGGAGGTTTCTTATTGGTTGAACATCGGATGGAGATCCATGGGCTGTGACGTAGTTTCATTGTGAATTAGTTGTAGGTGGTATCCATCATGTTTCCCATTTACGTGTTACCGCTATACTTCTACTTATACACGTATTACTATATATATATTTATATGTTACCTGTTTGGTAAGCTTGTTCAGTTAATACCTTCTTGTGTAGTTCTTATTATTTCAAGTATATTGTTAGAACCCTGGGTCATCATTTGTTTATATGTGTATTTTTTCCGTATAGCATGTGTTTTCCCCCAGTCCTGCAAGGGTGCTGTGCTTTTTGTTTCTTTGTCTTCTTTACAGAAGGAAGCAGCTGATTGGAGGAGCCAGATGGACCACCATTTAAAAATGACCATGGATCGAGCCGTTCTCTCTCTCGCTCTCTCTTTGTTGCTGCCAGCTTCCACCAAGATCCCATGTGTGTGTTCATCCACCAGACATCGTGTGTTCAATCGAGATTAGTTGAAAGTAGTTGTACTTAAAGTTTTATGTTGGTTTTGGAATTGTGTAAGTTTTCTGGTAGGAGAAGGCGACTCTTTAGTTTGAACCTTTTTCTCCTGTTTTTTCATGAAGAAGTTTAGATCAGTTTATTGTATTTTATTTCCCTAATTTATTTTGAGGTAGAGAAGTTAGGTTTAACTTTTGAAGAAGACCTTTTTGTTTGTTGTTTTTGCTGAGGTCTCTCCTACCCATGTTTAGGTTTTTTAAATTAAAAACTTAGTAATTTATTTTTTTTTAGGTCTAGCGTTTGTGCTTGGGAGTTGGGAGGGGACAAAAAGTGAGTGCACTACGTACGTCCTGGTGGACCCCTCGGTTGGGATGTCACAACATAAACACTTGACCTCTTCTATCAGATTAACTGTTGTAGCTTTGGCTCTGTATTTGCATTTGTTTGGATATATAAAAGCCCACTTTATGGCCTCTCACTGTTTTACTGCCTGGTCTTTCACATTGTCTAATAGGATATTGAATGATACTGGCATTAACAGGCATCCACAGTGATCTGGCGTCAAGTGGACAGCTGTAAGGTGTGAATGCACTCAAGATGCACTGAGATCTGATTAGATCACATATCAGAAAACATTCCCAGATGTCCACATCCTCTTGGCAGTGTGATTGTGTCCAGTAACGGACTGAAGTCAAACTCATTTCTGTAAGTGAACGAGCAGCAACAGCATCATATTAAAGTGTTTTAAAGATGCTCGAAAAGTTACATAAACAGCAGCTTCACATAAATAGTTCCCTCAGAATGTACTGTTACGTTTTTCTCCATGTATAATCTGGGTGTCTGCAGCTTGCATCATCCAGTGGAAATTCATGAACATATTTCACTGTGTATGTCATGCAAGAGAAGTAACAACAAATGAAACCGCCAATAGTTCAGTGTCTGCTCATATTGTGAGTAAAGACACCACTAGTCTATGATCTAACAGTGGGGTCAGTCCATCCCAATGACTTCAACCCCACCTCCTCCAATTTTGATGAAATTTGGTGGATGGGTAATTCGTAGCCAGAAAAGTCAAAATTTAAAACAAAATTTTTGTCTCACCAATGGTTTTCAAGATATGGCAATTTAAAAAAAAAAAAAAATCACTTTTTTGTGAAAAAGGCTGTGGCAACCAGGTTTGAAATTGCAGCAACTCATCAACCACTAGTCTGATTTGGAAAAGCAATGTATTTCTGTAAAGCTGAGACTATAAGGACTCTAAATCCAGCTTTCTTTTGTAGTTTTGGGTACTTTTGACTTAGATAACCGTTTGATTTATATTTTGACTTTGAACTTGACACTGGGACACAGCCGCCCTCGTTGACACCATATGAAAAATGTAGCCCTGTGTGTCAACCTCAACATATGAAAACCTTTGCGTCCCCCTCAATTTTAAGGTGAAAGGATAAATCAAAAGGTTCTCCAACTCAGAAGTAGAAATGTCGCTTTTTCAAATTGGAGCAGTGGTTGATGAGTTGCAGCAATTTGAAACTGGGCTGCCGCGGCCTTTTTCAGAAAAAGTGAAAAAAAATTAAGATGCCATATCTCAAAAACAATTGGAGTGATAAAGTTGAAATTTTGGCTTTTCTGGCTATGACTTGCATATACACAAAAATTCATAAAGAATTGGAGGGGGTGAGATTTTGAATTTGGCATTTTATCGGGTGATCTGTGATGGCATAAATTAGCAAAGAAACTTTACAACTGTAAGCAGCCACGGCTCTACATTGAATTACTACCCGGGCGAGACCCACGCCGAGCGCCCCTCCTGATAATAGAAAACAGTTTTGCGGTGCCTATAATTAATTTTTTAAGCGCTCGTGTCGCCCCATATATGATGGAAAAGAGATGCCGCCCCGGGCAGCTGACCAGTCTGCCCGTGCCTAAAACCGCTACTGAGTGTAAGGCTCAGGAGTTAAGATAATTTGTGTTGAAGAAATGTGGGGTTTAATGGTGAGGTGGATTTATGTTGCAGGGAAGAAGTTAATTCATGTATTTGTTTAAAATATATTGACAGTGTGGGTGACACGGTGGTGCAGTGGTTAGCACTCGTGCTTCACAGCAAGAAAGTCCTGGGTCCTGGGTTAAATTCCCGGGCGGGACCTTGGGACCTTTCTGTGTGGAGTTTGCATGTTCTCCCCATGCCCATGCGTGGGTTTTCTCCGGGTACTCCGGTTTCCTCCCACAATCCAAAGACATGCACTGATAGGTTAATGGGCTAAT
>JAQQZY010000007.1:8772499-8785884 GCA_030068375.1 Ostorhinchus rueppellii | reverse complement strand
TAATAATAATAATAATAATAATAATAATAATAATACATTTTATTTAAAAGTGCCTTTCAGGTCACTCAAGGACACTTCACAGAGAATATTAAAACATAACAATAAAAACGGAAACAAAGCAAAAAACAAGAGGCAATACAAACCTAAACTCAGCCTCTGACTCAACGTCTCCCTCAGTATTTGTCTTTTACTTTTTTTTTTTACCTCAACTGGGAAATCTAAAGTCAGATATTAAAGTTTTTGGTTCATAAATATCAAACAATCAGACCGCTTCATTACAAATCTGTAGATCCTTATTATTCAACTGTATAATCCCTGTGTGTGACAGTTGCAGAATACGCAACTTTAATGACCATCAGATCCACACTGATGTGCTGGTAATGAATACAGCTGCTACACCATGCACAAATGCACATAACCTCTACTGGGGTTCAGAGGCGCCAGCTGCAACACCAAAACAGAACATTAGTACGAATGCTTCTGCAAAATCCCACAAATATTCAGTGAAAAATAATGTCGTTTAAAGCGCCTGACATTTCAACATATTTCAAACTTACCTGAATGACATTAATTTCTGGAGCTCATTTAATGGATATTTGAGGAAATTGTGTCATAGACATAAAGCACTCGTGTGTTGACCTGTAGGGATCCAGGGGTTCTAGATGTGGTAGTTTACTCTGTCATGTATTCACGCATTTGTCCAGCAGTCACCACCAAAGCGTTCTGGGCATAGCAACGTGATCGTGAAGCTACTGTATTCCAAAATTACTAATAGATCCCAAAATACTGGTCCTATCAACCTGATATTTCCACTATTGTCTTCCTTGACCAAACCTACACAAGTATGCTAAACTGCAGCAGTCAGCTCTTTCTGGAATTTGTGTGATTCCCGAGACACACATGCACACACACACAGACGGCACTTTGCTTTTATAACACAGGTAGAGGTATGATTGAATTGACTGATCTGTCCACAAATACAGAGAAAAGCCCTAAACAGCATAAACCAGACCACAAAACCATGCAAACTGCATTCAGACACAAAACTTTCCCGACTTGTTTGCTCCACCTATCGTTAACACAGAACCCTTTATGAATAGGACTTACAACTTTGTGGATAAAGCCACGTGCATTTGATCAATAAACTAATTTCTGAATTTTGTGCCATACAGTGCACTTGCATCAATACTGTAGGGGTAGGACTGGATAAGCGTTGGATTCTTCCAACTCCCTTTCAGGCACAACAATTGTTTTGTCTTTTTGTTTTTTTAAAGTAATTATTTGGAGGGGGGGGGGGTTTGTTTGTTGATTGTTTGTTTTGTTTCATTGTTGTTGCTATTCCCCTGTGTTTTGTATTATGTTTGTCTGAAATAAACTAAACGAAAACTAAAATAATAATAATGATAATCCCTTTCAGATATCACTTTTAGCGAAGAAAGCTCAAAAGCATATCTTTAAACCATTTTTTCCTCATTTCTATTTGTTAGAAGTATGTTCAGCAGACACAGGAGGTAGCATGGGGGTAGAGCTGGCATGATGCTGGGCCAGGCTGCTGCAGTGCACCGTCCTGTGCCAGGTGCACTACAGGGGCACCGCTTAATCTATAACCAGGGATCGAAGGAGGGAGGAAGGCCATCCATGCCCTCAATATCCTGAAAATAAGCATATGACTTTTATTATGAAGAGACTCAAATGCAACAGTGCAATCCAAAAGGGGTCTGTCTTTCAGAAATATGAACCCCAGGCCATAAAAGCACTGAATCCTGTGGCAAGTATGATCTTTCACTATCAAGAAAGCTTTAAGAGGTCTTTTTTTCGAGTAGATTTTCATTAATGTTCTCATCGGTCATGTCAAAATGTATTGCTTTATATCTAAAAGTGACCCCAAAACTGAAATATTCATATGTTTAATACTGTATGTGCAGGGAGTTTTAAACATAAGCATGTCTTTCTAAACACATATGACCAGCGCTGTCAAAAGTAACGCATTCATGAGGATTAATCCATTATCATGATTAATCTGACCAAAAATTTTAACACATTTTACCCATCTGCAGCGCAGAATGACTCTGAATGTCTCTGCCAAAGCATTTCCGGCAGCTCGTCCAAATAGAGTTACTCATGCATATGCAAATGGGCAGTTGTGTAGTGACAGGCAGCAGAACCAGACCATAAATAGAGCACGTTGGTCCTCTGGATCAGTGTTTCCCAACCTTTTTCAGCCACATATTTTACATTAGAAAAATCCCAAGGCACACCACCAAAGAAAAATGTCACAAAAAGTATATTTATTGAAATATAATGTAAATCTAGTCTCAATTTACTTCCTCAGTGTGAAAGCTGGGCCTGTTTAGTTGAACACAAAGATGATATTTTTGTAGGAATTGAAGAAAGACACACACACAAATCCTCCTCAACAGCTCTGAGTCTCTCTTTCTTAGGGGCGGGAGGGCACTCGGGGTTTGCGGGTAACTCGTTGATCCATGCATCACTAGTGAGGGGGGCTTTATCAGCAGAACACGCTGCATCAGGGGTGGTTCATTTTCACTTTTTTTATTTTGCAAAGCAAAACAGGAAACTCTTGTTGTACAGTGGATCACTGGTACGTGCAGTCGTATGTATTTTATATCACGCTGCTGGCTTACTGTACTAATCAGGTGTAATTGGTAAATTTTCCACGGCACACTAATGTACTGTGCCACGCTGGTTAAAATGAAAAAATATGAGCTAAAAAAAAAAAAAAAACAAAAAAAAACAAGACAGAACAATTGTTTCAAGTTGTTTTGTTGAAACTGTTGAAGGTGTTTCATGAACATGTGAAGTGCATAAATATTCCCTACTTTCAGTTTGTTTGCTCATGAAAAATGAAACACAATTAACATTGAAAATGAAATGAATGATATTTAATTGTGATTTATCGAAATTAATCAACAGCAACCCTGTGATTAATCTGATTAAACATTTGAATCAGAGGAGGTGACCATGTAAAAACACAAACAACAAAACATCCATTTCTTCACTGCAAATAAAAAATGTACACATTTGACAGCACTGCAAATGACTTATTAATGTCATATGGGGTTATAAATCCGTATTATTTGATTACTGAGATAAATAGGTGTCACGTGGGTGTTGGGGATTACTTCTGTTTCCAATACAAAAGGCAGGAGAATCTCATATTTTTATTTTTTCAAATGAATCCTGTGTCTATGCCTTCTTTAGTTGTTTCACTTTAGGCAAAGTTTCTCCAAGAGAGTGGTGAAGAGTAGTGGAGCTAATTTGCGTGTTTAGTAAATTGCAAGAATTTTATTCACTGTCATGGGTGATTTAAGGGATAAACATCAATAACAGCCTGTGCAATTATGGGAAATCACTGGATGTCCAGGTAAGACTAATTCTGCGCAAATAGAGCTCCAGCCACCTGAGTGCTATGCATGTGTGCATACGCAGACACGTAAATAGTGTGCCACCTCTTTACCCTTGTGTGTGTGGAACCGACGGTAAACACAAACATGACCCATATAGCACGTCACAGGATAAGCAGAGTCAATTTACACTTTAATGAGACATTGACTCCAGGCAGGATTGGATTAATGCACGAGCTCAAGCATCACGGCCAGAGCATCACACAAGTTAAACTTAGAGAGCTACACAACTCAGCTACACACGCGGTGGTGATGGGCAGCTCCTGTGCTAAAAAGGTGATTTTCTTCGAGCGATACTTATTTTATCGCCTGCCTTACATGCACGACTGACATGTGAGGCAACAAAACTCAGGCTGACACCGACAACCTTCAGTGTTAGAACTTTTTAAATAACATGTTTTTTGAAGAAAAAGTTGCCGCGTTAAAAAAAAAAAAAAGCTACAGGAGGAATTTTAAGTTTCTTGATCACTGTTGACACAAGCTACATGTGACTTCCTATTTTATCAAGGTTTTTCTTTTCGGCGCAGAGCTTTCACAAGTGCCTTTGTAAGTTTTAAATGATGTCAAGCAAGAATATTGTCTGCTTTTTGGTGGAACATCTGAGACTGCTGCAGCATTTGAGTGACTCACAGACAAACAGACGTCCGTGTTGGTTTGATTTTTACAGTACAGGTGGGCATGTTTCTGTGCTTCTCTGTTAACGAGCCGTGATTGGCAGCCCTGCTGACGGAGAGGCGAGGACAAGATGATCGGCTGATTTCAGACAGATCTGAAGTCTGGAATAAAAACACAATTTAGAACGTGTCATAGCAAAGGATGTCTACAGAAGCATGGCCAACATGAAATGGCTTTTCTCCGTTCCCCTCGAGGAAAAAAAAAAAAAATCAAGAAACATTAGTAGCTGCTGCATCATAACTTCTCCTTTTCAATTACTTTTTTTTCAGTTTAGTAAAAAAAAAAAAAAAGGAGAAAAAGGGAAATGTCTGCATTTGTTAGATGTTACAAATTTAATGTGAAATGCTATTTAATCTTTTAATGCACCTTCATTTTCTAAGTTGTTCCTTGGAGCTGATGAGTATGAATCTGTTCGGTATTAACAGAGGCTGATGCAATGACAGACATTTTGCATAATAATCTAATTAAAGTGCAGGAAGTCAGGCAGAGAATCGTTATTCTTTATTTGCATTAGAGCTGGTGCTACTTTTAAATATGTATTTGTCAATTAGTTAAGGTGTGATGCTTAATTTTTTAAAAAATGATCTGCATTTAGTTTGTCACACTAATGGAGGTAAATGAACAAGATGTTGGAATATTATAATACTTTCTCCATCTTTCAAGTATCACAACACAGTTTAAAATGAGCTGTTGGTAAGAATTATGTTCCAAGTAATCACAAAATGGCCTTGAATGTCACCAGACATTAAGAAATCATGTTGATTTCAAATACTGATATCACTGACAGTAGTGGTCCTGTCAGAATATCCGCATTTGAAAGGCTGAATGTCAGCCTTTAAATGTTTATGTTGTCATTTTGTGTTTTGGTCTGATGCTCCACCCATCACTTACTGAACCTAAAAGGCGTCTTATTATTCCCAAATACATGGTGACAAAGTTAGAAACAAAACAAAACAAGGATATGTATAGAAGATGGTTTTGAAACATGGAGACGACTGAAAGCAAAGAAGAATGTGAAGATCAGTGCTGGCTCTCACCAGGTCCAGCTCTCCTGTGGGCCGGCGGTCTCATGAGACATCCCATCAGGCCTAGTATAAATGTACTGAAATCAAATCCAGTGACATTTTGGTTATTTAATGGGAAATACGTTATGGAGCTGATGGTGGAAATACAGCAGAGACAGGGAGGAAAGTTCACAAGTACCCGCTGTTCCAATTACAGAGAGACTTGCATTCTTATGTTCTATTTCCGTTACAAAAAAGGAACTGGATTCTGGTACCTGGTGCTAGTTTTTTGGTATTGCTTCCGCCGAGGGTCCAAAATGGGGGAACTGATACCAAAACATAACGTGTGAACACTGCAGACCACTGATTGGCCGAGTTGTCTCTGCGTCATTGCGTTATCAATGAGTGACCCGCCATTTAAAAAAAAAAAAAAAAAACGAGATTCGGAGGGTTACAGTAAATATACCGGGAGGTTAATCAGTCCGCAAAACAATATGGTGGCAGTCCACAAAACTACACCGTGGTCGGTCGAGGAGATTCAGACGTTTCTGTTCTTGGTGGCTGACGAAAAAATTCTTCTTCTCCTCTTCCTCTTTGTTTTACCGCATTATAGATGATGTCGTGGAAGTTAAGCGTCACGTCACTATGGCGACCAGGTACTCCATAATAATAACGGGTGAGATTTTTATTGCGCTTTACAAGTCACTCAAGGCATCCATTATTCATTCACTCTCACATTCTTCCTCTAGTGGTGTCGAAAGCGTGGCTGCCCTTCTGCACCTATGGCCGAACATTCACACGCATTCACACAGCAGTGTAAGTAACACTGGAGGCAAAGAGGGTGAAGTGTCTTGCCCAAGGACACAACAGACTGACTCGGATTCGAACCACCAACCACCTGAGCCATAGCCGCCCATGTCAGTAGTATTTTGTAATGGAAATGGTCTCTAGGAATAGTTATGGTACCTGAGTGGAGTCGAGCCGGTTCTATGCAGTGGAAATGCGGCAGTAGGAAGTCTGTTCTCTGGGACCGTTCTTACAAAGACTGTAGTCTCTGCTCTTGATATTGAGAAATGGGCAGTATAGGACTGGTTGCTTGCCATGGTAGCTCCTTGTAGTAGACGCTCATGCTGGATCTGGCAACCCTTAGTCTGGGGGGAGGGGATACAACACTCTACAGTATTTTGAGTGTAATTGCAGTACCAGTTTTGGCCACAAACCAACATATGACTCCTTTAAGTAAAAACCATGTTATATTCAGCACTTAAATACTGATACTGACAGAGGTTGTTAGGCAAATGGACTCTGGTTGAACTTTAAAGCTCTGGAATGCACTTTACTGCTGTGCCCTTTAGAAATAATAGTTTTGGTTATTTATGGGTAACTTTTTAAGGGGCAGTATTTTTTTTTTATCAGTACTATATAGTATTTACTAAATGGTGCTGACAAGCAGGACCTGAGGTTAGTGTTTAATTTCTATGTATTTTATTGCTGAAATGACAAATAAATCTGAATCTGAATACACAGATTGGACTATATAAGCTCGGGTCAGAAACACATTAAGAATGTTTCCACTGTGGGGGAAGCGTTATGTGCTTCCACTGCAGAGTGAAACTCACAACATAATCACTTTCAATCATTACATTTGGAAAACAGGTTTTGAAAATTCTGCTTGTTTTCACACTTTTTGATGACATCACATCCTGCTTTAAGTACATCTGATCAGCACCAAGTAAACCTCAAGCCCAACCCAGGAGGGTTTTGGGTAAATACCTTGAAGCAGGGACTCATTTGGTCTCTGTAAAATGTCCAGGAGGTTGTCCCTGGGGGGCATTTCCTGCTGTGGAGTCAGAAACCAGTGTCTCCGACCCCATCAAATTACCCCGAGTGGAAACCCAGCTGGTCTGTAGTCTACGTACTGCACACAGACACCACATGTAATTTTATAGAATAACATACAACGCCATAATAAAGTTTGAACTGCCAGACTTACCTCCATGAAAGCAGTTGTGTGGAATCTGAAGCCTTTTAGATTGATCAAAATAACTGGAAGTGTCCTTCATGCCTATTGTTAGCTACAGTAGCTTTCTTCTGTAAATCTTTTGTTAATGCATTAGAGCAAATTGAACCAAAGCTATTTCATAACCTTTGTCACTTGCAATTTCCTCTGAACTTCCTACATCATAAAGTTATCCTGAGTGCGTGTAAATAGGAGCTTCTGACTGAGTAGGAGGTGGTAATGCACCTTAAACACTATTTGCCACCTGTCGACAGAAGAAGAGAAAGGTGGCTATAATGCATAGTTTAACGCACTACATCAAGCTCTAAAGTCACATTCTGATTCTGTAGAATTTCTGATTTGAACATATCAGTGTATCAACGTATCTGTCAAAAAGTGGTTTTCTTGTGCCACCGTTACAGGAAAAAAAAGCTTTATGGAAGTCAATGTCAAAGTACCCACTGTGTGTTCTGGTGGGTTTACCTGCTAATGTCCAGACCAGAGGCAAAGACGATATTTCATACTCAGCGTCCATTTGTGGTATTTATGTGAGTTGAAACTATTTCAGCCTGAGCCACACATTTGTAGGAGACTACCACGTACAGTAAGGCAATCAGCAGTGAAAATCTGCTGACAACAACCAAAATAGCAAATGATGAATTCCTTTTTGTGGATGACACAATGAGAGAACCTTTGTTTCATTCTTGCAGCTTCTATTGTTTTCAACAATGAGACCAACAATGAGCACACACTCGTGTCTCTGTTAACCCTTAGAGCGTCAAAGGCGCAATATTGCTGCAAGCAGAATAACTGAATGAAACAGACAGCTTTCTGATAGCTTGATATCAAAATTGATCATAAATAAACTAGAAAAGCACTCTGAGAGCGCAGACCTCAGCCAAGGTAGTGTTTGTACTTTTTTTTTTTTTTTTAAGGTAGTGTTTGTATTTTTTTTGAAGGTAGTGTTTGTATTTCTTTTTTAAGGTAGTGTTTGTACTTTTTTTTTTAAGGTAGTGTTTGTACTTTTTTTAAGTTAGTGTTTTTACTTTTTTTTCTTTAAGACAGTGTTTGTACTTTCCTCCACTCGATGGCACTGAATGACTTCATATTCAGCTCTGTGCCGCCATGCCCTATCTCGCAATGATAAAGAATTATTTTTACAAATTCCTGGATCCAGACAGTGATCCGGATCGCCTCCAAAGTTTAATCATCTCTTCTTTGACCCAGAGGAGACATACCCTGAAAATTTCATCAAAATCCGTCCATAACTTTTTGTTACGTTGCTAACAAACAAACAAACAAACCCTGGCAAATACATAACCTCCTTGGCGGAGGTAATAAATAAATAAATAATAAACCTCAAGGATACCTAAAGTGTTACCACAGGAATCAACATTACCTCAGCAGCTTGTGGGGTTACAACTGTGCTAATCTAATGTAAGCGTGAATAAACCCAACATGTGAATCGGAGTTAAAAACACACTGGGACAAACATAGATTTAAGCTGGAGGCCTGGGGCCACAGCTCCCTTTGTGCAAAAATGAATCCACAACCCAGTAGTCATGGGTGATGCCACGTTGTCTGTGTGACAGTGAACATTAAGACGTCACATCAGGTTATCTCCATGGAAACAGTTGCCTGGCATTAGATTTATAGCCAGTAATTTGGTAGTTTCATATTAGAATGATCAGTCCTAAGCAGGGTGCGATTTGTTGGGGAGGGTTTACATCCCTACCTCTGCTGAAAGAACAATTTGAACGATTGATTGATTTCATCCTCGGGGGGGGTGCAACCAATAGAAACAACAGGCAGGTGTGACTGACTTTTCTTACACCTGTCCAGTGGATACAGGTTAGACGTTGTGTAAGATCTGTTGTATGATAGAGGAACAGAACCAGGGAGTTGGGCATTCAAAGTATGTCAAGTTTCACTTTCATTTCACACCAGCGTTCGTTCCTTTGGTTATGGAATGCACCCCCAACTGCTATACAACCAACTGGACTATTACCTAGTTTTTTTCCTCCAAATTCTGAAAATACATTATAGCAAATTGCATCAAAGCAATTTCGTGACCTTAGACTAATAGTGCTTTTCTTTTTCCTTTTCTTTCTTTATTTCGAACATGCAAAGAAACAAAACAAAACAAAACCAAAAAAAAAAACATTTAAATGAACAAAATCTGTGTTTGACTACAAGCAAGTCTGAATTTGCACCGTCAAAAAGAAGTAGTAAGAAGTATAAACTAATTTAATCCTACTCCTCAAGTACTTTTATAACTTTACCAATAACTTAATTCATCAGTCCAAACAATACATCTTATTAATTTATTATTCACCCCACTACTAATATAGAATTTTACCAACACTAATCATGTCGTAAGAGAAGCCTATGCTCTGTTTTTATAACATCAAGTCACTTATTAGGAGGAAAGCAAACTTATGAATGTTTACCGAAGAAAACCTGCATCACCTTGCAGACAAATGTTTTGGATATGTAGTTTTATGGTATGTAATGTTGTTAGATCCTGACCTATACTTCAGTGACACAGAGATGCTTTGGCTTCAGCTTTTCAGCGCTCTCACCACGTCCATCTTTATATACACTTTATGTTTCAGCCTGTCAACTTCCCGAACTGGAGACTGAAGTATTTTTGCTGACTACAGATACCTGGAGTTTATTTTATTCAACTTATGTGCTGTACAGTGACAGAATAATAGGTGGAAGCTGCAGAAAAGACTCCAGAGGCTTTAAACAGAACACAACGTAATATTCTCCCCTTCAAAGTATTGTTATCTGATAATTTATTTATGACCCCGACCCCCGAAGGGGGTTCAAGGGGTACTGTTTTTGGTTCAGTTTGTTTGTGTGTTTAACTCTCTAACAGCTAAACTATTGGTTGAATTCAAACCAAATGGGGTTTATAGATTGCCACTGACCCAGACTAGATCTGATTACATGTTCAAGAAAAGTAGGTCAAAGTTCCAATTTTTTATGAATTTTTAAGATTTTTTCCCCCCATTTACATAGAGTGCTTAACAAATGTATTCTTTTACCACCACCCAGTATAAGGTGTTTGCCACTGCTGCCATAATTTAACAGTATTTCTGTTTATCTAAATATCTTTTTATATTTCTATAATGGTTAATCTACCAGTACATGCAAGATCTTTTTATCAAAACGATGTCTTTAATCCTGTAACTACAGCTGCTGTCCATACATTTTCAAGTTTATTGTTTTTACAACTTTTTTTTTAATGAAATTGCACAATTCCAGTTATTATCTTACGTTCCTGTGTAAAACTACATAAAAACAATGGCAGCAAGAATGCAACTGTTATCTGCACCAAAGGTGGACACACTAAATATGGACATTCATGGTTATTATTTGTCAACAAGAACTATTTTGTTATTCCGATTGGTCATTTTCTGTATGAATAACAATGAAATTGTTAATTTGAAATGAGTTTTTAATAAACTATGAAGTTATTTATCTTTTCATGACAGGTGGTCAAATACATTTGTTAAGCACTGCAAAATGGGTGAAACTTTAAATGTCTCTAAAAATATCAATTTTGTTTCAATTTACTTAAAACTTGGCACATATACAGAGGCAGTTGATATACTGACATCAGCTGGATCCATAACAAAATAAGCTACAAAATGCATGAGGGCTGGGTTTGTTGTGCCTGGGACCACTTATTTGTATTTATTATGACTATCAAAAGCTATTATGATTATTAATATTAAGATAATGATAACATTTTCATGTTTCCAATTTGTGTGATATATATATATATATATATATATATATATTAGCAGTAGTTCAGTTTGGCAGTACTTTATCAACCACATTAACATTATCATTATCAGCTCCTTTAACTGTTAAATGTAAATATTTATTTATTTTGAAAAGGAATCTGATGCAACTAAATGTGAATGAATGTGAACACAACACACGATCATCTCCAATCACTTTAGTGGCACAAAAAAGGTGAATACCCCCCAGTATGGACTCATGGTTTTACTGTATTTTCTAGTCTCCGTGTGGTTTTCATTCCTTTTTTGGTCTGCATGCTACGGTGGTATTTCAATCCTTCTTTATTTTTGTTTGTACTGGTATGTCCTTGTAAAATATATGGAGATTCTGGTTAGTAAATGTCAAAATCAACCCAAACAACCTTGAATTTTGGCAACAGACTGACCTAAAGGAATAAAAACTCAATATACGACTCCAAACATGAAGGTGTGAAGGTATTTTTTTTAAGGTTTCAGGGAAAACAAACTCTGCAGCCAAACATGTGAAACACAACTGAAAGCTTCAGATGTTGTGTAATAGTTTGACCCCTTTTATTGTTAGATGGATGGAGCACACTGGAGGGAAAACAAAGATGAATAATGCTGAAGAAAGCCGGTGGGACTGATTGGTCCCAGCGTGGGTGCAAAATGGTCATCTGGAAATCTGCAGGGCTGACAGAGCTGGAGAACAGACAGATCTGGCAGGGTGCCCTTGTTCCATTCATTGTATTTTATTTTACGATCAGGACTGATTGATCAACGTCATTACATTTTACTCTATCTTGATCGCAATTTTGTAATCAGTCCGAGTTTGGCAATTCTTAGAATCAGTTCATCACGCGTTATCTAAGAAAAACAACTATCATGATCACATCTGTCACTGTGTGAAGCTGACTGCAGTGGGCGATAGATGGAATTCAGACACACAAACATACGACGTTGTGTCTGTGCATCAGTGCAGCCAACAGATTTAATTTATACTTAATGCCAATAAAAACATACAGTCCAAACGTGTGCTGTAATTTCCAGAAAATGATTTACTCAGGTGCTTATTTTATATATGTTGCTCATGAGATGAATAACAGTTAACTGCTGTTTTTTTTTTTTTTTTTTTTCATTCCCAATGTGAACGGCGTTGGCGTTTGGACTAATCTATGGAGAGACATTTGTTTCTTTATTCATCAGTCAAACTGAATAGATTTGCAACCAAAGAGGAGATCTGAGAGCAAAAGACTGTAAATGGCAATCTAAAAAAAAGATCATTTTCCTTATAAATCAGACCTCTTTGCTTGTGAGTTCAAAAGTTTTGCTTGTGAATTTAACTGCACTTAATGTGTACACTGTAAAAAGTAAAACACTGAATCGACTTCACATTTTTTCTTCAATAAGTCACACATAAAACAATAAAACAAATTAGTTGAGTGAACCAAATTAAATGACGTTAAATGTAGCGTAATTTAATTTAATTTAATGTTCCCACTTTAATATGAAGGTAACCCCAAACCAATTCCTTTAATAAACTGTATCTCCAAATACAGTGGTCCCTCGCTATATCACGGTTCACCTTTCGCTGTTTTGCAGATTTTTTTTTTTTTTTTTACAACATATGAACGCGCATTGTGTTCTGCGTCCTGATTGGCTAAAGGACTGTAGACCATTGTCAATCAATCTCCTTTGCGCTGTGTTTCCTGAACAGTACAGAATGTGTTCGGTCAAATGTTCATAAATGTTCCATTCTATCAGTGTGACTCTGAAGTGCTGTATGTTTGCAAGAATACATATACAGAATGTCGACAAAACGTTCTGCGCCGACAAAGGCACCTGCGGTCGAACCTGAAAGGCAGAGAAAGATGCTAACCAGTTGCTGACATGCTGAAGTAAGGTAGAAGTTATGCAGCTGTAGGCGCCATTACGGAATAAATTAATCTATGGTTCGTTACATAAAGAAAGAGGTAAATAACATAAAGACGACAGCAGCAACAAGTTTGAACAAGGATGCAAAAAGAGTTTTAACTGTCCACAAGGGGAAAAGTCGGTACAGCGGACACAGAGGGACGGTCAGAGGAACTGTGGGATACGAGTGAGTCACTGTTTATAATTTCTTCTGTGTCCCACCCACTGGCGTTCCTGGAGCATTTTACTCCCTGGGCAAAAGCCCCTGTTGGCGCCCCCATCCCAATCCTCCATCCAGCGCCCCCAACTCCCCGGCGGACCTGCGGAGCGGGGGGGGGTCGGTGCTGTCGGAGGTGCGGCGGAGGACTGGGGGAGGAGAGGGGGTGCTGTCAGAGTTGCAGCAGCGGACGCCCCATCGGCTGACTGGTCTGCCCGTGCCTAAAACCGCTACTGGTCCAACGTCATTGGTTGATCATTAAAATTGAACTTTGAGAGCGATAAATGTAAGACAGTGTTAATACACTGCAAAAATCAAAATCTGACCAAGTGTATTTTTCTCATTTCTAGTCCAAATATCTCATTACACTTAAAATAA
>JAQQZY010000007.1:8654015-8673331 GCA_030068375.1 Ostorhinchus rueppellii | reverse complement strand
AAGTGTCTGGGGAGAGGGAAGTCTGGGCATCCCTGCTTAGACTGTTGCCCCCGCGACCCGGCCCCGGATAAGCGGAAAAAGATGGATGGATGGATGGAGGTGTCACTTGTTTTAGTTCCGGTTCCACATTCAGCCCAATTGTGATCTCAAGTAAAACAATGGTATAATAACCTACAAATAATGACGACAAATTTAAATCAAAATTTCATTGTAAAAACTCGGGATCGGATCAGTGTCAGTAAAACTATTCCTGAAAAAAATCAGATCGGATTGGAAGCAAAAAAAAAAAATACCCAGATCGGGACATCTCTACCCTTAATCATTAGGTTTGTTGTTTTGACACAAATGTATTTATTTTTGACTGTGACAGATCGTGTCTCATACTTTTACTAACCAACTCAAGAAACTGTCAGTGTCATGAGGATTCAAAATTTTATTAGTAGTAGCTTTAAGAGTGGAAATCGTTTTGACCAAAATTGTGTAGCTGCCTCAGTAAACCCCAAACTTGATGCACCAACCTGTGACTTAAGATTGGATAGGACATTCAAGGTTGTCCACATGTACTTGCCAAACTAACACCACCTGTCAATTACAATGCCCTGCAAATGGGTCCAAAAGGGGATTTAGTGGAGGAGGTGAGTGGAGTCAGAGTGTGTGTTTGACAGTTCTTGGCAAGAGAGAGGAGAGAGGTGCTCGTCATTTCACTTGAGTATGTGAGATTTGTGAGTTGGCGCATAAAAGATTTGTTCAAAATATGCTTTCATTCATGTGTGCCCACTGCTGGGCTTAATGGGTCTCAGCAGATCTGTAGTCGAATCAAATTGGGCATAACAGCCATTATGAAATATAAAGTCAGTGCATGACACAAGTATGTGGGCAAGGACAGAAAAGGAATGGCTGATAGTTAACCGGTGGAGCATATGTGTATTCAAACACGGTATATATAAACACCTGACCTCAACTGTAAATGCATAATTAGGATATAAATAGAAGGTGGATTCTGAAGAGAACTGCACAAAACCTGAGTTTGTATATTTTTTTTTTCCTTCACTAGTCACTCTTTTCTCAAATACACTTTAAATTCACATCCATAATACACACAGCGGACCTAATAAGTCATTGGTGCTCTATCTGAGATGACTGGGTTTGTAAGGCTGGATTATATTTAGAAAGCTTTCATATATAAACGTAATGTCTGAGAAATGCCATTGGAAAATGAAGTGAGCTGTTAAAATGGTATAAAGCAGATATACACATATGTAGAAATTTAGACATGAATGCATTTTTTATTCATAAATGTCAGATGTATTTGTGTCTGTTGCTTGCATTCTGGTGACATGTTTTTTAATCTAATGACTGTCGTAATTCATTGACTTTGCTCTCTGAATTATCTTACTTAAAAATACCGTATGTTGAATTAATCTTTCTAATACGACATCCTCTCGTCAAAGGCACTCTATTTTCATCTGTATAAAATGTATTTCTGACTAATATCTAGGGAAAAATCCGAGGTTGTACTGTTTCTGCAGGCATGTCCATCCTGTGGTTCACAAGGGGAGGGGAAATGAGTCCTGCACATTGACTGTGACACACGCACACACACACTCACACACCTCATAAAATGTGTCACAATTGATTTGAAGATTTTACTGATCACCTTCAAGGCATGGATGAGTCTGACACAGTGCTATTTCACATAACTGTCTGCCTATATATGTACAGTGCTCTATGATTGTAGCCTTGAGTACCTGAGGCAGGTTAGTATTGGCTGCTCTCAAGTATACATACTGTATAAACATGCGGAGCTCAATAAATCTTTAATATCTGTGTGAGGCAATTTGTTTTGCTGCTTTAGTCTGAGAAAGCAGCACAGAAAAACCAACAAGATTACCAAATTACAAACCTTCTTTAAAAGCCCTATATAATTTTATTTCTTTATCTGCAGATATTGCTTTTCACCTTCTCTAAAATGCCATTCTCAATGTCAACAAATACAATAAATATTTTATTGTCCATTTGTACAAAGTGCTAAACATTATGTTACTGTCCTATTAAATGATAATGCATGGCAGGATCATCCACGAGATTTTCCTCTTTTTTTTTTTCTCTTTTTTTTGCCTCGGTCTAGACCGTCTAAATGGCAGCGAGGCAGATGAGCAGGCGGAGAGAGGGAGGAGCCAGCCTCTTAAGCACTTTCCTCACTGACTGTACCGTAGAGAGAGAGGCAGAGCGAGTGAGAGAGAGAGAGAGAGAGAGAGCGAGAGGGAGCTGCAGGGAGGAGAGAGCGAGCCAGTGAACAAGAGCGCAGAGTCAGAGCAAGCAAGCATGGGGAGCCAGAGTAGTAAAGCAAGCCTGATGCACGCAGAGTGAGCAGCAAGGAAAAGAAGAGAGACACTTCACAGCAGTGAGGACTGAAGACTAATTCAGTCTGAGCGAAAGAAAAAAGGAGGGCGCAAGAAGACTCAGAGAAGAGCAGCTGAGGGACGAAGCTACAGTGTGTCAACTCCACACACACTCTTCGCATCCCAACTGTTAATCTTGCATCTCGGCATCTCGTAACAAGAAGACATCTGTACAACAATGATGTCCTGGCTTCTTCTTCTTCTTCGGCTTCTTCTGTGCTGCTTTGCCAACACGGGTAAGTGAACAAGGCTTTTTCTGTTTCCTCTGTTACTGTCTGTAAGTTTGGATGCAGTTTGAAGCTTCTTTCTGTGTGCAGAAGCTCCGAGCTCCGAGCGTTTTCAAGACCCCCCCCCCTCCTCCTCCTCTTCCTTAGGGGCATGATGTAATATCAGCTAAGATGCTTTGGTGAATTGGTCATCTGTGCTTTGTTTCTTCACATCAATGTGGACACCCCCCCCCCCAGCCCACCCCTCCCACCTCCCCACTCCCCTCTCTCATGTCTTGCTAAAACTCCCGCTGGGCTTGAAATGTCTCACCGGATTCTGTTTCATCTCCTTTTCTGAAAGTGATGTCTCAGTTTGTGCTCAGCGGGCTAGGAGTGCTGATTTGTTTCCGAGTCAAGCTTACGCTGGGTGATTAGAGAAAAGGTTTGGGTAATTTGCCAACATGATGACCACAGGAGCTAATAACCTGCGCAAGACGGAAAGAGAACAATGCACAGAAGCTGCGTTATCTGCTTCATTACAGTCTCTGAAGTTGTCTCGGAGCGCTCAAGTTTTATGCACAGCCTGGTTTATGAATGCAGTTTTTGTTGAACACAGTTTAATTTGTAATACGTATTCATAAGTCCTTGATACGGTGTGTAATTGGCACATATGCATAATGACATTCTTAACAAGCTACAGTGTATACATATGAGAGTGTACGACTACAATAGCCAGTCTGGTTTGCCTCACGATTTTAATCATCCTGCATTTACATGATACATTGTGTGTTTGAAGAGACTCTGTGTGTGTGCATGTTTGTTTCAGCCAAACTATTGTTTTATCTTGCCTAAGTGCACGCTGCTGATGCAATATATTGTGAAACAAAGGAGTAAATTAAGTGAGAGTTAAAAACTGCTGATTGGAATAGCTTTAAAAGCTCCGACTGGTCTTATTGATTTTTTTTTTTTTTGCCCCTATCCTGTGGCTAGTGATGACTTCACATTCACCGCAGCTCAAGTCCATTCAATGAATCTGAGATGACTGGCTTTGCTGCTGTCATGTGGGTTTATACGGTAAAGTTTTACGGAGTTAGTGTTGATTGCCATATCTATAGCATTAAGGAAGTGTTGAGTACTTAGAATGACTTGAAATCATCCTTTTTCTTTAAGTTAAAGTAACTTCCATTACGTTTGTCCGCAAATAAGCTGAAAATAGAGCTTGGTGGTTCAGTGAAATGGATAATTAATAATTTTAGCGTATTTTATCCGTCTATGTGAATAAAAGACAAAATATAATTATCGCTATTACAAACAAAGTATCACTGGCACAGGTATTTAACAAAAATAAATAAAACAAATAAAATACATAGTATGAATCAGAACAATCAAATAACATTAACCCCACAGGTAGGCAGTGACTGTACAAGCATGTTCACGATAGATATTTTACAACAAACAAACATGCATTTAGATTGTTTATTGAGTAAGGTCCATCTCCACAAAATACTAGAAGAAGCACTAATCTCTGTTCTGCAATTCAGGCATTTTTCACAGTGTTTAAAAAACAAAAACTCAAATTAACTGAATGAATTCAACATACTGGCCACTTCTCGCAGAAAGTGATTCCAAACCCAGTATTTGCTTGTGTATGCTGATGCTGATGCTGCTACACGCTGGCCTCAATGAAAGCTGCAAGTCACACAGAACCTGACACCAAAAATCTGACAGCTTGAGGTCAGCATCTGTAAAGCACCATGCACATTATCACAGTGAGTTGAGGAAACTTTATAATGCCATTATGCTCTTTTATTAAATCATCACGCTGTTCGTCTCATTCCCATCTCCCTCTGGGATTCGATCTAATTCACCTGTTGTACTACTGACTTCTTGTTTTAACCTGCTCACTCGTGTGGAATCCCTGCCTCTAAATGGATATCCTCCAAATGTTTTTGCTCAACTTAATGTTGAGGTTGAGCGTTTCGGAGTCAGTCGTGTGTGATTTGTGCGAGGAAACCTGCCTAGTCAGGCTGAATTCATGCGTACACATGCACACAGGCTGTGGCACACCACCACTAATTTGAATCTGACACTAGTAATAAAGCCTTTAATATGGCTCTCAGTAGCTCTCTTTCAGGCACCGTACATCAACTCTCAAGAGGATAGCAGCTTTATTGCCTAGTTTTATGAGCGTATGAGTGTGTGCTGGTGTCGGAGCGAACTGACTCGACCCCTCCCACCTCTGTTCTGTAAAGTGCGAGTCTGGGAGGGGGCATTTGCCACAGTTTCCAAATGACTGCTTCATTTCCAGAAGCGATGCTTTATAGCGCTGCGCTCCCCAGTGCACCACACAAAAGGGTTTTTAGCTGAAAAATTGAAAAAAAAAAAAAAATCAAGTGCGTTCCCCACTGCTTCAGCTAATCCGCAGAATACACAGGTGAGATCCAACAGCCTCAGAGTTTGTAGGATTCTCTAATTAGGGAGGCTGCACATGATGTATTGCTCAGTCCTCTTGGGTTTTCAGAGCTGTAATCCGTAGGAGGCTGGGGTTTGGTCGGAGTCGCGCAGAAGTAAAGCATCCTCAGAGCTGCAGCTGTCAGAACTTGGACAACCCCCGAGCCCTGTTAATAACCCATACACTCGTGCCAGATCCCTATGCTCAGCAAAACTGGTTATCATGCACCGTTTAAGGAGATTGCAGGTGAGCAATCTCTTTATGCATGCAGATGAGCCCCGGCCAAAGCATGCAAATGCACACACACACACAAACTGCTGCCACTTCCCCCTCTGATAGAAATTATGATTTGCATTTCTTGCGGGTGGAATCGGAGTGCGAGGACATCAGCCTGTATCAGAACAGGGGGAGATGAGAGAAAGGAAGGAGACAAAGAAACCCCGCTGCCATCTGACTCTCCTTCTGGAGATGGCAGCCTTCCTCCCGTCTTCTTATTGCCATCCTAGGCTGGCTTTGGCACCAACAGCTCGGCACACAAAGTGGGAGAGCGAAAGAGTGTGGGAGAGACAGAAGCTTATTGGCTGACACTTGGATATGGATGTCTCATTGTGGACTTGGGAAAAAGTTGGAGGATAGAAGTCACAGCATAGGGACAGAGGAGCAGGTCACAGAACTGCATCAGTAACAGAGTTTGAAGTTTATTCTGCCTCACCATTCCCTGTTCTGTCCATCACAGCGTGGAGCGTAAAGATGGTGATAATACATTCAGAACATACTGGAATGAGTATAAATGAGTAATTATGCAGTTAAAGAAGACAATAGGAAACTTTTTACTCTCGATTTGCACAGTTTTTCATGAAGCCATTTTCTGATATTAAAGGGAGTATCCTTAAATACTGAAAAAATATTCAGAGTTGGATTTTTCAAAGAAAAAGCCTGAGAAAAATGTCTGTATAAAAAGGATATATTATATTCAGTTTGGTTCCTAATGCTTGTGATTGACAGTTTTTATTCTTGCAACTGAATGATGGCCTGGAAAGACTGATTTTGTGTAATGTGTTGTGTGCAAAGCAAATAATTATTCTTGTATCACAGTTGGGAGGAATATGAGGTCGTGTGAGGTCTGAGCACTGAAAATATTAACAGCAGCAATGTCAAGTTTTTTTTTTCTTCTTCAACGAAAGGTTCCAAGAAAGTTGATTTAGCATTCTTGAGGCTAGTTAGCCACTGGAAATGGGAAGGAAGACTGAATCATATATCACTTTCATTCCGGCAGCATTATTGACACTTTATGTGAACTCTCACCTTGACACAGAGAGAACTGCAACGTCCTCAAAAAAAAAAAAAAAAAATCTGATTTACTTTAACACTTCCTTGCAAGGCTTTGGTATGTCCAGCACTGAAATCCTCCTTTTCATAGGCAGTCCATTTAAATAAAATCATTTTCTATCATGATTTCCTATGTGTAGATGCTCATATGTAGTAAGAGCTCTAGCCGGCACAAGTATTTTCTGTTGTGATGGTGAATGATTTAGAAAATAAAGAATAGATTGAAATCGTTCTCATAATTTTCTTAAACATAAAATCTGTGTTTTAAAACTACAACAATGCATATCAAATGTGAGAAGACAGGGAGCTGTGCAGGAGTGATTAAAGCAAGAGTAGGCGATTTTTGTCAAATTCAGCAAACAGCTCCTTATGGCTTCCTTCAGGCCATTATGAGAAAAAAAATATCCAATGTCTGTACATGTGTGTGAAGTTTGCATGTTCTGCCCGTGTCTGTGTGGATTTTCTATGGGTTTTGTTCCTCCTACGGTCTGAAAGCATGTACGTTAATACAGTAGGTTAACTGGTCAACTTAAATCACTCATAATGTGAATGTAATAGATAGATAGATAGATATTTGTACACAGCTCTGTCAGATTTGCTCTTATCTATGTTACTACTCCAGCCCATCACCAGCCACAGATGTTCATATTTGTGCCCAGAACAGATAAACCTATAGCACCAGAGGGGGCGGAGCTTCTGAATCAGGAAGGTGTGTTCATTTGTCTGAATACCACATACCAGCTGTCTTTCTCAGGATCCACTTACTCCAACTTTAATTATATTAATCCGAGTTATTGTTATGAAACAGTTCTTCCAAATATTAGTTTATGTGCTTATCATGTTAACTGCTTTGAGTGCTTTATTGGGAGTAAAAAAATTAAGTTAATCAAAGTGAGGCCGCAAGCTTTTTTCCTCTTAATCCTTTATTAAAGATTAACATGTTTCGTTTTGGCGTCGTATTATTGTAAACACCACTCATTCCCTACGCATAGTAGTTGATGAGCAATAAAATGCTCATCAGGCTCTTAGTTGATTATATGATGAGCAATCAGTGCTGAGTGAGCTACCAGGAGATAGACCTGGCTGGGAAGTTTCCCCTTCTTCTCACAGCAACTTTAACAGAACACGAGCCTCCTGTGTGTGTCGTTAGTGATTGTTTTTGTGAATTGACAGTGAGATTCATTGAGGGATCGGCAGGACTTGACCTCCAGATAACACCGCTGTCAGTCAGGTGAAAACACCGTGACACAGTTCTTGAACCCTCTCTCATGCCCATGGTTGGAGGAGACAGGGGTTCCCTCTGGGGGCTTGACCGGCACGTCACCTCATCTTTTGAACACGGGAAAGCCATATTGACTTTCCCAGTGGAGCGTGATTGTGCTTACTTATGCCTCATCCGTCTTTAAAGACCCCCACATCAGTAAGTTGCTGTTCACCTTGGCTTGGAGTTTTTCTAGATTAAGTTTTGGCTTTCAGGTGTTTTTGGCGACACTGATATCACACCTTTTTGAGTCTTTTGGAGGGGTAGCATTTTGTGTCGGGTTTCATCTTTGCACAAGTCCTCGGTCCTTTGGGATTATAACGCTGACTATGAAACGCCTTTGAACCATAATTAAGTTATAAAAAGAGAACTGTCACCTTGCTATGAAACCTATTATACTCATATTCTTTAAAGTGCAGCTTTCATTGTTTACATCCTTGGTAATGATAGCAGCGTAGTTTTAGTTCACATGAAAACATACCTTTTTAAATTGCATTTATAATTTGAATTTTTTTTTGTTGTTGTTTCTTACCCCACCCCCAAAGAGGAGGTAAGGGGTATTGTTACCTTCGCCTAGGAGGTTATGTTTTTGCTGGTGTGTATCTGTTTGTCTGTTTGTTTGTTAGTTTGTGTTCAAAATAACTTGAAAACTTCTGAACGGATTTGGATGAAATTTTCAAGAATTATTAGTAATGGGATGAGGAATGAGTATTTCAATTTTGGTGGTGATCTGGATCACCATCTGGATTCAGGAATTTTTTAAAGGTTTCTTTATCATTGGGAGATAGAGCATGAGGTCACCTGTACAATTAGTACCATCTAGTGGAGGAAAGTACAAACACTGCCTTGGCAGAGGTCTGCACTCTCTGAGCGCTTTTCTAGTTTTTGATTTGGGTTATTCGTATTTTTAACACGCTAGCAGCAAAACTATTGAACTATTAACTATTGAATTCATACCGAATTTGGTTTATAGATTGTTAGTGACCCAGAATGGATCTCATTACATTTTGAGAACAGTAGGTCAAAGTTTCCAGTTTTTTAAATACATTTTTCATATCTTCTTATTTTCTTCTAATGGGCAAAATATGTGTGAGGGGCGGGGTTTGTTGTTCCTGGCACCACTTGTTATTTTTGTTTGTTTCTACTAAGGCTCACAAAGGTTATATAAAATGTCAACCAATCAACAACAACAACAAAAAGTATTGTATGTTGTTTTGCTGCAGTTATCAATGAATCAATATGAATAATGTAAGAGGGACTTGATCATAAACTCACAAATAATTTCTTGCACTATGCTTTACTTTAATTCATATATTTCATTTTAGGTTTTTCTGGGTGTAGGAAGCAGCACAATCTCAATAAAGTCTCACTTTATGTTTGGGTTCTGTCAAGTTTCTTTCTGGGCTTTTCAAGCAGCCAAACTCAACAAACTACACAATAAAAGCCTGTGTTAGCTCTATAATACAAAAAATCATGAACTTTGTCGACATTTTGACAGGCTGATATCTGTTTTTTAATAAAAATCCAGTATCGGCAAGCTGATGTATCGGCCCAGCCTGCTGGCAGAGTCCATACTTCCATCAAGATATTATTGGAAATCACTGCTTGGAGGTATTGAGGCAGGAGATTCATTAGGCTCCTCTTGGCGCCTTAAAAATGACAAAGTAACAAGATGGCGGAATTGTCATATTGAAGAAGGATTTTTCAACCTCAAAGCCACTCCCTAGTCCTGAACCATTCATTATCAGAGTTCTTCCAATAAATGTCTGGCACAAATTATGTCCATATAGCCTAATACTTACTACTACAGAGCCCATAAATAGCAAAACACAACTGACCCAGACTCACTCTGTATTCTCATCCCCACCCAACCTACAGCCACAAACAGCAAACAGCATATTTTAAAGCAACACTATGTATTTAACAGCAGGGGGATGCGGTGTAAGCGTACTTCTGTGCATGCTTTAATGCTCTGCTATTCAGCGTGCATCTCCTCCAGACGATGGATTAATGACCTCCGAACAAGTTAATGCACAGGAAGCCACAGCCGGGACTTCAGAGGCTTCAGGCTCCCTCAACGCCACATCACAGCCATTAACCTCTCCCCTTATGCCAGCATAGGAGTCTATAACGACGAGACACGGCCAGGCTGCTACCTCAAATCACCCCGATCAACTGGAAATCAATACTCATTGATCAGAGCATAGATTGCCATTAGGGGTCGTTGTGATATAGAGGGAAGCAGCTGATTGACCAGAAGGGAAGGTTACAGTAACTATGTGGTATGTTTGGCTTCCCAGATGTACAGCTAATGAGAAGCCCTCCAGTTAATGATTGATGCTGCAGCTTAAACCGCAAAGAAATTGGAAAAGAAGCTGAAGGCAGAAGTAGGGAGACACATTTTTAAGGCTGTCTAGGTGGAAAGGCTGCCAACCAATGACAATCTATAAACAGGAGGTGGTGCTTGTTTGGTGGAGCATCAATGTTTAACACTGTGTGGGTGTGTATGTGTGTCTGTGTGTGTGCAAGTCCACTTGTGGGTGATTGCCGAACATGCTGTATCTTCTATTTTTTATTTACTCGGATTTCAGATTTTGTGTGCCGCAATCATTTCATCATTCAGCGGCCCAGCCAGAGCAGTGCGGGGGTAAATAGTACAAACATCAACATATTTTTTCCTATAGTATTGCAGACATGAATCTTGTTCTCTGTCGCTGAGATCTATGGCCGTGTTGCACTTTGCGGTTCCATCGGCGTTTCCTGGCACCGCTCAGAGGCGGCTCGGGTAAACAAACGGCTGCAGCTATTGACAGAGCTGTTAGGTTGTGCACAGGCCGATGTATTTTGTGTTGCAGGACGGCAGGCCTTTTGAAGAACTGAGCTGCTGATTTGATCCAGAGAGGCAGTGTTTGCTTGCATTTTCCCAGCACAGTGCTATCTACCTGGACAGAGCTGATTCTCTACATTGGTGATGCAGATATGTGTCCTTTTTTCTTTTATCTCTATACTCAGACCTTGACTCACTCACTCAGTTTCTGTCACACAATTTGCACACAACTACACACATGTACTCATAGTTAAGGGTTGTCCGTCTGTCGTACAATGGTGCATGTATATGTGTGGACACAAGTATGCACACTGCATGAGTGTGTGTAGAGAAGCATGTGTTTGCGTGTGGATCAGGCTCCACAACACCAATTACAACCCTATGCCTCGCTTTCGTAATATAAATGTAAATCAGCCTTTTAACTTGTACACAAGAACTCCTGGAGGGGGAGGGACGGAGACATGGAGAGCGGGGAACGAAGTACCTCACCTCCAGATAATGATGTGTTTCCTTGCCATTACCATGCAGCCCATCACAAAGGTGTTGTGCTGCTTGAATATAGTAGAGCACCTCACGCTTCCCAGTGGACACTTGTTTAGGGCTTTTGTTGTTTATTCCAGTCTGGCTGCTGCATAAAATAGACTCTCTCCCTGGTTGGCTGAGTGGACAGGGAGATAGCTAGTCAGTAAAGTAGCTCAGTCAGTAACTCAGTTTGCTGACCACTGTCTGCATCCCACAGTGCCTCAGTGGCATCATGATGCTCTTGTCATTAATGCTCGGCATTTGTCTGTGATCTGACGCCCATGAGGCACAATCCCATCTGAGCGCTTTCCGTTTAATCTCGCCTCATTATTTTTCCATGCGGTAAACTGGGGGTAGGGGGGAGTTTTGATGCCATCTTTTTAATGGGGAGCAGAAGCAATCACCACGGGAGCTTATAATAAATGTTCTCTGCATGCTTTCTTTGAACCCGTCCACTTCAACCTCTGCAGATCTTGAAGGCTGTGCTCAGCAAAGACCTTTCTAATAAAGTCCCTTCTGATAGGGCCTGATAAAGTTTGCTTCTGAAGTTTTTTACATATTATATGGTGAATAGCATCAGAAACGCTTGGGTTGTTTGAGGCAGACCCACTGTGGTTACATAAATAAGACAGACTGATAGAGATTCATCCTTTGTTCATCCTTTGAAAACTTGACGGTCTCAAGGGTTAATAGCAATAACAATACCTGTTGTACGATGCCTGAAGAAAAGTCGACACAAACCAGATTCAGCGATCAGAATACATACAGGAGCTGATTTTAATTTTCAGAAAGTTTTTGTTGCTTCTCTTGTTCTGATTTTTGAGGCTCAATCACAATCACAAAACTGAAGCCACCACAGTTATCTTTATACTAATCATTGCTTATTTTTTATTTGTATTTTTTTTTTTTTTGGTTTCATCTTGAATCTTGTATTAAATAAATGTGAAATTACAGTTCGTCATCACACATTTGCACTAAAATAATTTTTTTGATGCAAGTGAGAAGTTGCTCCTTGGATTAAAAGAAACTTAAGTCAACATTAATTTATTTTATAATAAATATGGGTGTTGCAAATGTTACTTATACAATTTTTTAGGTACGTAATTGTCACTTTACACTGCTGGTCACTTTATACTGCGATATATATATATATTTTTTTACACCATGTATAGAATCTGCACTATTATTTATATTCACATGTCATTTCCCATTATTGTGTTTTTCCTCATTAGTATTATTGTCTTTTTTATTGTCTGTTTATCTTTTTGTAATTCTGTAGTTTATTTTTCTCACTTCTTCTGCTTTGCCGCTGCTGTAACAAGTGAATTTCCCCGTTCGTGGGATCAATAAAGTTCTATCAAATCGAATCGAATCGAATCTAATCAGTGTGGCTCATGAATAATTTGCAAACATGGAAACCCCCTCTTTTTTTCTTTTTTTTACATTCTTAATTTTACTGCAAATCGTTGAATTATGCTAAAGAAAACATGAATAATAAACTATTTGGTATTACTAATTGCCCTTTTATAAAAGAAAAAAACAAAACAGTAAAAAACACAGTTGAAAGTTATGTTCCAGTGTCTGGTGTGAGCACATTTTCTTTTTGTATGAATATTAAAATAAAACCAAGTACTCAGTGTAATATTAAAACTGATAAATTAATAAACTGACATGACTTTATCACATTTTGGTGAATGCTAGCCTCCCTGTTTCTCCCTTGTGCGATTTCCCATGTGAAATTAGACATAAATCAGATACGGTCACCATGTGAATAAAACAAAAGGACAAATGGCATATCGCACAAATCTCTGTGACACACTGGACTCATTCAGCCTTCTACTCACTACTGCTTGGCTCTGGCCCAAATCATAAACAGCCCAACATGAGCCCCACTGTCCCCCACATCCATTAGCCTGTATCCAACAGGCACAGAGTAGGCATAAAATATGGTTCCAGCTTCTTCATTAAGCACCGAGGGAACAAAAAAAAAAAAGAAAATCTCCAAAAATTATAGCCTTACACAGAGAAGACAAGACTCAAGCCAAGAATCGGTTAAGGTCCACCAGCCTTGTCACAGTAACTGAGTTGATAAGCAAGGATGAGAAGCGAGGCAGCCTCTCAGGGCATGCTGGGGGAGAGTGGAAGTTGATAAACAGCGAAGCCCTTGGACTGAGAGTGTAGTTTATTGTAGCCTTATCTAAAGTGATAATGGCACCGCTGAGGGTCTAGTAATGAGGGATGAGTGGGAGGTAACCTTATAAAAGGCCCTAATGTCAGATCAGATAGCTGCTGGAGAAAGGTAGAGGAACGTACACTCAATATTTTTCTCTCCACAAGGCAGAAGGGGAGAAAACAACGTAGTGGATTTAGCTTGGGGAGGGGGGATTTTTTTTTTTTTAGAGTGGGTGGGCTTTGTGAAAATGATGCTATCTCGGCAACTGTCAGGTGGCGAGAAGTTGGGATGCTTCGGAAGAGCAGAGGACACAGTTTCAGTGAAAATAAACAGAGTATCTTGGCTCAAATGATGGGATGGAGAACTCTTTTTTTTTTTTCTCCCCCTCTCTATTTCCCATTTCAGATTTGCACCATTTTGTCAGGGTGTAAAGAGGTTGGAGAGCAGTGGAGTGTTGAGACTGAATGAGAGTGGGCACCAGACGGATGCATTTCTCACAGATTACGGTCAGATACTGAAGCCTTCCAGCGAAGCCTGCGGCTTTGCTTTTCTTTATCTTTATTTCAAGCGTTCACTTACAGCTGCAACCCCCCACAAGAACTACATACAACCATCTAATCACCGTCACGAGATATGAAGCAGTATCCCAGAATTTCAGCCAGTGGAAATGTTCAAATATTCAAGAACTCTGTTGTTTGTTTTGGATGAAAGAGTATAATGTGCGAGAATACCTGCATAAATTGATTACAAATGACTGAAATATTGTAAAGAAACGTATAAAACAACCGGACAGGATTTATCCATTATTCAACTAATGAGAGTTTTGCTGTAGATATTTGTTTTGTGCCTCTCAGGAGCTCAGATTGTTTTTGGCCTCTGGTCTCCCCATGCACGCCGTGAGATTAAAAGAAAAAGTAAGACACCTTCTTGAAGTAATTGTACATATTAAATCACACTGTTTTGAAAAAGAGTTATTAGTAGATGTACCCCACACTCCAGATATAATGAATGAATGCATTATTCATCTGTTGTCATCAGAAAGCACATCTAACGAGTGGGAGAGCTGGCAGGTAAAATGGGTTTTCATGTGCACTGCAGAGGCACTGAATGGCAGCTCCCAATCATTTTTCATATCTTCACATGCAGTCAACATTGTCACATCAATATTCACACAATATTCCGAGGTGAAGAATCCATGGGGATGTCTCAAAGACCTACCTCCTACGTTAGAAAAAACTAATACAGTATGTATCATATAAAAAAGAATCATAAAATCATCTCAGTGTTAATAACATTAGCTGTGTTTAATCGAAAAGTACACTTACAAGTCTGACCAGGAAAAAGGTTATGTTTCCTGATTAGACATTTTATTTTCTATCTCCTTGGTCATTTAAAATCCTATCTTAACATTTCTACAGGGGCAGTCAATTAATCACCTAGCAGCATGTTCAATAAGCAGCAGAGACACGTTTAACATCAAACAAATAAAACATGATCACATCAGCCCAGTTTAAGCCTCTCTGTAGTGGCTGCTGGTCAATTGTAAATTTTATGATTTTGCCGAAGCCTTTTATGACCCGTCTGGGTTTACCTTCTGACTAGATTATTGATCTTTTAAGCTCATGCGAACTGAACTGCAGCCTGAGATCCTCAGGCAAAGGTTCTATAAGTCGCTTTAAAGTCTAAAGTCTCCTGTTGCAAACCAAGACTTTCAAATGGCGAAGAAAACTTTGCCCGAGGTCTTTCTCACATGGGTTTAAAAGATCGATGATATAGTCAGTAGGTTTGTAGGCAGCACTGACTGTCAGATACTACTGATCTTCTGTCCTGCAAAATGACTCTACTCTTTGTTACTTATTTACTTTAACAAAAAAAAACCAAAAAACACTAAAATGATTTGTTTATTATGCGCATCGGATTCAGATATCTATAGTAAAGACGTTTTAAACGGTGTAACTGTTGTATTCAAAGAGTCCTCTGGCACACAAATGAAAAACAAAAAACAAACAAAAAAAACCCCAAACACTTGTACATCATTGCGTTTTCAGACCTGAACACTTCAGTTTCCAGACTACGTCTTCCAAAATGTATGGCAGCACACTGGGGTATGGGCCAGACTAAATGCATTTTCTTGCTCTGGTTCTTTTAGTCTCCCACTGTTTCATCCTGTTTCCATTAAAATGCATTATCCAGATGTATTTTGCTTTCCCGCCCTTTCTTTTGTGAATAGAGGTTTTTTAAGATGCCACATAACTCTGTCTAGTATGTATTGGCACCCATCTGTGCTGGGGCTGGGTTTTGCGACCCCTGCGTAGAGGCCTCATTGAAATTCATTTAAAGGTCATGGACGAGCAACCTGGGGCTGCCCTTCAGTCCAGATTGGGCCTGGCTTTGATGGGGTGACACAGCTTGGCGTAACAGCTCTGAAGGTCTTCATGCAGCATGACTGCACTGGCTTATCAGGGAGGGATTCATCAAGGCCCAGTTGGCTGGGAGACTCTGCGCAAAGGAAATTAAAGACTTCCACCACCGACGGAAAAAGCCTAATGTAAATCAAGAGGAAATCATCATGTGGAGGGCACCGGAAGGAGCAGGAGTAATGTTATTATCAGAGACAGACAGTGAAAGAGTAACGGGTCTGCTGGGGGCTTGTCACCCTACTTTTCACAATGAACATAAAGTGTAAATGTGAGATGTGTGCTCTCAAAACCAAGGTGAAAATGATCTTCACAGCAGGTTGAACAATCGTATTTATGTTTCAATGTTTAGAGTTCATTTATTTTAAGCACATGCATATATTATAATTGTAATATATGCATGTGAAACTTGTTTTTTTCTTTTAAAGCCAACATGAGCATTACTCTACAATACTATTATGAATTTCAAATGATCAAATTTGTGCTGTAGCTCAAGAAAAAAATTCAATGTTGTGAAGTGAGATGACACTTGAGAGCAGCAATTTAGCATTTTGTGTTTTCATGTTTAAAATATATATAGTTGGTGATAGTGACAAATAGATAAAGAAATAAGAAGGATACCATTGTTTTGGAACCACACAACAACACGGTGATTGTGAGTTCAAAATACCACAGACATTAGTTCACTTTCAGGAAGAGATACTTTGCGATGATGTTTACTTCAAAATTGTCTCCATGTAACTACACTGCAACAACTGTTAACATAATACCACCCACATTATTCCTTGTTTTATCACAACTGAATGTTAATTCTGAGCATAAATGGAAAGTTCACAGACAAGTACTTTGGTTTATACCAAGAGAACAGTCGACCTAATCTACAGTATCTGCTTGTTTTTGCAGAAAAAAAAAATCTTGTTAACAAAAAGTGGTAGAAACAGACCACAGTCTTTTCCTAACCTTACAGAAAGTGTTGTTTCGTAAACCTTAGCTGGATTCAGTGATTTCTTTATAATCCTTCCCTTACCATGTAATATTAGTGCAGGGCTAAGGTCCAAACACTCAAGACAACAGACTTTTGGAAAAATGCTGAAGTTGGTTTTCTGTTTTGCATTTTTAACCAAAGAAAATAACTACATTGTAACTGGATTTAGTAATTTAATAATAACATTTAATAACAAAAATAGTGTTCATTATTGAGCCATGACACACACAGTGATAAAAGGTGTATTCAGACCTTCTTTGTTTGGTCCATTTAAAAGGACCAGAGTTCGTTTCCCTAGAAAATCTGGACTTTTTCCTTTAAGTGTGAATACAAACATGCAGACTTTGATTTAAATCAAACAAGTGGACTCTGAGCCGTTTCAGTTCTGGTGTGAATATAACCTTCCTTGAGCTGAAACAAATCAAGGAGCCATGGACCTTTTTGTGCTTGATGAGAGACCGTAGCTATATGGCATTGTGGTTAATCAAGAAAACTGGAAGTAGCTGAGCCACATTTGTCGCCAAAGCTAACAGCGGCTGCCATGAGCTGTGGATAGACGTGGAGCAATGAGGAGACTGAATGTCTCATTGATGGTCATGTAGGACCTCCATGTTTGTTTTCATCAACACTCTTTGATTCATCCCGCCCCTGACTTTCCTGTCCAATGCCTGTGCAGTTCATCACATGCATGCTTCTGTTTACAAATATTGGTCCTTTAGCAAATAATACAATGACAATGTGATCTGACTCAAACGAAAAAAATAAAGTCCGCATTCAATCCCAACCAAATAAGTGCAGGACTGTCCAGGTGTAAATCCACCCATAGTCATTTGTAGCGCAGAATGACTCTGAACATCTCTGGTGATGTATTTCGGGCAGTTTGTCCAAGTACAGATACCGTTTATCCAATAGTGACAGGCAGTGGAACCAACCAATAAAGATGGGAGACACTACCACTGCAACCACTATTCTGTGTTGTAAACCCTTAAAATGTTAAATTCAAACCTTTAATATGCACGGCCTAACGTATAGGCCTATTGTTGATTTTTGTATCAAATGTATGGTGTGGAAGCAAGGATTTTGCCGTGATGGTGCACCACCTTACCAGTAGAAACTCTGGTAACAGCGGTGAACAGAGTATAAAACCATTGAAAAATGAATGACAATAAAAACGTCATTTTCCCATTTTATCATGGTGATGCAAAGAACAAGAATGAATTACGACAGTGCTTATCCTCTGACGAACTAAGGGGACATGATTATTAGTTGTGGGAGTTCTGTACCATAGAGTTGCAGGTCTTGACAACTGAGGTTGTTTATGGTTGTTGGCGAGGTAGCACATTGCCCCTTGAAGTTTCCAGTAGTTTGTCTTTGTACGAAGCTCTGCAGGACTGCCTTAGACCCCTCTCCTTAATGCTGAGAATGTCTGTAGGCATGGGCAGTATTTGAGGTCAGTGCCAACCTCCAGTCAAGGCGACTCCCTAAAGGCCAGGCAAGAGAGTTGAAAACATGTTGATGAGTGTGTCGTCGGTCGCTTTGAGTACTTTCTGCTTGGAGAAACTGTATGTTACAGAAAAAGGAAATGACAAACCTGAAAATAACATCACACGTATTTATTACCAAGCTTTCAGGTTGTATGAGTGCAGTAGAGGTACTTTGGGGCGAAAGCAACAATAAAAATGCTGCACTGCCAAGGTGCCACATCGAGTTTGTCAAGTGGAATGCCGAGTAGGAGGGGAGGGGTAGCGAAGGAGCTCTGGCAAGCCTGGCATCTCTGGGGGCGCAGGAACTCTGTCAGTCTGATCAACTCACATGCAAGGCAGCTAAACTTGGGAAATGGAACCAAGGAATCCATGTGTCTTTGAAAATCATGGTTACTGAGAGTGAGTGGCATATTACAACAAAACTTTGAGGGGTGAACTAACTGTATATCGGCCTTCAATTTTTCACTGATGGGGTATCAAAACTGGTCTCATTTAAACCCTTCACTTTTCCTCTCTATTTTCTTTCCTTTCCCCCTCCTTTCACACTGCCTCTCTGAGCTCCCCTTGTACCCCGTGGGAGTACGGCACTTGTCAAGCTGTGTAAAACTCAAATGTCTTGACATGACAGATCCACAGCAACTCACGGGGTCTTTGAAATCATTAACAGACAATGGCTTGGAGAGTATAATGCCACTCAAACCTCTCCAGAGCACCGTACAGTTCAAGATTTGATAAATCTCATACAAACTCATGTGTGTATTTGGTTGCAACGTTTTAATGGATGTGTGTCACGTAGCAGTTTCACACAGTTGATCCATGCATGTTCTTTTAGATATGAAATAGTCACTGTTTGTTTTGTTCCCCAAATTCAGGGAAAGTGGTGACGCTGCTACTGTGTGTCTGTGCACACACACTAATTAACAAGAGAGACAAAAGAGCATGCGCTATTTAGCCACATCCTTTTCTCCTTTTTATTAAATAATGGCTGATGTAAAACACACATCGATGTCAGCAATGATTATGCATATTCAATACAACAAATACAGTAGTGTCTTATAGCTTATACAAAAATGTATATTAATACTATTGCTATTAGGGCTGCTCGATTATGGAAAAATTATGATTACGATTATTTTATCCATATTGAAATCACGATTATTTACATGATTATGTCTTGAATTAGGGCGACACGGTGGTGCAGTGGTTAGCACTCGTGCCTCACAGCAAGAAGGTCCTGGGTTCGATTCCCGGGCGGGAC
>JAQQZY010000007.1:8561736-8589954 GCA_030068375.1 Ostorhinchus rueppellii | reverse complement strand
GATAGATAGATAGATAGATAGATAGATAGATAGATAGATAGATAGATAGATAGATTTAAAAAAAAAAAAAAACTCTTATGAAAGTTTTTTTTAATAGATACCAAAACAGAACAATGAGGTCACAAAGATCGCATTGTTTGGACAAATAACACAATTTTTACACTTAATGGTTTACAGATTTGTCTCACAGGTGATGTAAACATGCTATTTTTCCCAACATTCTTCACCCACTTCTTTCTACAGTCGTATTGTTTAGGTCATCTGTTCTAGCAAATGGAGACGTTTTACAATATCGCTAAGACAGTCATCGGTGGACATTCTCTCTTTAAAGACAGTCTTTTGTCATTGTCTTTTTACTCGCTGCCAGAAACACCTTGAGGAGGTAAGCATCATTCTTACTAAAACCATCAGGTTTATGACCAAGAAAGAGGAAAGTGAATGATGTGCTGATTTAAAAACCCTGAACTTCAGAGATCAGTTCAGATACTTCCTTCCAGTAAGTCTGGATAGAGGGGCGGGACCAGAAAACATGGGCGTGATCCACCATGGTTCATCTCCATTCTCTCCAGGGGCAGTGCTGAGTGCTGGTTTGTTTAGCCATGCGTTATTAAATGGAGATTGTTAATTTTACCATACCACATAAAATAGATATTTTGCATATTTGTGAAAACAGGCAAAAAAGGTAAAACAAAAAACAAAAAAAAGCATTTTCCAGTCTCAGGCGTGGAGGTGGTTTTAGTGATGCATCATTATTTTTAGTATCCTGACTTTAACACCAACTATTGTAACTACTGTAATCCACACAAACTGAGCTCAAGCTTTTAATTTAGAATATGGGTGTCAAACTCATTTTAGTTCAAGTTCTACATATAGACAATAAAATATCAAACAGGCCAGACCAGTAAAATAAGAACTACTGTAATGACACCTATTAAAGTGACAACTTCAATTTCTTTTCTTTGTTGTAGTGCAAATTAAGTAAAATTACATTATACAAATGTTTACACGTGCAAATGTCCTGGGATGACAAATGTAAATAACCCGAAAATCCATGCATAATCTGAAAATGTAGTGCAATTTTAACAATATTATGCCTCAGTTTATTATTTACACCCGTACATTATTACAATTATTACAGTACGTATTATAACTTACAGGTCACAGTTGATCAACAAATACACAAAACATTTAGTAACAGGCATCTGAAACTCAAAAATATAGCATTTAACTTTACAAATTTGGTTACATTTTGTTTTTAATAGAAAAAAACAAACAAAAAAACAAAAACTTCAGCAGACAGTTCAGACATTTTTATTGACCTGAAACTAAACCACTCTCGTCAGGAAAGGTACCACGCATACTTCTGGTCAGGGCAATCTATAATAAAGTATTGTATGTGCAACATATGAAAGTACATAACTTTTGCTTAATAAAAAGAGCAAAAAAAACCCAAAAGAAAACACAATTGGGGCTTAGTAATGTGAACAATATTAAAGTATTACCAATGGTGATCCCAGTTCCTAAATAACGCTTTTTTCCAATTGGTGCCTCCATACTCTATTTTCTCTTTCAGCTCCCTGGTATTTTCCAGTCAATGCAGTTTGACAACATAGAAAATAAGACTATTTACAGCGACTTCTGTAAACTGTTCAGTGGATGCCGGAAAAGTTGAAGTCAAAGTTTTGCAGTCAGTCGTAATCAGAGCACCTAAGCCTTCCACGCGCCAAGGGAAACCGCTGCAATTTATTCATGCTACTAAAAATTGGATTAACATATGTTCATGATTAATTTGATTTTGTCAGTTTGCAGGTCCTCAGTGCAATAATTTTACTTGCATATTCTGAATGACAAATCCACAGAAAACAACTGTGCTTCCAAGCCTCACTTTCTATTCTTAGTGTTTTAAAAATCCATATATGAGGAGGGAATTGTGGTTCCACTGCAGCTCCTATACTGCAAGCTGAGTTTTGATGTACCCGTGTGGGGCACATCTTCGTGCGCTCATGCACAGTGCGTAGGAAAACAAGCAGACAAGGGCTGGGGAAAGGAAGCAACAAAAGCAGATGCTGTTAATGAAAAAAGCAGTGAAGCAGGCTAAATGAATAGGAACACAATCCAAGGCTACTTTTTGATTGCATTTCAGGAAAAGAATGCGCCATGCTGGGCCCCAGTGTCTTTTACACATGCTCATTTGCATGAGATGCACTTCAGCAGAGCGTCTTTCCGGAATGCAGATTACCAGCAAGACAAAAGAGACAGAAGAGAGCTGTTTTGCCAGGCCTGGCGAGTTGTCACTCCTTTTTTTTAACTCTTCTTTTTTTCTTGCTCTTTCTCACCGTCTCCCAAGTCGATGCTTTTTTGTTTCTTCCATCATGTCAGTCTGTCTGAACCTCAAGACAGAAGGTATTGCTTTCCAAGTGGCCACAAGCATACTATACACCAGAATGCTAGAACATGTGTAGGAAAACATGCACAGATTCTTGTGATTGCATTTAATTATCTAACAGAAGTGTTGGACTCCGGAAGGCCCAGGTGTGTGTCCAAGGCTGCTGATGCACATAACAATGAGGTGGAGAAGAAAGCGCTGAATTACTTCTCGACTCACACTGGCTGCTGCAAAGTTTCATTTGACAGAGCGTGTCGAACTTTCAGCACAGCACATAAATTTCCGTCATGCAATAATGAAACAATGGCCAACTTTAATGTAGCGCTTCCTTGGGCCACATTGCCATCTCTGCCTATGACTGTTTATAAGGTTTCTAAGGGCTGCACCCATGCACATTTTGCTTTCTGTTAGGCCTCATGACAACGTGTGATCAGATTTGAATAAGCTAAATTAGCCTCCTGGGTGGTGACTGATGAAGTGATGGCAGATCCGGATCACATATGGGTGTCTGATGGGATTTAAATCATGCTTCTGCTACCTCCTCACATAGTGTGATAGCGCTGATGACTTAGGACTGATGGCTTGACACACTACCACCGATAGGGCTGAATTCACATTTCATTTAATGAATTCCACAAGATATTCTTTGCGGTGTGAAACTTGAGCCCTCCAAAAAAACTTGCTCAGGATGGATCAGATTTAATTGGAGGTGAACTGAGCCGGAGCCTACAGGCTAGGTGTCGCTTGTAAACAACTATGTGATGTATGAGCTGTGATCATACAGCTAAAGCTTCACACCCGTCATCACACCAATCATTTTCAGTTTTCTTCATTTGGTGGCTCCATTGCATCTTTTTATAACATTGATACTGGCACAGTTTAAAGAGAGCATTATTCCGACTCATAAGCCACTAGACATACAGTCAACAAAACAATCATGCACAGCAGTGAGCGCTCATACCTGAATACGTGGCAGACTCCTCAGAGAAGGTCTGTGCGATGTAGTAATGGCCTTCTCTTGACAGACAACCACGCTCCGACTGGGCTGCTTTCCCTCCTATGTTCGCTTGCTGCCTTCTCATTAAAATAGAAACAAGTGGGAGAAATCATTGTCACTCAAATGGCAAGGCTATGTCTGTTCACTACACTGAGACTTACGTAATGACTCCTCTCACTCCCACTCTTGTGTACAGATATATGATGCTTGTTTGCACCGACAGCCAGCATTGACTGAGCGACTTGGGTGATCTTGATTGGTGCCTACAAGTGACAGAGGTCGCCCATTTGAACGCTCTCACCGTCTCCTCTGAATTGCCACCACAGTTACCAGAATAAAATGCTGCTGTTATACATTTCTGCAAAGCAAGGATCCATATAAAATGAATCCTTAAGCCAGAAATCTGCTTTGTAGCTGCAGTTCTACATGTGTATATGTGTTTTAACCGCTCATAGCCCTTTGTCAACAGTAGCTCCTTTTGCACGACACTTCTGTTATGGGAATATTTTGCTTTTATTCCAGAACGACGACTGTGTAAACAAAATGGTGGGATTATTTGGTCCCACCTTTATTGCAGCTCGAAAGCCTCTCGAGGTGGTAACAGACCTGTAATAAAGGTGGGCTCATGATTCATGGAACACTATGTAAAAGGAACGACTCTTGTTCTGCAACCAAGGTGTGTGACCCCCGCGCTGGGAGGAATTAAAAATGAACGATGGTGAAGAAGATGTTGAATGGGGGAGACATTAAGATCTTCGAGCTGCTGTCACTTCAGGTGGAGGACCCTGTCCATGTTAACATTTGTGGAACGGTGAAGGATGGGACAATTCTGGAGAGGTTAGCAACACTGTGTCATGAGATAACTTTGTTATGATTTCCGACACTTATACTATTTGCTGTGCTGCGTTGCGTCACCACCCCTTTGATTCCAGAATGCAGGTCCACTGTGTAAAAGTCCAACCTGTCCCACCTCCTTTGGCTTGGCTGTGGAAATTGGTCAATAGTGGAAAAAAGTTGGGATCACCATCTCACCTTTTCCAGGATCTCTGTGTAAAACCTGTCTTTCCTGACCCTTTTCTTTCACTTATAGTTCATTGCTACATTACTCCACTGCCTTTATGCTCTGGTGTGTTATAAATGAACATATTTCTAGCTTTGGTACTTGGACCAAATGTGTTTACTATGCAGCTGGCTGCTTTGTGCATCACATATAATTACATTGTCAATAATATACTTTTAATTAACACATCTCTTATTTGTGTCTTATTTAATCACATGAACCCACAGTACATTATTACTCTTTTTTTTCTTCAAAAACTGCAAATGACTTGTTTTATTTGTGAGCATGTATTGCTTCGAGCAGCTAACCTTGCTATAACTGGTAATTCTTTTGGCTTTCTGTAGGTTTGACGTGTATTATTGGAAAGCCGTCACCTTGGATACGCTATTGTCAGGTCTGACCTATGACTAACATAAAAGGGCTCATTTATGCTCAGGGGTGTCAAACTCATTTTAGTTCAGGGGCCGCATTCAGCTAAATTTGATCTACAGTGGGCCAAACCAGTGAAATAATAACACAATGATTTATAAATAATGTCAACTCTAAACTTTTCTTTATGTTTTATAGAGAAAAAAGTAAAATTGCATAATGAAAATGTTTACATCTACAACCTATCCATTCAAACAGTGTGAATAATATGAACAATCTGGGGGGGTGTAATTTTAACACTATCATGCTTTAGTTTATTATTTCCACGTGTACATTATAACTATTTATTTATAACATTAAAATTGCACATACTCCTCTTAAGACATTTGAAGTTATTCAGATTTTTTGCGAAATTATACTTAGTTTATTGTAAATACATGAAAACATTTACATTTACAAAGAGAAATTTGGAGTTGTGAGTATTTATAGGTTATTATGAGATTAAATTGATCTGAATGTGGAACCTGAATTAAAATTATGATGAATAACTTCAGTGTAATTTTTACATTTCACAAATTCATCTTAGGGGCCAGACTGAACCCTTTGGCGGGCCGGGTTTGGACCCCGGGCCGCATGTTTGACACCTGTGCTCTACATTAAAGATGCAGAAGGATACGAATGGAGCATTATGCATACATTCCATGCGTAATTCTGTTTTCCGGGCGCTTGTGGATATGTATCCAGATGGAGAATACGGAGCAGTACCACCAGGTACCGTGGAGGCAGTGTTGAGAATAATTTCCAGAAATAGTGGTACTTTTCAAAGAGTGACTGTTGAATTGGTGAAAAACTACCGACATATTTATGACAACTACCCTTCTCAATATAAACTTTAGTATTCACATTAGTAAACCCCCTCTGTTGTCACCATATTTGTTATTATTATTGGCTTTCTATGCATTGGACGCATAGAAGTATGAAAGCAGTGACATTTGACGTTACAAATGGACGTACCTATTTATGTACATAAAGCGAGCATAAATGAACCTTAAATGACAAACGCAAAAGATTGACACAAGTAACTTGAAGTAAAACAAATCAGTTAATTGTTTACCAGCCTGTTGCCTAGCAGCATCCACTTATTGTCTCATGTCTTGATGAAAAACTTTGGCCATAGATTTTTGCCTAAACTTAAACATGTGGAGGCTTTAAAAATGTTTATTTATAGCTCCAACACCATGTCTGGGAAACCTTACTGATATTTTAATATTTAACATTTTTTATGGTTGGCACACAGTGTTGTGTTGGCAACTCAGCAATGTTCTCACTAGATTTATCAGCTTTTAAGACTCTGTTATGTACCTTTCTTGCTTAGTGGTAAATATAGTGATTGTGCTGAACAGACTTCAACTCCCTTAAAAACAGTGACATGTTTCCCTGTGACTGCATCCTTGGCGTTCTGCACTGGTACTGGTGGAGAGTAGAGACTCATTTAGTTAGCCAATCAGCAGTGAGATAAATAAACTCTGAATGAACTGTGAATGGATGTACCTAATGACCAATCACTGATCCCCTTTGTTTGCAGGGGAACTCATTTTCCATTGCTGCTCTAAATTAATAATGACTATCTGAATACTAAAACCAGCATAATATAGCAGTAGTGATTTTCCATTGAAGATAGTTGGCAATGCTGACAGCTCTTGGATAGGTTTAGGCAACAATACCAGGCTTTGTCCCATATTGACAAAAATCCCCAGATATGTGATAAGAACAAAAAACAAAGTCATTGTATATTTAATAATGCATTGTAACATGCTTTGTTCCTAACCCTTAAAGTGCTTTTATTGCTTAAACCTAAAAACCTGCGGTCCTTTGGATGGACATTTGCTTATCTTCCATTCACTGCAAACGTCTCTTGCTCATTATAGAAAGACAAAAATGTTCTTTGTTGGCTCATGTTAGCACTGAAAGCTATTTTTGGACGAGATCATATGAAACTATAGTTTGCAGAAATGTACAATAGAAACTTTTTTTTAGCGACCTTGTTGAATTCCCTGTGATAAGGGGTTTGTTCGCAGCCATAAACAGCATCTGTGGGATCGTGTTCCATATAAGTCACAACCTGGGGAGCTTGGCTACATGGGCGTCCTTAGAGAACGACAAGCAATGCGGAGCCTTGTTGAGTTGCTTTGGCATTCGTTGCAAGGACTTTTGACGCTCTCAGAATATTTCCTCCACCTTCATTACGGAGTGTATCATGGGACATGAGAGAGGCACATCAGCATTCCCATATGAAAAGCAACATGATTTATGAATACTAATTTAGTCAGATGTCGTCTTGTTAATGCAGATGTGTTATTACCCCACAGTGGATGTTGCTGTAAGGGCCCTCAGTGGTGTTTTTTTTTATCTGCACACAGGCTCTTCATGTTGTTATTTTGTCTTTCCCTTTTTCCAGAGTGGTTGTTCTTTCTGTTCTGTCCAGAATAAATTAGCGGCAGCAGCCAGCAGAGCAATGTTTGGTCAGTGGATTGGAGCGCTGAACAAGGCCAACAATGACCCATTGTTTCTTTTGAGCTCATATTGGCTTTCTATCAAAAGAGGTGTGGAGGGAGGGGGAGCAAATCGGAATTGACAATTTGTTTGGCTCATTAACTACTGTCCCTATTTCAGAATACAGTTTTATGTTTGTGTGTGTTTATGTGTGTGTAGGTGTGTGTGTGTGTGCGCGCTCAAGTTTGCACATGCACAGACGCTAGTGCAATGACATGTAAAACAATCACTCTTCTCTGCACCGTCACATCATGTGATATTGATTTATCACGAGCCTCTTCTTCTAATTCTTCATACTCATCTTCAAGGATTCTGCCACTTTCACCACTGCTTTTATCAGGATCATCATCACTATTTGTGAATTATCCACTTCATTATTATTTATTTTTATCACACTGATGAACTGATATTACATGATAAACATTGTTACTGCCCAATCTTTGTTTATAGCTTCTTTGTTAATAGGTGTTATATAGTTAGTTTTTCCTCATAAAGCAGCTCTCAGCCATAAATAAATAAAAACGAATGCCTATAACGTTGATTTAACAAGTGCCGTAATAGGACGGAGTACTGAATGTCAGTAATAGTAGTAGTAGAACATCTTATTTTTTACTAGACATTAAAAAAAAATCCAAGAAAACTCACTGGCGCTTTCTTTATAAGCAATTAACACACCTTCCTTGTCACAGAATGCTTACATTAACCCTAAGAAACAAACATGTCCTGGTATCAAGTGGAAAGTGTTTAAACTTCATGAGGTAGCCTTGATACTAAACTTGTCTTTAATTGGGTTTAATATGGCCATATTATGACAGTAAAGGCTCAGCGATTGCTTAAAACAACAGTGCCTTATGGTGTTCTTGGATGTCTATGCTTATTCTGTACATATCCAGTGCAAAGAGCATCTCAAATAAACTCATGAGTCAAGAAAATTGTCTTTTTTTTAAAATGGTCCTTGCTGTATATTTGGTAGTGAGAAAGAAATGGACGTTTTAATCATTCTTCAAAGGTAGCCTTACTTACAGATGTACAAAACAGTATTTACCTCCTTGTCCTTCAGTGATGATGGACTAGGCTATGCTTGTGAGACGGGCCACCTTTTTATGTTTACCTTTAAATAAGAATGATTTAAATAATGTTATTGGATGTTTGGCTTGTCTGACAGTCTGAAAGCCTGGGTTTCTTGTACCATCTGGCTTCATTTGTCGCTAAATGATGTGCTCCCAGATCTTAGCAATTACCCTTGGCAAGTCGATTGTGGTTCTTAATAACAAATTGAAGCGATGGCCAAAACTATCAAAATGAAACTCAAATGGGGACAGTGTAAAATTGCAGGCCATGAAGCCAAATCAATTTGCTGAAAAGATGTCTAATATGCTCCTCTATGATGAAAACAACATATAGTCTGTTATTATGCCATTGGGTCATCTGATGTTATATTCCAAAATTATTCCCATTTATATTACAAAAACCATATTAATATAAATCCCAAGTCGTACCCCATCAGATATGAAACGCATTAAGTGAAAAACACATGCACATATTACTCAAATTAATGCAAAAGTGCCTTTGAGGTTTTATGCTTAATTGTAATTTCAAACAGAAAATCTGTTTTTCCTTAATTTTTTGTTTCTCGGCGCTGCAAAACATGCTGAAATCTAATCAAGCCAACTTCAACAGGATCATGGTTTAGATATCAAGTTTCTGCTTGCTCTTGAGATTAGATTTGTAAGTCTCACGCGCCAGGACTCAGACAAGTACAAGAATAACAGGACGTTTGGGGAAGAAAACAAACCCTTTTTTTTGGCATTCAACATGCTTTTGACAGACAGAGGACATTTGCAGGATGATGTAAGCAACAACAACACCATCAGCAACGGCAGCAATATCGATATCAACATTGACAGTGTGTTTTGATGCGGTGTGTATGAAGGGCGGAGTTAGTTGCCTTTGCTCATTATATCTATTGATAGTGGAATGAAAGTCCCCGCTGTTCTGCTGGCTCTCTAATGGACTGAATCTGAATGTCTTTCCTAATGGAAGAACTTCTTATTGGTTGATGAGTGGGAGTGCAACGTCCTCAGTAATATTGTCGCTCTCATTGATGGCTCTCTTGCTCTCGATAGAAGGAACAAGCTCATTTTCATTTACACTTTTCTTCCTGGCCCCGCTGATGTTAGTCTGTGACCGTCACAGAGTATTACAATATGAGAGAAAAATGGACACATTATCACACCAATCAACCTCTTATTGTGTGTTTGATAGCATTTTCACCTTTCATCACGCATAGCTGGGGAAAGTCCCTCGATCGTTTACGCCTGGATGTAATCTAGTAGTGTCTGAATTCATTATTATGGATACTTCTCATTTGGACACCCAAGGATGAAATGTCTTTTCAATCTGTCTTGAGCGGAGCACCTGATGAACAATCAGCGCATTACATGTAAGGTCTCCTGGAGGGCCAGAACCTTGTCTCTGTGCAAATTGGGCCGTGTGGGCAGCATACAAATAATTACCTGAATAGGCCGACTCTGCTGTAATTAACAGCAGAGGGGAGCAGAGATTTGTTTTTATTCTCTACAGCTGAGATCCTGACACTGACTGCAGATGTAAGTCATGGCCACGGGGATAGTATAGGTTAGAGGCTGGTTGAGGGGCTACGTTGGAAGGGGGGGGGTGAACGGGGTGATACCAGAGAGGATCCTGGGTAATCACATTAGAGTGGTGAGCCTTCCATCCAGGTGAAGACACACACAGCAGCCCCATCTGCAGCGGTGCCGCTGGAGTTTGCAGCATACTGATTTGATATTGTTGAGGTTCACTTTAACAACATGGCTGATTGGTATTGAACAAGGCTTGGAGGAACAATTGCATGCTGAGCTAAACCAAACACAGTGAGAGGGCCCATTGTTGCGTACAAAATAATATTCCATTTGCCTATGAAAACAGGCAGTCATGCAGCACAATTTCTAATATTAACTCTGGAGGCAAGCAGACAGAGCGAATGTTCTCATTTACAGGAGCAGCCCAGTGGTAGACGCAGGCTGGTCCAATATGACACTGACACACAACACCAAAATGAAGAGCTAGATGGGTTGTTTGGGTTTAGGAGGTGGCTCTACTGTTTGAGGCATGTTTGGACAAAAAAAAAAAAAAAAAAGTGAAATAGATAATGCTGAGATTTTCTTTATTTTCCAGTGAGTCTGAAATACTGACCCTTATATCATTTCCCGTGTGAAATGTCCCTGTGCTTGGATAGAGCACAGACCACAAGATGAAGATTTCCTTTTGTTGTATCAGAAATGTAATAGTCCATGAGTCAGAAATATTCCATTTACTCTAATTCAACACAAAAGAAATCAAGCTAAAGCGGTTTCCACAGATTCGGCAAGAAAACGAGCCAGATCGCTACAATGTGAAACTATCCAGTCCACCAGGGCTGATTTAAAGGATGAGTTTAGTCGGTGGATGGGGTAAAGGTGACATTTGGGTTCAGCACTCACAAATGCCACGTTTCCACTATGTGGAACCAGCTCCACTCGATATTCAGACGCGTGTTATTCCTGTGTCGTCTACTCAGAGAGTTGCTGAAAACTTGCGTGTTGTCTCATCTGACACCAAAGATGGTTTAGTATCACTTAGAACCTCGGTGGAGGTGATACCAAAAAACTAATACCAGGTACCAGATTCTAGGTCCTTTTCCATAATGGAATAGCAAAAAGGCCGAGTCCAGTTGAGTTGAGCCGGTTCCACGTAGTGGAAACGCACTAAAAGAGACAGTGAAATTGCTGCCGTGTGGAATTCCCCATTCCCACAATACACTTTGTGACAAAATTTCTGAAAAGGTCCGAGTAACATTTGGTTTTATTACATAAACAAGTGGACTGTGTTTATGATGGGGTCATCTTTGAAGTTGTTCACCATGAGGGAAGTGATTCAGGTGTGTAAGCACGGAAAGACCATGAAAGAGTAAGAACTAGGCTATCGCTGAGGTTTTACATATATATATATATATGATAAAAGTCATACACTGCTTTAAGATAAGAGTAAAATACCCTAACTTTCATTTGGTTGCATAGCAACATGCTGGGTATCAAATAAATAAATAGAACCTGGAAGAACAGAAACATTGCAGTAATGACTGATATATATTCCTTTTATTGTCACTGCAAATAAACACAATGCAATTTTAAAAGTTAAAACAGTACCCATAAAAAAGTATAAGAACAATAAATATTGAAGAGTAAATTCTTCCATTCATACTCCACACCCACACTACACACATGCATGCAAAACAAACAGGTACTGCTTAAAACTATGCAGCAATACAAAACAAAAAATAAATAGAAAAAAGCCATTAATGCATAAAATAGTCCTAGATTATTGCATATATGAGTAGATATGTAGATGGAAATTCAGGGATGGATGGGATTCATACATGCATGTATGAATACATGCAATAAAAAAAGCTGTACTGGCTGAGGCTGACTCCATCCATACATCTGCTCTGGATTATTTAGATTTTGTTTTTCCACATGTACCTTATAACATATGTCAGCTTCAGCAGCGTTGCACCAAACTCATCATACCAGGAAACTATTAGAATTATGCCATACATGAATGAAAACCACCAAAGTTAATCATGTCAGTCAAAACACTGACTTATACAGCTGTTTATTGCACAGAGAGCATTCATCAAAGGGCAACAAAAGAGAACAACTGAGCTAAACAGACAAAGCAGAACAAAGACATACTTATTTTCAGATATGTAGCCAGCCCTTATATATGTACGTAGGTGTGCATTCTGATGCATACGTGCATATTTGTTATTGTTAGTGAGTTAATGAGCTGCTGATGACACCAGGGCAGAGTGCAAATCCAGTGGTTTAATGACATGACAATAAGTGGAGAGGCTGAAACACTCATGGGAAGAGGTCATTATAAAGGCTTCTTTAGTTGTATTAACCATTGTAACTGCTGCAAAAAAAAAAAAAAAAAAGTAATGAAGAGTTATTTGTTAGATAACAGTTGTTAATTTGAGACACTGTGGCCTTTTAAGTTTAACTTATAACTCAAAAGTAAAAGAAAAGAAAAGAAAAGTCATGGCAGCTACACTAGAACAAAAGCAGATTATATGCTTTGATAAATAAATAAATTGGTTTGGAGTTTTGACTCAGATGCTCAGACAGGATCTGATTCTCTGACACTGGCAGAAAAGCAGAAACTGGTGATTTTCCTGACAATTTACGCATATCCAAAGCCCGCACCAAACATTATTCATGACATGTAGGAAGCAGATAATGTCAGCAGCAGAATAGATGCTGCCGGAGCGACTGGTGGTTAAGTGCTTTGCTCAAGTGCGCACGGCGATACTGTGTCATTTTCACAGGTGACATCAGCAGTCAGTTTTTACAGTCTGCTACTCTCAGATCAGTCAGGTTTCTCCCAGAGAAGCCACTGGTCCACTTGGATGAGTTTATTGTATTTCCCATTTTCTGGCTCTGTCAGACCTTACTGCCTGGTGCATCTTTAAAGCCGGAGGTCCCTAGGATCGAACCAAGTACTTTGTTCTGATTGTGCAGTTACCATCAGGGTTCACACTCCAGACCAGTCAGAGGCAGTCTGGTGCTGTTAGGAAACTCCTCACGAAACAGGATTTGTGAGTCTAGTGGGTTTCTGAAATCTTCATCATAGCTTCTATGTAAAAATAGGCTTCACACATGAGTGTGATTCATCACTAATTGAGATTTGGCATGCATACTACTATCCATCACCATCACAGCGCTGTAACTGTCACACACTTTAACTCAAACTCTTGATGCCAACTGCAATAAAACAAAGCAGTTGCAGAACAGTAATGGTGAGCAATGATTTGATTTTCATTGACATTCGCCAAGGCCGACAGTCCATTCTTTTTCTCTTTCCTCAATATTATTCAATTACAAACCAACCACACCGTCTGTTTTCTTTCAGTCTGACACTAGATTAGACGCATTCTGTTTTAAGGTTTCAGGTTGATTGTTGTGAAAGTCAAAAATTCACTTGGATTCCAGACTCAACTGATTAGATTGTTGTCGCCAAAGGACAAAGGTCAGAGTCACCATGCCCTAGCAGTGTATTCAGCTGTAATTCCTTTTTCTTTTTTTTAACTGACTGACTTTAACTGACAGTCAGTCTAAGTCCTAAATTAGCCTGAGGCTTCTAACTGTTAAAGGAAGTGAAAAACACTTTCAGGCTCTACCCCTTTTTATGTCCGTGCTCTAAAATTCAACTGGTTTGTCCTTGGCTTGTGCCCTATACTTCCTCCAAGTCTGTTGAAAATTAGTAGTTTTCTGGAGTTGACTGATGGACAGACAGACAGATGGGAGTGATCACAGTCTCCTTCACCGAGGTACTGGCACATTTTTCTTCCCTTGCCTTGTCAAATAAAAGAAATAGAACATTTTCATGAAATTATCTTTTCTTATCAGCGACCAAACATACTATTATTAGTACTGACATAGTGTTTTCCTCACTGTTTTTTTTTCTGTTCACGCCTCTGTAATACTTATCATCTGATTAAGAAATGTATTAATATTATATAATAAAACTTACAATTAATAAAAGCCATATGAAGTGTTTTGTAAATAATGAACCTGATGTTTTCAACCATGAAAAAGTGATGAAGTGAACTCCCCTGGAAGCTGTGGTAGTTGATATTTACCACTGACCTCCAGGAGCTATTAAAACATGACTTTAAGGAACGCTGGAACATGGGGAGATTTGATTCATTAACACAATAGTCTTACATAGATGGCTCCCTGTAAAAAAGCAAAATCAATAAAACTTAACTTCACTTCATGACCCAATCTAACCATTCATGCCTGTAGGTATATTGGCAAGCAGACGCACATGTGTGGGAGCTGACCAGTGCAAACACAGGCGTGCAACATTGGCCACTTACTGCTGCAGCTCCTCTGGAGAAGTTGGAGAGCGAACACCTGGCTCAAGGGCTTCTTGTCAGTACTTACAAATGAAGAGGAGTGAGAAGCACTCCACTACTGAACTTGCCAGTCGGTGCAGGAGTTGGCAACCTATTGGCTGAATTTGTTTCTCTAACCTTCAGACTACAGCGGCCTGAGAACCTTACACTGACAGATTCACAGTTGAGAGCCTGTAGCAGATGTAGAGCTGGTGAAGAGCCTCTGCAGGCCTCCTGAGAGGGAATAGTATTATGAGAGTAATTTAATTAATCCGTTTACAGGCTCAGTAAAAGAAAAGCATTACTGTTGCAGCATAATAGTGCACACATCGATTTAATGTGTTCTGTGGTTTTATCAAAGCACCATTATTGTGATTGTTGGATGTAACTTTCATTTAATTTATTAAAACGGGAGCATCTTGTAAAATCTGCAGTGCAGTGTATTAGACCTAAGCCCAGTTTAGACCAAAGAGCCGTGATGAGTCACAACCAGTTTAGAATGTTGCAAAGAACATTTTTGTTGTTGTGAACCTGATGTGTCTCTGATGGAGTCACCTACAGGCCAGCTAATTGCAACTGGTTTTAGAAGCGTCTTCTTTGAATTTAGTTCTACTTTTCCTGTTTATCAGCGAAGCTACGACTTTAAACTGAAGAGACATGATATAAAATAAATAAACAAACAAAAAAAAACAATTAAATATCAAAAATATAACAGAAGCATAGAATGTTTTCAGTGGTTCATCCCACTAAAGAAAAATCTAAGTTCTTTTATGCAGTGCTTTTCCAATCATTGCCTGTTGTGAGCTTATACTGTACATATCTGACTGCACATCTCTACATTTCACCCCTCTGCCCTTGCCAACACAGCTGTCAATTAAACTTGATCGCAACTTGCCCACTCAAAGACTTGAAGGCAGAACAAGCGTTGTTATTATAAAACCTTTTGTGAATTCATCTGTAATCACAGTAACAGAATGAAACATCAACATGACCTGTGTTTTATTTGGCAGTGTAATGGTGCACATACAAATATAGCCCACGAGTAGGCTGCTGCTCATTTTACATTTCCCCTTCCCCTGTGCTCCCTCTGTCACACTGTGCATTTAGGCATACATTTTTAGCCTTTTAAGAAGCCATTTACTGTGAAGACTAATGCGAAGCTCACACAAAGACGACAGGCCCTTGTACTACTTCACAATGATACAATTAGCAGCGTTCACTGTGGGTAGAGACGGGCAACAGCTGGACCTGTCAGCGGAAATATCCACTGTTGCTGCAGCAGTCAGCCAGTGGTGTGTTCATGGCGCCACATGGCTAGGACATTAATTAAATAAGCTTCTCTATCAGCCTGACATCAGTGCTTGCTCTACAAGCGTGGTGTGAGATCGTCGATGGTGACACAACATCTTAGCTGGAGGTAGGACATTAACAGACAGCCTGCCATTTTCTCCCCACATGAGAAACAAAGAATAGTGGTAATACTAATATTTGGGAATGAGAAATGAGAATAGCAGGCAGCTTATGCAGCCCAGGCTGGAACCGAAAAAAGTAAAGCTGTGTCATTTTGCTCCATCTGACAGTAATCTATTAATTAAGCATGGTAATGGCTGTAATTGTGACCATTCTCTGAGCCAACCTTGCGGGTAATGCTAGGGCTTGCTGCGGTTGCCAAGCATCAGCTGTCTCTGAGGTGAGTATACTTGACTGCTCGCAGGGCCGGGGAGGCTGCGGTGGATTGGTGCTCGCTCGCATTTCGCCTCCTGCTCTGTGCAGATAACAGCTGCTCCTTGCAATAGGCTCCTGCTCGTTTTAACAAAGGCCTCACCTTTCAGGGAGCGGAGAGGAGCTGCTTCGCATTAGCTCGCTGGCAAAGACGGACGCTCGGTATACAATACATAAACAGGTGCAACACAAGCACAACCACTTTGGCAAACACGTCAAGAGTGTACAGTGCTTCTCACAATGGCATGGCTGTTGTTATGGTCACTGTGTCCAGCTGGCTGTGGTCGCTTTCTAATCTGTGTTTTGGCACCGAGGCTCCAAAATGAAAGCATGTGTCATTCTGGGCTCTCCTCTGTCCTGACTCAAATTAACTTGGAAGTCCGACAGATATCACAGGATTTTATGAGTGACATGAAAGTATGCCAAACACTTTAAATATCTGCACTCCTTCGCATGCTTCACAGGAGCTCTGGATCCGCTCCTTCTTGAAAACATACAACTCCCCGCAGGATTTGTTAAATATCCTTTGCTTTGTGAATTCAGTACTTATACTGAATAATGAATGTGCAGTACCAATCACCAGAGCGGGTACTGTATTTGTGCATTGTTTCAAGGGAGATAGAAGCTGGATGAAACGGTTGATAAATCGCCGGCCCTGCTTGTAAACATAATAAAAATACCAGTTTAATGTCGTATATAAAGCAAGAACAGATCAGCGGCGGGCAGGAAATAAATGGAGTAGAGAAAAAGCGATGTTATATGGATGAGACGTTGACTTATCTCCCGGTTAAATTCAAAGATCTCCCCGCTTCACTTTCCGTGAGCTCAAGTAGCTAATGCAGTGGATGAAACACCAAGGGCTGCGTGGTGAGCTTCTTGAATGGCTGTGATTTGATTCGCTAATGGACTCTGGAGGCTGTTTTGTTTAACAACGCCTTATCTCTCCCTGTGTATGTGCCCCCTCTTCCAGTACAGCTCTGTTCCCAGTATCGGGCCCCGATGATGCTCCACTTGCACTATAGAGTGCTTTGGACATAACAATGGCTGGCATGATGGGAGAATTATCACAGAGAGTGTCCACGAAGGAAAGGTAAACTGGAGCAGGGAGGGAAATAGGTGCAGTGCTGCTGGCTGCCCTCGTATGGACAGACTCAGATTAAAGGGGCAATCAGTAAGGTTTTTATGGCCTCACAGTCTGGAATGGTCATAGTTTTCTGCTGGGCTGATAGGGTTTGTTGATCAATAGTGATGACTCGACAATTAGCTAGCCAGGTGCTGACTTTTCTGTCACAATGCATCGCAGCTGCGAAGGCTAAAAAGGCTCTTGTGGAAAAGCAAATGACAATTCGGAGCTATTGTTTGAGTGTTATGGCAGGAGGTCAGATGTAGTACTGCACAGAAGTCGGTTACAGATCTCTTCTCTAATTAGTTGGCATCCTCGTCTCTTGTGAACTGTGACTTTGTTTTTGTCAATTATAAGCAGCTATCACTGGTGTACTTCTGGATGTCAGCCGTGTTAGTATGCAAAAGAAAAAGCATGTGGTGTGAGCGGCAATCACATATAAAAGGAAACCTTGGAGGACAGTAGAACACAGAATATTACATCTCTCACCGCTCTCTTATATTCTGCAAAAACCAAAATAAACCTAATGTCACCGTAGCCTCAATTAAAGCATTAAGTTCAATTAAAAGTCACATTTTATATCATTAATGATCTTAATACAAAATGCTATACTTAACTGTAATTATGCTGACCATGCACTGATCTCTTTGCAGAATGATTCAATGAACAATCAGGGGCTGTTCTTATTTTTTTGTCCAGAGTTCAGTCGAAGCTTATCTTATGTGAGATGGCAGCAGACTTTGCTAGACAAACTCATAGTCCCTTTGTGGTTCTCCTGTTGAACTGCTGATTAAAATGTAGATTTGTTACTGAGGGAAACTACTGTGCTCACACTTTTAATCAGAAACTTTATATTCAGGGGCTGAGACTTTTAATGAATGGCCTTTTAAAGCTTACCAAATCATCCTGATGCTTTATAGCTTAATTACAAAAGGTTCCTATAAAGAGATTTGTTTTACTACTCTGGCACCCAGTCACCACAACACAGTGCTGCTATTTTACACTTCTGCAAATCATACATTTCATATTAGCATTTCTATATACATGTAGATCAAATGTTTAATGTCCTAAGCACTCATGGTGCTTTTCAATGACGTGTCTCACAAAAATAACATCCATAGTCAAGTAACCGTTTTAGTGATTAGATTTAGATGCTGACAGTGCTTTGGTTTATCAAAGAAAAGGTCTGCAAAAAATCCAAAGAAATGCTAAATGGGCTCCAACTTGAAAAGATTTAGTGGTATCTATTTGCAGAAATGAAGTCAGATACTCATAATTATCTGCTTTCCCCCTGGGTTGCGTCTTATTTGTCTTCTTTCCATTTTGCATAACACACACCTACTATATTTGAATATGTAATATGTGCGAGTGCAAACCAAAGTTAATATCCCCTTAACTCAAAAAGCCAGAACGGACAAACCAAACAAGGCTCTAACAAGGACCTTTGCATGTTTTGCATTGTTAACATCCTGAGACGAGGTTTATTGTTTCCTGCCATCTGTCTGCTGTCCTTAATACATAAGGAAACTACATGTTTAAGTGTCTTTGTTCTCCTCATTTGGATGCAGTACAAGAAGCCTTTTATCAGATCCTTAAAATTTGTCTGATTTGCTTAACACAATATAGACTGGATAAGGAGAACAGCACTACGGATCTGTGGAAGACTATCAGCCTCCACCAACAGCTCTTTGGGTGGATATTGTTAGATCAGCAGGAGAATAGGTGAGATATGAATAGAGTAGGCCTGAAGCATGTTCTTTCTGAATAATCAATATACTACTAGCAAAGAACAAGCGATGATCTAATTGAAAAAGTCAAGAGTCAATTCAACAGCTGTCAAAAGACGAGAGTAAATTGTTTTTGCATTATCTGTACACTTTTAACCGCTGCTTAGGAGGTCTTACCATGTCTAGCTGCACATTAGTTTAATGTCTGTTTCTTAGGGCTCACTCACACTGGCGCCTGGATCCGGACCTTGGTCCACTTGGCCACAGATTCCAGACTTTGTGCCTCGTCTGAGTGCAAAAATGGCTCGGATAAAGTATGGAACAGTTAGGGCCATGGCCAGGTTGGAAGAGGTGGGCCAGCACGTCTCCCTAAAATCCGGTTGCTAAAGTCCACTTGCGTGAACAGGCACGTAAGATGTAAACGGTGACGCGCAATTATGAGCCACTTTGCCTGTCACTCCGCAAAGAAAAGAAAACTCGTGCGACCGCTGATGTATATAGAATGAGTCCACTACATACCAAGCATACTTGACTACACTACAGCAACAAAACTCACCTCTTCATAGAGTTCAGAAGTGCCTTGAAAGTCTCTCTCTGTCACTGTCTCAGCGCTAACGCCCGTCTACATCTTGCGCTGGGTCTGGCTAATACTTGAACATTCTTGTATTCCATGAAACGGTAACACATATAATCAAACAAGCCTGTACAAACTGTACAATGTTCATGTTTCCGTATTCCATGTGGGCGTTTTCAGTGCTTTCACTTCTCTTTCAATGCTTCGTTCATGAAAGGCAGGAGGGTCAACAACAACAGCATAAACAGTCTAAAGAAGTAGGCGCCTTTCGATTATATCATGCTATGTAAACACACGCACTAAACGTGATGACGCAGCGACAGTGCGAAACCGGGCTGGCCATTTGCAAATTTCTGTGCAAATTCTCTGGTCCACGATCAGACCCCTGCTGTTAAGTCTGGATGGGTCCACCTTGGCCATCCGGGCCAACGTAAGTGTGAGTACACCCTTAATGGTTACCAGTATTTATACCTTTATGGTTGCCAAACTTACACAAAGGGACCCCTTGGTTCAATATATGGCATGTTATTGTATTAAAAATGTTTAAAAAAATGTCTCCAATCCTGTCTTTTAAAGAAAACTATGAAACAGTTGTGGTTAAAATGTAATTAAGTCAGTTTTTAGGTAGCATTATAATAAACAACTATCAGTATATCCACAGCACATTTCTTAAATTTGCCCTTTCCCTTGCTTGTCTCACTCAGAATTGAGAGTAAATGAGTGAAACGGGTCTTGAACCATCCTCACCGTGGCTGTCACTGGCACTTTATCTGGACTCCACTGTTGATGGTGTGCTGATAATGTGGCACTTTTATCTTGTGAAATGATCGGTTAAATTTTCATGTCATTTGTTCCTGAATCATTTCTTATTTTTTTCTGGTTGGCCCTTAGCTTCTCTGTCTTGAAGCATTTTATTCACTCTGTGGCATCTTCTTCTCCTTCAGGCTGTTTGTATAAGCATGTATGACGCAACTCTTAGCTTGTTGTTGCTTTTTTGCTCATGCAAGTTTTGTGACACATGTAACATAAGATATTCAGGTAAGTAGTGCAGCTGCAGACAAGAATCTCAACTTTGCACTTAGTTGTATTGACTCACTTTGGGCTGCAAATAAACTTTGAAGTATTTTGAATTCATTGAATAAAATGTGAATCATACTGAACAGAGAAATAATGAAAAGCTTTAACTGAAAAGATTTTTTTTTTTTTTTTTGTGCTTGGTGGTGGTGGTTGTTTTTCATACTTGTGCAATAAAAAAAACCATTCTTTTACAAATGAACTGTTCTGATAATAAAAAGGAAAATAACTGCCAAAGGGAACTGAAAGGTTCATACTTTCTGATAATTGAACTGCCCATGTAAAATTAATCTGGCATGCTAACACATGCTTGATAAAAACAAACCGTTCTATAAACATTGCAGTTCTTTCATGTATGAAAAGATGAGGATGGGTAAAACCTGTTTGTTGGCTTCACATAGTGCACAAGACTTGGGCCAAATAAACTGACAGTTGAACTGCGAGGCTTTCAGCTTGGCTTTAACAGTTCATGAAATATTTAGTGTGCATAAATAATTTTTGTTCATCACCGTCATCATCATTTATCATTTTTAAATGCAGACCATGGTATGTTAAAAGGTTTGCTTCATTGAAGCAGCACCATGCAGATTAATTTGAAGCTGACTATGCACTTGTGTCCTGCCAATCAAAGATACTGGGGAAATATGTCACAGTATGGCTGTAGGTTGCACTTTTCTCTGTTTCTTTCCCATATAAGCTCATTTCAATACATTTCCTTTCCTTTTCATTAAAATGTTCAATCATTTGAGTGACTATCGAGCTCTGGAAGGCAGGAGCAGTGCCTGACAGGTATCAAATACACTAATATTTTATTTCTTTGGCTCCCTGTTGTGATGAGACATCATAAGAAAACCCTTTTACAGGCTTTTCAAGGAAAAAAAAAAAACAACCCTGTTACATGGTCACAGGTGCTTGTGTATATGAGGTACCTTATCAGATGCACTCCAGTGTTGTGCACTTACAGTGGTGTGTGTTTAGCAGGTCCACAGAAATCGAATTAGAGCCTTTGGAGGAGTAATCCAAAACACACATCAATCATCAATTGAAGCAACTGTCACTGTAAGTCAATAATAAGCCCAAGTTACCCAGTAAATTGCAAATGGCACGTTGCAGGCCAGAGCTACCCCAAGTGTCTTTGATGTGTGTTTTGAGGGCAAGAAGGGGAAGCAGACGTCTGGCAGGCAGCACCAGGCAGCATGTTCCCAGACCCCTGAGTTTTAGGACATGAGACCCTTGTATGAGGAGGCTCAGCATGGGGTCATGTCGTGATCAGAGATGCCTTTAGCTGGAGATGTTCATTCTGAATGCTTCTTCTCAAGGAGGGAATACTTAAAAATGCACTTGTGTGTAAAGCCTCTATGTGCAGGCAGCCTTTTTGAAGGCAACCACTGAAAGGCGAGATACTGTAGAAGCTTATTAGATGTCAGAGAACAGGTCTTGTCTTAATTTGTGGAGTGTGATCTCAGAGTACGCTGTAGCTTGGGGCTGTTAAAAGACAGAGTCGACTCATTATTGACTGACACATACCCCTCTGTCCTTGCAAGTCTTATTAAAGAGTAGCAGTTTGTCTTTATGGGAGCTGTTCAGATGTTATCCCAGCAGAGATGAAGGCAAGGGGAATAATGCAGACAAAGTTTCATCTATTTTGTTATATGTGTGCACATACAGTAATAAAAATATTCAGGAGCAAGGCAAAATGTCACTGTAGTTCACACAAAAAGAGAAGTTATTCAAACTCCATCCCACTCCAAACCAAACCTGCAGTTCTTGGTTCAGTTTATTGTAATGTAATACCATGGATGTATTGGATACCTGATTAATTCATTGGATATTAATTAACCCTTTAGCCCCTGACATGTCTGTAGTGAGCATTCTGAATGTATAATTTATTTTAAATATTACTAAAATTTCAACCATTTCCTCAAAACATGGGAAAATGTTTAAAACGTGTTGAGAGAATGGACCTTGCACTTTCCGTTGATGTACACTGAGCATGCTCAGTGCATCCCCCACTGCCTGTGGAATGGGCAGCAAAACACAGAGCAGTGAGTGAGACTGACAGAAAAAGACAGTTTGAGCTTTTTTTTAACATTGTTTTTCTTGTCATTTTTTAGGTTTTAGTGCAGTTTTCAATGTTGTTGTGATTTTACTTTTTTTTTTTTTCTCTCTTTTGTTTACTGTGTTTTAAACCAAGTTTTGAAACTACTTTTTGGAGTTCAACCAGGTGCCAAAAAACTACTTGTAGTTCAGTGTGTTCCAGTTAAAAGTTAAATGTCTTATTGATTTATTGGACTTTCAGAGTGAGTTATTTCGTAAAAACCTTGCGTATTTCACTCCAAATAATGGCTACCCACTTAAATTGGACATGGCACTAACTCCATTTTGTAGAAATAAAAGCCTCCTTAAATAAATAAATAAATAAATATAAAACAAAGATATTTATTTTACCCACTTTTATCAGCATATATGGACCAGTTTGGACCAGTTTTCAGCCATTTTAACATAGATGTTGATGTCAGTTCAATGTTCAGTCTTTGAGTTTGAGTCAGTACGCTAAAAATTGATTACAAAGATGATTAAGAAAGTTTGTAAAGACAATAATTTTCTGAAGAAAATTACAGAGCAGGTATCTGTTTAAAAGTTTGATATCAAACTTTTAATTTCTAGCCTGTATCAAGGCTAGAAATTAATACTTTGATACTGTTTATATGATTACACAAACACTTTTCTTCACCTTATTCCACATTAGGACTAACTCCTGTGCTGCTGCAGAAGCTCACATGGAGAGGAAAGAAGTAAAAGTGCAAAGGATTCCAGCTTATCTTTGTAAATGCCGGGAATTGATAACTTCTCCTCTGACACTCTCCTGACACCTCATGTTTTTTGTTGCCGATACCTTTAATCACAAATGGCCCAGCACCTGCCGCTCAGGTGTCAGACATGACTGAAGAAGGACTCAATCACAACGTTGTGTCAAACCATCGCACGTTGCCCTGTAGGATGAGATGATGCCGTGACTACACAGCAGCCTTCAAGCTTTAGGAATCCGCTAACACACTCCCCAACATTCCTCACTGTTGCTGCGCGGATCTCTGAGCTACACTGAGAATGTCAGCCTCTGAAATCACTTGATCGATCAACGTAGTCCTTGTCACCCCCAGCAGCGGTGCTTCACAGGAGGAAAAAAACAAAACACAAATATAGCAAAATCTGTTATTTGTATCTATTTTCATCCAGGACAATTGTAACATTCTCTGCTGCAATTCTCCACTGATTACAGTCATCATTACACTCACAACCATCCGGACAAGCACCTCACTGGCATAATTGTTTGTTAGAAACACTTGGCATACAAAGAGAGCCTTTTGTCATAACCAGCTCTTCTTTTCCATTCATCCAACATCTAGTATTTAATGTCTCCAGAGATGCAATTTTACCCGTGTTCAGACACCTACACTGATTTTTCATGACAATTTACCTCCGAGAAAGAGTCCCCTTCAAACACTTCATTGGTTATTTTATTGGATTTTGTGCCTTGGACTTTCTGGAACTGCCATAAGATATGATTATCCACCTGAGAGACTACTTTCTCTAGGTTTCTTTGTTCTACTGTAGCCGCTTTATATTATTGTTGTAAAGTGCAACATAAAAAGAAAGATGTCTCCTTCATCCTCAGTGGAACACCAAATCCCCCAATGATTTGAGTGATTGATTGGATTTTATTATTGTTCTTAAAAAAGGCCAATGACAAACTGCTTATGTAATCCTGCAGGAACACAAAGTGAAGCAGGTGTGTTTTAAAAAAACCCCATAGGATAAAACCAGATATAGTCTGTGTGTCTCTGAAACTGCACGTACTGTCCTCCATATTATGCATTTTATTTAAAGCTTTGACATTTGCAAACAGCAAATTACCACTTAGAAAACACTATAATTGTAATATAAAAGTATACACAGGAAGCTACAACTCTAAACCAGTAATTTCATACACAAACAATTACACAAACAATTTTATTGACACAATTACGTGACAAGAATTGAAGATCAGTACTGATATAAATGCAAAAGTCCATCATCCAGTAAGAAATATATTCTGTTCCTTCAAAACAAAGGTTTCAGTTTCTATTATTATTATGATTATTATTATGATTATTATTGAGACTTGTTTTGTTTCTGTATATCTAAATCTAATTCTGTCATTACAGTTATATCAAAATAATCAGACAGTTAATTTAATTGACCTATCAATCAGTGATGTACGAAGGATGTCTAAAAGTGAATGCATTGACAAGCGTCTGTATAGTTTGTAAATGTTTAGTTACTTCATTGTGTCGTATTTTCATCAATTTATGGTTTTCTATAATGATAAAACCATGTTTCATCAGATACTGGATACTGAAATCCTTTCAAACTCTGTCCTTCAAGTGATTCAACAATGTCTGACAAAAGAATGCTTAATAATAGCCCCCCCCCAAATAAAAAAAAAAACACCATACATCTCAGAACTAAAGGTCGTTGATATTTTTCTTCATATAGGGTTCATTTTACTTGAGTGGCCCACAAGAGAATCCAATTATTTTACAGAAATATAACAGGGGTGAAAGGTTTTCAACAGCGCTTTGCTTTTGCAGAAGGGATATAAAAGCAGAATGTCAACAAACGTCTCCTTCATGATGAGCTTATGATGCCTGTAAAGTAATTATTTTTCTGCGACGCCCACTACTGTAGCTCTGCAACTCCTTCCAAGACGACACCATGTGGAAGCTACAACACCGCTGAAAATTAGACCAATGACTGTCAATTAGGGTTAAGAGGCCCCAAATGTGGCAGGGTTTGGCCAGGCGTGCAGTGCAGCGTAGCATGACACCTGAAGGCTAATGGAAATTGACATTCCTGCTTGGTTGAGTCATGGACTCGGGCCACACCGACAGTGCAGCAGAGCCCAGGGATGGGAGGGCGCGTGGGGGGGAGTGTGGGGGTGGAAGGCTGATTCCTCCAGGCGTCGCCTCCAATTAGCCAGGCCATGCTGCAGGCCTCTGTTTGCTCCCCATTAAAATGTTAATCAAATGGAACAGAAACCTGCCTATGGTCAGCATATCCTTCCAGTAAAGCCTTGCACAAATTGAATTGAATGAAAAAATCTGCATGTTACATCATTACGTCTCTAATTCCACAGAACACTAATATGAGTATCAATGATACATGGAAGTCTTTGTTCACCGCATGTGACCACGGGTTTGTGTCCTTCACAGTGTAAAAAAGTATTGATTATAGCTTCTCAAAGCTGCGCGGACCTGCGAAACAGTGTAATGTAACTGTAAAATACAGCAAAATACAACACAATACGCTCCCAAGTCATCGCCGTGGTAATAAAACAGGTTTGACTGTATATAAAAACAAGTCTTAACAGCTGTCAGATTCATTATCAGTGTGGCAGTTGTGTGAATAACATCAGATGTGACAGGATATAAAGGAAGCATGTAAAGATATTAAAAGCTGTGCCAATAATGTCGTATTTCTGTGCTGGTTGTCATAACATAAGCAAAGATAAGACTAGCATTGACCCTGCAGTACCAATGGGGTCAACCCTAAGTTCCCACAGCCCTATGTTCCCTCAGCCCTATGTTCCCTCAGCCCTATGTTCCCTCAGCCCTATGTTCCCTCATTTCTAAGATTTTCCTTATTTCTAAGATTTCTCAAAATGAAACAGTGAGGTGACAGTTTTATTTTGAGACAAATCTATAGGCATCTGTGCCACAATATATATAAAAAAGAAAGAAACAAATGAGGGAACATAGGGCTGAGGGAACATGGGCACACTGTGACAAAAAAAAAACCTTCAGATGGAGCGCTGCCGTCAACTTTTCTTAAAAGTGCAAATTTGAAACTCTCTCCCAGTTTTTATTTGGCGCCGATAGACCACGGAAAACTGGAAATATGATTGTTTTAATTTGATAGTAGAAAATAAGTTTATCCGAGCATAAATGTGCGCTTATACTGGTGGGATGGGCCGGCAGGCGTTGCATTTCTGTTCATATATTCACCATTTTACAAACTGGGAAAAGTGGTCAAATCAGCTGATACTACTCTACGTGAATTTGATGATTTTTGTGTATTTTTTGGCCCAGTATGTTAATGAAGTAGGTTCTCGTGGAATAATAATTATCTCTTCATATAGATGAAGTTGTGCTGAAAAAAAAAAGAAAAAGATACCAAGCATGTGCATGTTAGGTACTTTTTTTTATGTAGTGTATTGAGATAAAATTAAAAGTGTTAAAAAACAAAAAAACAAAAACAAAAAAACGTCCAAAATAGGCTCAGGACTTAAAGGGTTAAAGGTGACCAGAGGCTATAGGTCTAGATACTGTCAAGAATAGGTGAAAAGAATACATAAGCCAGTTCCTGAAGTAGAAATATACATGCACGTGCAAAACAGGAAGTGGTAAAAGTAGTTTACTCCAATGAAAGGGAAAACAGTGAGAAGTAGCACTTTGAAGGGCATCTGTGCCGGCTGTGGAAACTAACAGATCATTAATAATATATATGGCAAACACTATTAGCGAACCTCAGAAATAAAAGAAAAAAAAAATAACTGGAGGGTTGTTGCACCTAATTTACATTCACAATATTTTTGTTTTCTTTCGCGTGTATCTCCCACACATTCAGCTTCTATTCTGAGATCTAGTCCCTTGTAAGACGGGAGTGATATGGTAATATTAATATGTATTCCCATCTTTCTGTATATCTGCGGATAATTCATACGTTTATTTCTATATTGGTATAAAAAAAAAAAACCAAAAACAAAAAAAAGTATTCAAAGGTTGCCATTAATTAGATTCCTTGGAAGTAAAACAAAGAAATGGCGTGTGACCAGGTCCTCCTCTCGCTGCTTTCCTTTCATCCGTCCTCTGTTGTCTTATTAATGATGACGAATATGGCATCAAAGCCCACGAAGCTCAAGTCTTGAGTTACTTTTCCTCACATAAAGCCAGGGCCTAGTGTGTCAGGAAGACAAACCATTAGAGCTGGGATCCGCAGTGCCACGGTGATTGAGCTACACTTTGGCCCCAGTAGAGACAATTCTGTGTGTGTGATATACGAGTCTTTTATCTCGGCATGTGTCCCACTGCGTCGGTGATCAGTAAACAGGACAGCCAGCGCCGGCCGCTCCCGCATTCGTCTTTGTGGAACTACAGCCTTCCAATAATTAACTTGTGCAATAGTCAGCCATATTTTAACACGTGTTGTAGATCATTTAGCAACTCGTATAACTAAATGTCCAGGAGGTGAATCCAACCTGCTCTTTCCTTATTCCGCAAGCCCTTGAGCAAGGCACATAACCCTAAGCTAATCCTTTGAATGTAAGTAGTATGTAGCGAAGTATAACTGGCAATTCTAAATGTAATATTCAGGATTGCTTCTTTATTTGTTTATAACTGAAATAAGAACTGTTATGTTTTTATTACCTTAGAATAGGGCTGCCCGATTCTGGAAAAAAATCAATTTCACAATTATTTTGCTCAATTGATTAATTTTGAGTTTCACAATGCATTTATTCAGCATTTCTCTCGCTCTCAAAAAAAAAACAAAAAAACAAAAACACTTTGTTATTGATTCTTTATGCAAAACATTCAAATTGAAAATTAATTTTGGCTACAAATATGTACTTTAC
>JAQQZY010000007.1:8517961-8532959 GCA_030068375.1 Ostorhinchus rueppellii | reverse complement strand
TTTTTTTTTTTGACTCCGTCGTCCGAGTCTTTGAGAAGACAGTGGATTAATTTTGTTTTTGAAGGACGTGTACCGACTACAGTTCCAAAACTGCTATATGTGTGTGCTAACCATTTAGCAAAGCACCGTCTTCTTAATGAAAGCAAATGATTTTCTGGAAATTACACCACATGTTTGGACCGTATGTTTTAGTGCCATTAAGTATACATGGTATACATTAAAAGAAATGTCAAACACTACTGTATGTACAGTGGTAAAAACAGTACAGACACTACATAAGTAGCAGCAGAGAGGAGTAATCGCAGTTTGTGTGATTTCTGGAAAGGAAATGGGGTGGGGGGTCATAGCGTGCTTACAAGACTTTACATTTCTATCCAACGAACTAGTCAGATGTGTATGTATTATTAATATGTAATAAATAAACACATAATCTATTCTTTTTTCTGAGCTGCTTACTCCTCGGGAGGGTTATTGGTGAAATAAACAATAGTAAATACATTTTAATAACGTGTCATCTGGACTAAAAATGGTCACGTTGCAGGACTATGACTTGAGATGTTTGTAGATTCTATAGATTGTTCTCACACAGTTTGTTTTAGCAACTATAAGAGAGAGTAACTAATGAGCAGGGATGGAAATGAATAATAATCAGCGATTCATTTCCCTATCCGTTCTTTTTTCAATTCTGATTGGATTAGGGGATAAACTCCATGGTTTACATACAGTAGTGGCTTTGTTTGCATTCACGTTCATGTCCAATCTGCATTTGAGTCGAACAAACGTCATAAAGGTGTCGTTACAGGAGTGTAAGTGTCTGCGACAGAGGACACCTTACTCACCGCCCCCTTTGCTAAGCAGCCAATCAGAGACGTTCCATCGATGCAGTTTAATTGGGTTTCTGTACATGACTGCTTTGTTGTAATAGAAGCTCTGCAACTGTTACAAATGGTCCGAGTGTCGTCTTCACTGTTGGACTATAAACATACTTTAGAGCAGGGGTCTCAAACATGCGCCCCGGCCCGCCAAAGGTTCCAATGTGACCCATGGGATGAATTTGCAATGTGCAAAAATTCCAGAGTCAAGGCTTTTCAGGTTCCACATACAAACCAATAGGATCTCAAGTAAAGTAACAGCATAAAAACCTTGAAAAAATAATAACTCCATATTTTCTCGTGAAAAAAATACGACATTGTGTCTAGAAATAATGATAACTTCAAATGTTCGTCTTTATTTTAGTGCAAAAAATAACATTAAACTATGAATATTTACATGTACAAACTATCCTGTCATGATAAAATGTGAATAACCTGAACTAATATAAACGACCTGAAATGCCTAAAGAAAATTAAGCACAGTTTGAGCCATTTTCTTAGTGTCTTTGTAGATCTGATCCATAATGCACATGTAGAAATGATAAGCTGAGGTATAATATTGTTAAAATTGCACTTATTTTTCTTAAGAAATTTCAGTTTTTTAGGTTAATCACATCTTTGTTGTTTGGATAGTTTATAAAAGTAAATATTTTCATAATTTAATGTTTTTTTTCCCCACTAAAGCAAATACAAAACTTTAGAGTTGCTGTTATTTTTTATAGGTTATTATACTATCATTTTACTGGTCCGGCCCACTTGAGATCAAATTCGGCTGAATGTGGTCCCTGAAAGAAAATGAGTTTGAGACCCCTGCTTTGGAGCATTTGTGAACCAGAATCCAGAAAAGATTTTCTGATGCATTTGATGTGACGATGTTGCAGAACCTATAAGTGGAATCCTTAAGCGAGCAGACTAATCATTCCAAGGAATTGAGCTAATGGGAATTCTCATTTCCTGTCCCTAGTAATGAGTAAAGCACCGTATCCCACGTCTCCCAGACCCAGTCTATCTTCATACCTGCTCCCGGTCATCAGTGATAAGACGCTACCCTCCAGCCGAGGTTCCATCTGGCTGCATAGCAACGTCTCCCTGATCTTTTGCTACAACTGTGATCTGTGTGTGTGTTTTATACATGACTGAGGCTACAGTTTTCCTTTAATTAGCCCAACATCTATAAGTTTTCCTTTAAACTCTGTATCTTCATTCAAATTGGTTTACCCAAACTGTTATCTGAGGAAAGAAAGATCAGAAACTGTATGTTCAATCCATTGTGCGAGTTCCTGCTGCCTGTTGAGCTCTTAATCACTAAAATTGTGTGCCTAATTTGCTCATTTGCAGCTCCCATTAGCATATCAGCCCTGCGTCCAAATTAAGGGTTGGTACAGACCCCCAGTCACTCATTTCCTTTTCATCCCCATTTGCTTCCTTTATAGCAATCATTCTTTCTCATTCTTGTATAATTTGATTGAGGAGTAAATTGGGCTGCAGCTTTACTGTGCACAAATGCAGAGAATTTCTAACTTCAAATGGTAATGGAAGAAATAAAAATGTAGCCTTTTCCCTTAAATGACTTCTATTGTTGTGCTGTTTGCATGAAAAAGATCCATTTTTTGGGTAAAACAATATGAATACCGAACCCCCATCTGTAAGCCGTCTTTGCACATTAGTGCGCCGAAGCATATTTGCACAGAAGTAGAACTATGAGGAGGTAATTATCAAATTACAACCGAGCGGTTTTGCTCCACGAGACACATAAACAGAGATAATGTAATTAACTGGAATCACCAGTGATGGACACATTTAAGGTTAACATTTAATCATTTGTTATTTTTGGATTAAGCAAAGCCAATCACGTGCCACAAAAGCCCTCGTAACGGTGCTCAAGAGATTCTGCTGTTTCTGCTTTCCGCATTAAAAAGAAGAAGAAGAAGAGGCAATAGTGCACTAATAACTAAGATTAGCCAGACTTCAGCTCACAGGTGGAGTGTATTATCAGGGGATCTGTCTATTCGTGGGAGGTCTGCAAGTTTTACCTTACAAATTACAGACATGAGAACGGGGATTAAAATCAGCAACGATGCTTCCAGTTTTTCGCAGAGCGCTCCAAGTATCCAGGTAGAACGAGTCCCGGGTGAATTAAGGCTTTAGATGCACTAGTGATGAGCTGGTGGAGAAAAGCCTTGGGAAAGACAAAGAAGGCTTTTTGTTCTAAGCAGCAGTGCTCCTCCCTAACACCCTCCACCCGGGCAGTGTGCGAGCTCTCTGCTGGTTGTTGTTGCTCGGCCTCCTACACCGCTGAGGATTGTTTAATGAAGCAAGGGCAGGCTCACTGACAAGCATGGTTAGTGAGAACCTGACAAGTGTGGTTATGACATGCCTTGTCTTACCTACCTTGTGGGAGACGAGGGCAAATGGGCTTATTCTTTTGTGTCTTTTGTGTATGTGTGTACAAGCATGCATGCGTGATTCTGTGTTTGTGTAATTTCTGGAAAGGAAATGACAAGGGAGGAGGAGACGTGTGGGGTTAAGAGGGAGTGGGGAAGATGGTAGAGTGCTTACAAGACTTGACATTTCTATCCAAGGAAGCCTGGTCATAACTGGTCAGGTGTGTCAGGGTGAATGGTGCCTGGGTCGCCGTGCCCATGTCTCAGGAGGACACGTTACTTAACCTGCCTGAGCGCCCCCGCTGACATCGAAGCAGCTCGCGGCAAAAAGGCCGCACCGCAGACTCGTCCCAACAGTGGGGCCTGTTCGGCGGGTGACTTCACAATCGCATCAGAAAGGGGAGTTACTTGTAGAAGTTTATTGTCAGACTGATGTAAAAAGGTTTCCAGTTCAGAGCTACTGCTGCTCTCAACACCTGGGTTTCATTGGCAGGTGGTGGAGAAAAGCTGCGCATCGCTTTTTCCATGATGAGTCTGGACTCGGTTTGCAGCTGATATGATGTATTTGACCCTTATCATTGTAGCCATTTACAGTATGATTAACTCTAAAGACTGCTGTCTGTGCTTCAAAGCCATGCACAGTCTGCACTTCTGATCCACAGTGAAAAAAACAACTATTGAAGAAACACAAAAGGCTACAAAGTGCAGCAAGTTTTACTCAAAGATTTAATCTAAAACCGAGGGTCACCTTGAATGAATGGTATTTCCAATCTGACGTCTGTGTCCAGAAATGACCATTTAACCCTAACGGCAAGAAGAAACCAAGACATCAAGAAACCAATGAAAAAAGAACAAAAAAAAAAAACCAAAAACAAGTGGAGAATAATTGACTCCAGTATAAGACTGGCTTTAGAAATTGATTTGTTGACTAAAATAGATCTTCATTGAGATCATTTCATTTATTTCTGTCATTTCATTTAGACTTCATTTCATTTTGATTAAATATCAAATTAATTTAGAACGCATGTCTTTTTCTGAGAAAGTAAACTTAACTGTTTTATTCACCTCAGCATCAAAATACTTACTGGAACTTGGCCTTGACAAGTTAAAAAAAAAAAAAAAAAAAAGTGCATTAATGAGAAAGATGTAAACAGCCACCGGCAACCAAGCATCTACTGATGGAAAACACTGAATAACTTTTGAGCACCTCATCCTGTCAGTACATTTAAATAATTCAGGCTTACAGTGGTATCAGGTGTGACGATCAGACGTTCCATAGTTTTCATCAATAAAATCCATGTCGTTTGACAAATAGATGCTTGTTGTTGTAGATGTACATTAATGATACATTGTGCTGAAAAGGTCACTTTTTCTTCAGTTTTGATATAATAGCGTATACATGTACGCAGAGGTGTGGAAAGTATTCACAGTCATTCCTCAGGTACACAGAAGTAGAGATACTAGGATTTAAACAGACTTCTGGAGAATTTGAAGTATCAACTCAAGCTTTTTACTCCAGTAAAAGCGTAAAAGTACTGGTTTCAAAACTACTTAAAGTCTAAAAGTAAATTTAAGGGAAAAAATACCATTAGGACCAAAGCTTAGGTGGTGTCAGAGGGGCCTATAGTGCACTAGCCCCCCTCCCCAAAAAACATGTTTGTAAAGGCCATGAAGACTAGAATGTTCTATTAAAATGTTCATGTTGAAACGTGTGGGATGCACTAGTCTACCTGTTTCAGATGTTTTAGTCCAATGCAAATGTATTAAAGAACCATATGTGAGCATCAATGTGTTTCATGGAGCAGAAGATACGATGACTAGTTGAATATTAGTACTGGAATGGTGCAAAAAGTCAGCTGTGATGGATCATGTACAAACCAATAAGATGTCGGAATGGTATATTTATACTTATAATCCAACCACAATCACATTCACTCTATCCAGATGGAGCGATTTATGTGTATGTTTTTGTTTTCTTATTATTAGACGAACTGTAATGAAAACAAGCTGAAGCGAAATAGGAGAAACGAGGCTATTTTTAAAATGTAAGAAGTAGAAAGTACAGATAACTGTGTGAAAATATAAGAAGTAGAGGTAAAAGGTTGGCTGAAAATAATTACTCCACTAAAGGAGAGATAAACAAAGTTTCCGCTTAAGTAAGATAATGAATTTGCACTTTGTTACTCGACACCTCTGCATATACTACATGACTAGTACATTTAATATTTTGATATTATGATATAACTAGAAAAACACTCGGAGAGCACAGACCTCCACCAAGGTAGTGTTTGTCCTTTTTTTTTTTTTTTAAGGTAGTGTTTGTACTTTCCTCCACTAGATGGCGGTGAATGACCTCATATGCAACTCTGTGCCACCATGCCCTATCTCGCAATGATAAAGAATCTTTTTTTTTTTTAAAATTCCTGGATCCAGACGGTGATCCGGATCGCCCCCAAAATTTAATCATCTCGTCCTTGACCCAGAGCGGACATATCCTGAAAATTTAATCAAAATCCATCCATAACATTTTGAGTTTTGTTGCTAAAAAACAAACAAACAAACAAACCCTGGCAAAGACATGACCTCCTTGGTGGAGGTAAATATCCCAATTTTCTCTGAAAAACGTAAAATTAAGAGACCAGTATTATAACTGATGGTGATGAATCACTTCAGAAAGGTTGAATGTAAAGAATGTATAGTTTGACATTATTTCTCTGGGACTTTCTTTCATATTCCAGTAAAATTTAGATTGGGATTTATTCATATTAACAACAGAGCTACATGGATTTCTGAAGGTGCTGGGATTTTATTTTATTTTTTTTCCATCCTGTTATAAAAGCAAATAAGACTTGTAATCTAAAATGGACTGAATTAAAAATAACTAAATAACTAATTAACCAACCGAGTGTAAGTGGTGCAGCCGTATTTTCTGCATTTAGCTTGCACAGACCTCCTTTGTGTTCAAACAGACGTTGAATATTTACTCTCTAACCAGAGTAAAATTAGTGACAACAGTGAACACTATCAAAACCTCGGCTGCCAAAAAGGCAGACAGGCTGTAAATAAAGTGAGTGGCACTGAGCGACTGACACAATAACAGATGTAATAGTCCAAAGTAGATGTAAAGTCCAAGTGCAGAACTGCTAATTGTGAAAACTGGAAAGTGTTTGTGTCTTTCTGATGATGTTGGCAGGTGAGCGTATCACCTGCTTTTATCTCCAGCTGCTGTCACGTCTCCAGTGTACATCAGTGTTTCCCAAATGCTTTTTCTGGAAAGCCACATTTTATAACAAACAAATGCAACCTACTTCACAGCTTTCACATAAACAATTTGGCCCATTTGTGTATGAAGTGACCATTTCTACTGCTATTCACACGTCCCCGTGGAAACATGTAAAGCAGCCCTTTGGAAGAAAAGTGTGGCGACGTCACATCATTTTAATGCATGTTATTGAAAACAAATACACAATTTAATAAATACCACAGAATAATAACATTAATAGGAGCTCGTTTCCCCCTCTTATCAGTCGAACAGGCTGTAGGTTTTAATGCCCTTTCATTCTACAGTCAATGTTACAAGTACATTTATCAGAACAATACACACATTCAGTGATATCGCACTCACACCTCTTGCTGCAAGTTTTTCGAGATGCATGAAATTGAGATTTTGTGAGCCTATTAAATCCTCCAGCCTGTGGGAATGATATGAGCATGACTTTTGTTTCATTTATGGTGGACTGTTACACTGACTGCCTTCACTGTCTTGCTAATTCCCATAACACATACAAAAATGTGACTAACGCAGCTACATAGAGGGGACGTATCAGCAGCGGAGCACCCACCACCGGGGCCCTGTAGGCGATCATAGAAATCTAGTTTTTTGGCCGTGCATAGGGAGGCTTCTTGGCCAAATGGAATCACTACTACACAGAGGGTCCAGCCTCGGGCGCCCCCACCAACACATCCCACTTCTACCAGTACAACAGCTGATCTGCTCGCCACTGCCAGGCCACAGACTGACGATAGAACGCTTTAACATCCTGCCAGTATTTGGTGCAGTCGATACAGTTGAAATAAGCGATTCTGTTAATAATCTACTAAGTTTGTTCAGTCACTCACTGTTGTTAATGTGGTCTGAATTTAACTCCCACCAAGCATTGAGCGTCTCTTCTTATTCATGCAGGGCAGACCTGTAATGGTACAACACATTTTCAGTTTGGTATGTTTTTGGTTTTGAAAGCCACAATTCTTTTTTTTTTTTTTTTTTTTCGGTTTTGTACGAGACGAAAGAAAACCCCTCAAAATGTCTTTAATACATTTATTACAAATTTTTGAACATTCTACCCCCAATTTTTGGAGACAATAAAGTATAGAAAATCAGGGATTATGTGATGTTGCTGCTATAAATCAAATTTAAACTAAAACAAATACAATATTACTAAATTATTTTAAACATTAGTTTTACACTTTTCCTTGAAAGGTAGTTTTGAACAAACATCTAACCACTGTTCTGTCTGTCCACATTCTGCATAAAAATTGGACAAACTCGTTTTATCTTTTAACGAACTAAAGAGCATCGCTGACAACAAAATTAAACAAATGATTAATTTTAGGACAGCAAACGAGAGAGAGAGAAAGAGAGAGAGAGAGAGAGAGAGAGAGAGAGAGAGAGAGCGAGCAAGTAGGCATCTAACAACGTTTCTTCAGTGTCTCCTTCCCCGTTGTTGTCTTTCACTGGGCACCCAAAGTGATCCCAAACAGGGGACCGTAATGATGGTGAAGGGTTTTCAGTCTCTTCCTTCCGAGTTGACATCATATTTGTTGTTTTTTAACCTCGTGGCAGCTGCTATTTTGTATTTCAGGTCGATGAGCGCTCCTTCAATATGTCTGTTAAACATGTTCTGCATCGAACAACGTCTTTCATTCCATTTTCTTTTTCTTAACATACTGTTCTGTATTCATTCTGCCCAGGTGCGTGGACTGTTATAGGCCTAATGTAGGGACACTGAGCCTCTGTCCAACACACACAGGTCATGATGCATTCAAAGTCATCTGGCACTCTGCAGTTATGTGTGTGTGTGTATGTTGTATATGATGTAGCATAGGTGTATGATGTGTTTTAATTGTCTGTTGAATGATTACACTGGATTATACTGTTTTATGTGAACTATGTTGATTTATGTAGGGGCTGAAGATGGAAATGAGCCTCAGCTATAATCTTGATTACGGGCACATGTTGTGTTTATTAACATGCACTGTCCCTTTGGAAAAATAAATAAATAAACGTCAAGTGCACCTTATAAACTCTGACATTTACACTGATTTATGCCGGTATGTGGACAGTGAATGGTTACTGGGACTTCATATTTCATTAAGTAGCGCACCACATGAAGCTAAATGCACTCCGTTATATTTCATTATTTTTTGTACATTCACAGACATTAGATTACATGCGAAAATCAGACCGTACTTTAGTGATTTCTGCAGACAGGTTGCAGAGAGGTTTAAAAAAATGCAGTGCAAACATCAGTCATGAACCTCCCTCTGTGACTTTAGTTTGATACAAACACTGTGTGTCACGTCACGGTCAGAAAAAAAAAAAAAATAGTTGTGTACAAATATGGAGTATGGTATAGGAGATACGGTTGTTTTTGTTAAATACTGGGAGCAGGTTGAAACCCATTTGCATTTGAGTGCATGTTTATGAGCTTCGCCGTGCACATCCTCCCTCATAATATCAGCCATCCTCTGCCACATCAGTGGGTCATCACATTTTCCAAACAGTGCGGTGACCTGCTGAACTTATCACCTCCAGCATCATTTCAAACCCTCCTCCTCAGCCCGCCCACGTCCTACTCCCTCGATATGGAGGTGACAACACAGATTGCGGTGGTACATTAGCGCTGATAAGGTCAGCCATTCAACAGTAGACTAGGCCATAATCTTCCCTGACTTGACCTTTCCAACATAGATTAACTCCATTAGCCATGCAGGAGAGCGGTGCAGATGAGTAGCCTGTCACCACTGCAGTACTTTGTAGTGCGGAGGGAAAGGAAACGGGATTGCATACATATATATAAATATATGAGGAGAAAGATTTGGGAATGAAAAGCCCCTGAGCGGTGAGGCTCTCTGGCAGGCAGAAATAATGCAGTCACACCAATTGTGCAGAGGCCTCACCCTAAGGTATGCCTGGATGTGATTCATGTGTCACAATGAGTCTGTGTGATTTCCACTACATCAGCAGAGGGCTTAAATTCACCTGATTTCTTTGCTGCATTCATGCACCTGTGACTCACAGAGCCAATGAATGGCCCAGGAGAAGATGAGGGGGAGGAAATTTTGCATCTCGCCTCACAGCATGGAGAATGTTGTTCAGCTTCACGGGGGAAGACGGCGTGTATCTGAAGCCCCGTCCCAACGCAATCCGTCTCTGTGGTGGTTTCGACAAAGCAATCGAATATTTCCTTCAGGACTGCGGTGCGTTACGAACTCGGATTTCTTTTTCTTTCACGTTCAGGTCTCCTTTCAGAATTGCAATTGCAGGTCAGAGTGTGCTTGACAGAGCCATCACACAAACGCAGTGACAAAGCCAACATGTCAGCGAGAGTAATAGAAAGCAGATTGTGATTTGTGCTGTAAGCCAAATTTGTAAGATTATTGAGTTGCTCTCCATTCAACTTTCATTTTTGCCTCTCCCCAACACACACACACACACACACACACACACACACACACACACGGAGAAAGAAAAACTTACCAGCCGACTCTAGAATTATTTAAGTGTTGTATGCATCAAAATGAATAGTTTTGTAAACCCCTGATTAAAATAAATAATAATTCTTCCCATTCCTTTTTGAGCAGTACATATTAAACATATTTTATTACTAGTGAACATGGAAATTAGTATTTTTGTCTCGATCACCTTTGTTTATTCATGTTTTTGCTCTGCCATTAGTTCCTTGTACACAAAATGTTAGGTTTTTTTCTTCTGCTCAAAACAAATGAATGAATGAATTCTAAATATGATATGCACTTATCAACATTGTATCCATTTATTGGTTTCATAGTTTATTTATTTATTTATTTGACAGGGACAGTGCAGTCAAACATATTTGCAGCTGATGTGATGCACTTGCGTTTATAGCGAGTGCTAATTCTTTACTCCAGTCCCCGGTTGGGCTCTTCACCAACACTGCAATACGATATAAAATATACATCATTTAAAACAATCACCCTTTACAGTAATGCAGTGTTGCATTTATATGATATGGGACGTTCATTCACTCACAATATACACACTATTTACAGATGAGGTTTTGGTTCTGGTGGTGAACATGTTAAACTCTGAGATGGATTTTATTTCTGATGGCAGTGAGTTCTAGAGTTTAATCTTCTGAAAGTTGTCCTGCAAAATTGGATTTTGCAATTTCAGTGTGAGGAAATCCTGGTGACTCTGCCGCTCTTTTGTCTCTCAGCAAAATCGACCGAATGGTTCAGGTGCTAAGTTGTTTGTACATTTGAACATTAACATGAAAAAGGGTCTGCATTTATACAGCACATTTTCTACACATTCATGGTGCCCGAAGTGCCTCATGTTCACTCATTCACACAAACCGGTAGGCAGCTGCCGCCGTGCACGTTGCTGCCACACCTTATCTGGAGCAATTTAGGGTTCAATTTAGGGTTGCCCAAGGACACTTCGACATGTGGACAGTCGGAGTCTGGATTTGAACCGCTGACCCTTTGGTCGTTGGAGCCAACATAACAGATCACTGAAGCTTTCCAAGGCTACCGATTTGTATTTTTTGAGAATACAGCAGTGGTATACCCTAAACTGATAGAAATCCTTTAGCAGTGTTGGATACCTGTGTGATGAAACTGTTGAACTTGAAAGACATAAAACAATTCAGAAAATAAAACTGGATCTGTGCAGTTTAGTCTGTATTTTACAGAAAGAGCCAAGAGCAAGCTTCTCACAGATACTTAATCAACCCTGTAGACAACTAATTCCAGTAAAAATAAACACAGACATGAACGGAGACATAAATTAACCCCTTAACGCCTGAAATAATTTCCAATTATGGGGAAAAAAATTTGACTTGCAGTTTTTTCTTTCAAGTAGATCAGGGGTGTCCAATCCTGCATGTTTTTGATGTGTCCCTCTTCCAACACACCTGATTCAAATGATCAGCCTATCATCAAGTTCTGCAGAAGCCTGATATTGACCGTCAGGTGTGGTGGGAGAGGAACACATCTAAAACATGCAGGATACCGGCCCTCGAGGACCAGGACTGGACACCCCTGAAGTAGATCGTATTGTAAGATGATTTATTTTTGCTTTGTTAATTTTATTTGTGTAATGGAACTGGCTCTATATTGTTTCTGTTGGAACTATTGTAATGGATTGGTGGAAGGATACGAGAGAAAGGAGAAAAGGTCATGAGATGAGGGGGAGTTGGGAATGTAATGAATGTGGTGGACGCTAAATAAAGATTCTTCCTGTGGAGTTATGCCCTCTCCATGTTGCTGCTTCACCCATGACCTCCTAATATTGAGTAACACATACATTAATAACAAGTGTTACAGTATTTTGGTTGCATTTTGGAGCGGGGGGTTGATACAAATTTTTGACAATCGGCGTCAAGGGGTTAAATGTCATAATTGTATTTAAAAAAATGTGTCGTTCAGCTTCACGGTAGCATCTAGTGCCACTTTGCATGTACAGTACACATTCTGATGCTTGCATTTGTTCATCAGTCTTGGTTCAGAAATTGGAATTTAGTGAGAAAGAAGACATTTTTGAAGATGTGACAGGCAGGAGACAGACAGAATCTATATTAAATCAAATATAATGAGAAAATAAAGTTGACTTAGTGGACGTAGATGAACGCATTTCGACATCGTTTGATATTCATTTTTGACATCTCAAAAAAGGTGTGGAAAAGCACCAATACTGAATCCTACGCTGGTGCAGGTACCTCGTAATTGAAATATCACAAGTACCTTCATTTACGCTGGTGTTGTGTTGTTGAATCTGGGGCTGATGGGACAGGATTGAAGTCCTTGTTTTTAGCTTATTTTCTGATTTTGCATTGATTTTTGCATCTTGGTACTGTTTTTTTTTTTTTCTGGGTACCCTACTGGAACACATTTTCAATTATTTCCATGAGTAAAATGCCAACTCCCTACTCTGTTATTATTCTTCTGAGTTGAATTTTTTGTTGTTTGGTTGTAAGACCCCATGGTAGATAGATTTGAAGACAAATCTTTTTTTTTCTGAACATTAAAGCTCTTCTAAAGCCACACAACACATAACCTCTTAGTAGTGAGCATCAATAGTAAAATGATTAGTATGTGTAAAATCAGTATGGTGCCCTATTAATTTAGGAAAGTCATTTGTAGTGGGTTTAATCTTCGTTTTTTTTCCGCCTGCATGAAAAAAGTTTGCCTTAGCCAAATCTAACAGCTACAAAAAGCCTCTGTTTGACTCCTCTAGCCTGTGCATCCTCCTCCCTGTGGTCCCACACTAATTGCCTCGGTTGCTTTGCCCTGTGTCTGTGGAAGACTCTGAACAACGGCAGTGTTAATGAGACGGCACTCACTACTTTACTGGGGTCTCAGCCCAACCTTAGTGTCATAATGGCAATTACCACCTGCTACGGTTATATGAGACAGCTGGCAGTCTCACTGGGCCTCTGGCACATGCAAATCAACACACGCCGATGTTCTCATCGCCGTCGCGTGTTTACATCTCATTTCCAGTGATCATGGATGGAGCTGGTGAGGGAATCAGCTTTACATATGTGTTTGTGTGAGCTCTATTTTTTTTTTTTTTTTAACGGCATTACAATGTGTGTCCCTGCCTGTTCATACTCGCTCTTGTTTCATACCGGCTCCACATCCCCTCCGCTTTAAGGATAATAGTGGAGCCGCTGCGAGGCAAATGGAAAATAGAAACTTTGCGAAATGAGTTTAGACTGGCCTCTTTCTGAAGCTACGAATGCTTCACCCTCGGAGCAGAAGAAGAGGACGTGAATTGGACTCACACAGGATGCTGCTCCAGTTTCCTTGTGAAAACTTGCAACAAGCAGCCGTTACTTTACAAAGAAATGCAAAGACTTTTTATGCGAATAGAAATGAATGTGGTTCAACAGGGGTACAGGAAATAACCAGCTCACAGCTTTTGCAAGATCTTTTATCTTCTCTCAAGTACTCAACCTCCTCTCTGAAATATCCTTTGAATAACTTCCCCTTACTGGGTTACTTTCACTCTAATGAACTGAAGGGCCGAGGAAATGAACATGTCATCCTTGTGGTGTCTGTAATAGGTGCATATGTACATATTATTACACATTAGCGTGAATTTATTTAGAGTTGTATTTGTTTCCAAAAGTCTCATAGTCATCCTCCTTTTACTCTTTACTTTTTTTTTTTTTTTTTTTTTTACTTCCACTAACTCCCAAGAAATGTGTCTGGCTATTTATCTAATAAATGTTTTATGCTCAAATGTTTAATGCGAGTGGTGTCTGAGCATTTTGTGCTGGGTGATGGGGAGCACACATTTTTCTTATTTATTTATTTTTTTCCTAGCTTTTTGGCTGGAAGCTACTTCCTGATCCAGCAATATTAGATATGAGGAAGAATGGTGAGGAGAGCAGAGCAGAAATAGTGAAGCAGAAAAGTTCAGCTGAGTTCTGAAGTCCGAAAAATCAAATGTCCGGTGTTCACAGTATCCTAGTCTTCTGTTTAACCAGGCAGTTCAGATTTCATGGCATTAGAATAATAATGGATTGGATGCTAATGTTTGTTAGGTCCTTATATGGTCAAAAGGGAACGCAGTTAAGTATGAGGTTGGATTCTGCAGCCCTGTTTGGATAGATGAAGGTCCACCTGTGTTATCAACATGGTGTAATAAATCTTTAGCCATTGTAATACAAGGCTGAGTTTGAGTGGCCATGCCCCAGTACTTACTTTGATTGTTAATTAATTAAGCATTTTCTCATATTGATTTTCTCTCCCTTGTGTGTTTTTCCTCTGTTTGCTGTGGTTTATTTTGATAGCTTGTTTTTTTCTCTTGTATATGTGTTCATGTTGGGACAGGGATATGACAAAAGATGTGTATTTACCCTGACATTACGCTTATATTGTATATATCCTGACTTGTTTTGCAATTTCTAATAAAAAAGATCATTTTAAATAGAAAAATAAAATAATTATAGTCAAGAAGTGAAACTATGAAATAACACTGACACCACTGAGCCACTACTTTTCCCTTCTCAGTTGTTACCTTCCACTGCTGCTTGACTTACGGTTAAATTTACAGTTTTATTCTGAGGCGTGTTTAACTGATGCCTAAAGGCACGTTAAGAATTAATGTTAACACAGAAAATGTCGTGACACCATTGACATGTGACTGAATTATTTTTATAGTAAATGAGTGACAGATTTCTCTGAATTTGAGCTCCGTTGGAAACTTTGGACTCTTTATGTCAGTGTTTCTCAACCTTCCTGTAATTGATATACATAAATAAAAACGTATTAATAAAAACTAGAAAAGCACTCGGAGTGCACAGACCTCCGCCAAGATAGTGTTTGTATTTATTTTTTTTTTAAAGGTAGTGTTTTTACTTTTTTTAAGGTAGCGTTTGTACTTTCCTCCACCAGATGGCGGTGAATGACCTCATGCAGATCTGTGCCACCATGCCCTATCTCACAATGATAAAGAAACCTTTAAAAAGT
>JAQQZY010000007.1:8501710-8517444 GCA_030068375.1 Ostorhinchus rueppellii | reverse complement strand
AGTTATGTTGCTAACAAACAAAGTCGGATGGTAACAAACAAACGCACAGTAAAACATAACCTCCTTGGTGGAGGTAAATATTTGGTGAATTCAGAGAAATAATCCCACTCCATAACAGACATGACAAACTGAAGCTGAAACTGAAGCACTGTGGTTCTGTTTATCTGTTAAATGTTCACTGTGGTCAGTTTCAGATGCTGCAGCTCAGTTATTGTTTGTTCAGTATTAATTATCAACCTTGTAAACACAAACTGGACTGACTGTACATATCCTGATCAAGGAAAATCACACACAGTTTGTACAGTAATCTGAACCTGGATTTTCTGCCTCCGTCATAATAATATACATTATATAGCCTAAATGTGTCTAAAGTTAACATTTATTTGCAGCATAGTATAGCAAACTATTACATGATCAAAAACAAATTAATTTTAGTGAAAAAAAAAAAAAAATCTCCTCTTTGAATGTCTAGGGTCGCCAGAAATTTGTGATGTTAAAATGGGGTCATGGACCTAAAAAGGTTGGAACCACTGCCTTTAGTACAACAAAATATTCAATATTTTCAGAATTTGTGTTTGCTTTTAGAGCAAAACAAACACTGAAACGCAACTAAAAAAATGGAAACATTTCTCATTTTGCCACATGAATAAGTCTGGTCCCGCTATAATCCGAGGTGGTCTGCCTCTGGAGGACAAACAATGTCATGGTATTTGGAGACCTTTAGAGAAAACGCCACCATTTTTAGCTAATTGCAGAAGCCAATGTGCATTCATATGTATGTGTTTCCGACCTACTGCATTGGGCAATGGTTCACAGACATCCGAGGCAATCGAAAACACTGTAGAGTGGCCTTTGGCAGTGCCATAGGCAATATTCCCCTTCAGGACAGAAGGCAGAACAGAGGAGCATGCAGAAAAGAAAGAAGAGCACGAGTGGAGTAGATAAAGAGGAGCCCTGGGAGCGAGGGAGCAGGAGACGGCCAGAGCTCAGGGAATTGAGAAGTATGGAGGGATTTCAGCTCTCGTCCTCCTCCTCCTCCTCCTTTTCAGAAAGTACCGGTGCTCCCAAGTTGACAGCTGAGGTCAGACAAAAGACCCGGTAAAAAGCCTCTGGCATTCTGGCCGCGTGCTGCCCGTCAAAGGGCCCATGAAATAAACACAAACATGAATGAAACAACGAAAGCTCCAAACAAGCTAAGGCTGGAGAAACGGGCAGCTTTTTCTTTCTTTCTTTTTCTTTTTTTTCAACATAGGTGGATGGAGACAAAGCTAGACAGGTGACTGAGCCTCGCAAAATGTTTGTGTAATGGCTGATTCCATGAGCTGCATGTGCATTGTTGCCACATGGGGATTGAACCGGCGAGTCTGATGAAAGCGTAACTGAATGTCTCTGAATGAGCTTCCGTGAAGCTGTTGATGCATTGCATTGTGTTTTTAGAATTCCTGTTTTTTTATTTTCCTGTCTTTTTTCTCTTTTTTTTTCTCTTCTTCACCACCTCTGCGTTAGTATGTTCAAGCGTCTGTGTGTTTGTGTGTATGCATTCTTTTCATGGTTGAGGGAACAAGTAAATAGAGTTAGTGCCACAAGTCACACAGAGTGCAGACGCAGTGGCCTTGAATTTGAATTGACTCAATACAAGAATGCTTTTGCAATTTTTTTTTTTTTTCTTTTCAAATTGTCTCCATGGAGCATTCACCAAAGACGGTACCAGCTTTGATGCTGGATCTTTCCCTCTGAAAATACTTTAGCAAATGACACATAGGATTTGAAGTAAAACTGGGGTCCTTCCTGCATTTTGACAGCAATTAATGGCGCTTAAAGAACATGGCTATAACTAGTGTCATCAGCGAATGGATAAACAAGACCAGTATGTGAGATGTGCAGAGTTATTTTACAGGTTGTAAAAATATCTCACTAATGGCATGTATGTGAACAGACTCGTTAGCTCAGCAACATAACTGAGAAAAGATGGCGGGGAATAAAGGATACACGAGTTAATTATCACTTTATCAGGATATGAAAAATAACAGGAGACGACACGACTGAGTTTTGTCAAGGGAGGAACAAAAATAAAATACTCTTGTGAAGATACATTACCTTATTAAGTTGATTAAATAATGTAGAGTATTATAATATTCTGCTTTATGGTACTGCATCAATTCTAAAAAAAAACAATCAGTTCACGAAGTAAATACTTGTGATAGTCTCTGTTCATTTCTGACTGTTGCATGGACTGTGATAAATGCACGTGGTGATCCAACGTATCCCTCCGTGTATACATATGGGACATCTTCTTTTATACTATGACACTTTTGCTAAAATTGGAATTTAGTGTAATGCTACTGCAGTTCTTTTGTCTCTGTTTTACTCACGTTCTAAGTAACTGAGGCAGAGGTAACTACCATCCATAAAATTCCTGCAGGCATTAAGTGGAACTTTGCCCCTAAATCCACCCTCGGCATGATTCTGAACACTGCTGCAAAGTCACAAAGTGTCTGAGGAGCAGCCAAACGGGGAGGTGTAGTTCAGGGTCATCGGCAGAACACCTATTAAGAACATCAGCATCAAAAGACTCAGATCTTTTTTTGACTGCTTCACGATCTAAACAGTACCAACCAAAAAAACCCAAAAACTTGATGTTCCTGTGAGTTTCCAAATTTTAAACGTTTTGACAGTTTTACCTTGCTATCTGAGTCATTCTCTTCTTCAACATCTCCTGACAGTAACAGTTATGCATTTGTTATGTGTTTTGTGTGACTACTTGTGTTACTGAAAAAAAACCAAAAACGTATCCAAGGCCAATATATATGTTCAAATGCAGTTATTTCCAGGCCACATGCTGCTCACTTCTGATTAGTGGAACTCAGTGCTGATTTTTAATGAAAACTTCTAGTCAGTCACTGTATCAGCAGTTGTGTTTATTTCTACTGTTACTATTACCCTTCAAATTCACCCATCCGTTCACCAGTCTGTTCCTCTGATTGTACAACGAGTTCCATTAATTAGGAGGTTTGACCTAGATGATTATGTCACTGCTTAGTGAGTAGGACAAGAGTGTTTCCAAGCAACAGTGGACATTTTAGCTCATGAGGCTAAAGACGCTAATGTTGTGCTACAGTTTCCCAGAACGGTTTTCTGTTGTCTTCTGTTATTCACAATCATCCTACAAGACAGTCAAGCAAATTTTATCTTCCGTACTACCGAACTTCTGTCAGTCAGTATTCCTCAACAATTTTGGACCACATTTTTGGAATAATGTAGGACCTGAAATTCATTAGTATCTTCTTTATTGTTATTTAAAAAGCATCTGAAAAGGACTCGAATTTATGAAAAAATGTGCAATGATATGATATTGTGACATTTTGTTAGAATAAAGTCACAGGAGCGAGAACTAGGGGCGGCTATGGCTCAGGTGGTAGAGTGGGTCGTCCAATATCCGAAAGGTTGGTGGTTCGAATGCCACTCTCTCCAGGTCAGCCGATGTGTCCTTGGGCAAGACACTTCACCCTCCTTGCCTCCAGTGCCACTCACACCGGTGTATGAATGTTTGGTGGGGGTCAGAGGGGCCGTAGGTGCAAAATGGCAGCCACACTTCCGTCAGTCTGTCCCAGGGCAGCTGTGGCTACAAATGTAGTTTACCACCACCAGAGGTAGAATGTGAGAGCGAATGAATAACGGATCAACAATGTAAAGCACTTTGGGTGACTTGAAAAGCGCAATAAAAATCTAATCTATTATTATTATTATTAATAACTAGAATTGCACTGCTCGGGCCCCAATACACCACACGACTACGAGAAGGCCATTTTATTTAAATCTTTTTAACACAACACACATGCAGAAAATGCACAGACTACGGTAGCAGTACAGACTGTTCAGTCATGGTGTCAAACTGAAATATTCCTTCTGCACAGTGAATTCAGCTACTCTCCTCTATTAGACACAACATGAGTCACATAACTTCAGAACACATAACAGGAACCTGCTTTTACCGCATATTTACAACATGCAATGTAGCAAACGATCACATGACCTGGTGACACTGTAAACCATGTGATTAAGCACAAACTGTCCCCATAACACATTCTATGTGGCTGGCTACAATCTGATATCCCGTTGTGTCTAATGCACCATTATTCCCCCACTCCTGAAGGGGAAGCCGGGGGTATTGTTTTTGGTTAAGTCTGTCCTTTAACACTGGCAGCAAAATTTTTCTTTCAATTCATACCAAATTGAGTTTATAGATTTCCAGTGACCCAGAATAAATCTGGTTACATTTTGAGAAAAGTAGGTCAAAGTTTAGATTTTTTAATTAAATTTTAAAATCGTTTTTTTTTTTTCCTCCCATTTACTAATATTGGGTGAAAATTCACATCTGTAGCAGCAAAGCTATTAGTTGAATTCTTACTAAATTGGGTTTATAGATTACCAGTGACCCAGAATAGATTTGGTTACATTTTAGGGGAAGTAGGTCAAAGTTCTCATTTTTTTAATGAATTTTTTAAAATATTTTTTCCCCATTCACTTATAATGGGTAAAATTTCAAATGTCTATAAAAGCATACATTTTGTTTCAATTTCCATCAAACTTGGTACATACGTACACACATAGATGTAATAACATCAGCTGGATCGATGCCAAAATAAGCTACAATACTTGTGAGGGGCGGGGTTTGTTGTGCCTGGCACCACTTGTTTTAATGTTGTCGTGTACATATATGAGAATAGAGAAGAACGTAAACAGCTGCTTTGGTCAACACGGATTGGACAGAGGTCAGTGTAGAATGTCTTCAAACATTACATTCAGGATCCACTACTGATTGTACTGACTGTTTATGGAGTATTGAATGAAGACGCGAGTGATTTTATAATATTACCGTCGCCGACAACAGGTGTAGCTTATATGTTTTGTTTTGTTTTAAATGACATTGCAAAAGTATCCCATTTATTTATATTATCTCCTAAAATGCATCCCTATTTGTGGCGGTTGTAAACATGCTCCTGTTACATCAAATCCAGACACAAAGGATCCGCGTATCTAAATGCTAAGTGGGAGACTAATGATATCGGAGGCTCAGATTATGTTTGGTTCATATTTGTGCGTGATTGTATCTGTCCATTTAAAATGCTGGGAGCTTCCAGTTACATGATGTACAACCCCAGTCCCTGTCTGTCAGCTATATATCCCCATTCTTACACCGAACAGATGAGCTGCTCAGCCTGCCAGCAAACCACAAATGTAGGGTGAGATCCACCATGTCCGGGACATATTGACACTTGGCGATGTAATACAATAGCATCCCGGTTTCCCTGCAAATAGCTGTCCTTCATCTACTGTCATGTTTCCAACAGCAGGAGCCATTTCAACACCGACATATTTCAATCACAAGCTGACGTTTGAGGGCACAGCAAACTGCCTGGTCGCCAGTTGGATCCTAAAGGCGTTCTCTTACACTCTTTTGGAAATGACACGAACATTACACTGTTCATCAAATGGCTTTATCAAGTGCGTAATCTATTTTTGTGACCTCTATCTAAACATAAGAAAGACCCACCCCAGCGATGCACCAGAGCGCTAAGCGTGACGTCCATCACCAAACAGTCGCCTTATCAATCAAGGTGACAGACACCACAGGCTCCTGGTCATGGCTTCATGATCAGTCACAACAGATTTGGATGGATGTGTGAAGCCATTGTGGGTTTTTTTTCTTTTTCTCTGCAGCGTTCTGTTTTGTGTTTTTTTTTTTTTTCTCCTCTTAGTTGACACTTTGAAACTAGAGCTAGAGTTAACACATCTGGGATAAAAAAAACGTGAAATTTGATTAAAAGGATTGTGATGAATGATAAGTTTTTAGCAGGGTTTTGGATCATCTTTGAGGTGTGAAATATTCTTCGGCTAAAAGGTGGCTGGAAAAGTTCTTTGTCATCTCCAGACAATAGCCTACACATGTGCACCACTTTGATGTTGAGTAAGAGTGGCCTGAGAGCGTTTCCTGCTGTGGAGACTTCTCACTGCTGGAATCCTTTGTGTACATGCGATTATGCTTTCAGCAAGATTGCAACTTTCATTTCTATGAGCAACGCCACTGTAAATTTGCACAAAACAGAAATAAATAGGTAAAAACACTCAAAATGTATTTATTTGAAGTGGTTATTCAATGGTGTATTTGATGGTCTAAGGCAGGGGTGTCAAATTCTGGTCCTCAAGGGCCGGTATCCTGCCTGTTTTCGATATTTCCTTCTTCCATCACACCTGGAAGCCATCATCATCATCATTATCAGGCTTCTGCAGAGTGATGATGAGCTGATCATTAACTGAACCAGGTGTGCTGGAAGAGGGAACTATCTAAATCATGCAGGATACCGGCCCTCGAGGACCACAGTTTGACACCTGTGATAGACGGTATAGATCTGAACCGAAAACACAAACATGGTGCTGCGTTCTCACTTATAATTCTGTGTTTAGATGTGCGTATTGGTGCGGGAGGTCCTGTTTATAGATGTACTATGCACCTTCTTTCTCCTCTTCCTTTTCTCTAATCTAGGGATGGGAATTGAGAATCGGTTCTTTTTGAGAACTGTATCCCAGTAGCTCAGTTCCTTGGAATCGTTTACCTGCGTGCTTATCGATTCCACCTTCATTGCTCATGCACGACTACATCGCACGTACGCTGCATTGTTTTGGTGAGAACGTAGCCAACATGGCGTTGAGGCAGAAACAGTCTAAACAGATGACACCAGGTCCACTTGGAACCCTGTCAAAGCTTCCATTTCTTCTAAATCCCTCTAATATGCTCCAACATTTTTTAACAGCATGAGAGTCATTTGATTTGCTACTTAGTGGCGCTTGTGACTCTAGCGGCAGGATGTCATCCAGGCCCAGTTCTGGTTCTGGTCTGGTTGTGGGCTAAAAACATTGTACTGGGGAAAAGGAAATGAGGTGCACAACGAGAGATGGGCCGAATTGAACCGGTTCATGTAATAGAAATGCAGCAACAGAAGAATTAGTAAAACATCTTTAGTTTCACTTTCACTGTAGCCCCCCCCAACTATAAAAGACCAGTAATGCCAACATACCCATTTGCACTCTTTTATTCCCTCACCCAATGAGAATCAATTAGAGATTTGATAGGGAATTGGATCGATAATCAATATTGGTAATGGAATCGTTAATTTCTTATTGATTCCCATCCCCACTCATAGCATGAAATACGATCACAAAACAGGAAACAGAACACAGTGAAGCAACGCACATAAACTGACAGTTTTGTGTGGACAGATGAGGAGGTGGTGTTACTGCTTATCACCACTTAAAGGTCCGTCGCAGGGAAATAATCCGACACGTTGTTGTTGTTTACCTGTACTGGTTCATGCATGTGAGGGTAAACTCTACACACAAAAAAAACAACTGTTTTCTATGTTCAACCCTTTAGACAATGATGCCAGAGCTGAGCATTTTTATGCTTTCCTCTATGGAAGGTGGTTTCACTTTTTTGCATCTTCACCCAAAAAATGCTTTTGCCACTTAAACAAAAGGCACATCTGATAAAGTATTAACCCGAGAGCGTTGTCATGTAAACTGGGCCTAAAGCAGTCTTGTCGTCAAACAAATTAAAATATATAATGTATGTTAATATTAAAACAATAAAATTAATTAAGTTTTTACAAATTTCTCTCTTGTGTCTGATATTCACTTATAATATAATAAAATAAATATAATAAATATAATAAAATGCGAGAACATACCAATAATATTTACTTGCTCCACACAGGCAGTTTTTCACCGTCGAAGTAGTAAATATATATATATATATATATATATATACACACATATACACATACACATATATAACTGTGGATGATTAAAAGTCAGACTAACTGTAAAAACATCTCTTTGGGCGCTGTCATCTTCCATCTAAGTCCAGATGAGAAGCCAAATGTTTGTCAACTGGAGGAAAGTTCTGCCCATGCATTTTATAAAGAAAAAATGGTTTCACTGACCCAATAATAGGTGAGATTTATTGTCTTTCTCTAGTCAGGATTCCAGACTTAAAAGAATAAAGACCAAAGTTGACAAATAGGAGAATTTTCCCTAATAACCACAGCCACAACTCCTCTGCCGAGACTTTACTTCCAAACAAAGTAATCCTTAAAGAAGCGCTGGCAAATAATTGCTTCGAAATGTTGTCACCAACGATAACAAGAAATGACAACAGATTGGAGCAGATGGGGCGGCTTATGACACTTCATATAGCAGCCTCGCTCTTTCACTACACCTCATGAGTGAGATTAGTTTTTCTCGCCCATCTCCTTTGGCAATCAATCCCACCCTGGCCACATCCCCACATACAATCTTATCATTACGGCCGCTCTCCAATGGTAAAAGTTCTGTGTTGTGAAAGAATAATGGAAAGAGGCTTGAAGCATTCAATACCTCTCTTTTTCTCTGCACACTCTGTAAGCACAGTAAACCTCTGGCTTTACAGCAATAAAAGCGGGGCTGATGGAGGCTGCGGCGCTGCAGCACACTGTGTGTACTGAAACTGTGTGACTGAACGCAAAGCACGCCACATTAGAATTCTCCCGTTGCAATGGAGTGCACAACTGGGTGCTTTCATCTAGTGAAGTTAGGAAGTCAAATTCATTTTTTGATTGCTGCTATTTGGGTCCCCCACCCCCAAACACACACATATACACAAACAGGCACCTCAGCCTTGTTCTGTGCCTTAGGCTGTGCTTGCAAACCTTTTGTTCACACAGGAGAAAGATCAATCAATGAATCAAAGATTTTCTCAATCCATTTTCCCCCCCTTCTGTTTTACCTTCCACCCTTGTTGAAGCTGGGGAAGACACATTTATTTTCTGATGCCGGGGCTGAGAAGCTCAAGAGACCTGAAAGGAAGGACAATTTTCCACATTGTGTCTTTTTTCTAAACCCACACTGTTATCTATCACAGCCTGTCTGCAACATACAGTAGCAAACAATTTCATTTTTCACAGGGAGACCCAGGGGAGTTCAGTACACAGTGTTTTGTGTTTGTAACGTACTGTATTTTTATTCTTTATCATTTTTATAGGAGATTAGAAGGACCTGGCTGTTTCCTTTTTTCCCTGTCTTAGTAGTTTTAGTTTAGGATCTGAATCTGTATGGGGTCAAAATCCTCCTTGCTCTGCACAGTGAAAGTCGATGTGCATACCAAAAAAAAAAAAAAAAATCCACTGTAATAATCCAATTCTGCACACTAGATTAATTCCAAACCAGTTTGTTTCATTTATTTCCTTCATATCTGCAAACTCCCCATCTTTCTGCATCAGTAACACAGGAAGGAAGGCACGGTGACATTGGAATGTAATGCATTTTTGTCACAGTTGTTAACCATTGTGAAGTTACTGACAGTTACTGAACAGAGGGAACAGCATCCTGGTTTGAACCCCCTGTCCATATGCTTTTAACAGGCCTCTTACTTGCACTGCCCACTTCACTGGAGAATGGATTTATGATGGATAATGCACAATGTTTATGAACGCTTATGAAAACAGGTTTTATTAGCAACTCATTGAAAGTGCTTTTGTCATGTCTTGGCTTGTTATTGTGGAAATGATTGAATGAGTGAGTTTATTTTTTGGTTTCTACATCAATCAAAAACCAAAACAATAACCATAACAAACATAAAAACCAAAAAAAAGGAATAGGCTAGAAGCAAAAACTTATCATTTTGCCTATCCTTTGCACCTTATACACTACCTACAGCAAATTAAATGTGTACATCATCGAGCATTTACACCTTGACATAAAAAAAACAACAAAATAGATCTACCATTCCGTTTCCATATTCCTAAATAATTTCAAAATTAAAGCTTTTTTTCTCCTTTCTCTTTTTTTGTACCTTGCCAAAGGAGTGAAAAACCTAAATGCATCATCACATCCATCCCATAACCCCACACCCACAACACCAGTCCATGAAGTGATGATATCAGTGATATTATTAAAACCTTTTTGTTTTGTTTGTTTTGCATGCCGCAGTTTTATTGAGCTGCTTTTTTTTTTTTTTTTTTTTTTACCTCAGCCAAGGAGCTTATGTTTTTGCCGGTGTTTATCTGTTTGTTTGTTTGTTTGCCTTTGGTGGATGTTTGGGTCTTCATGGGTTAAAACCAGTAAAATTCAACTGTGACAACTCCAGAAGTAGGAGTTGACGCCACCACACCGACCAACATACCTTTAGGAATTGCTGATAAAGTCTAATCTGTTTCTAAAGTGTTTACGGACCTGAAGTGCTGACTACTTTCTAAGAAACACTGTATTGACTAAATCTTTAAATAACGTTATTAGATTTGTTTCACTCATTCTGCCAAAAACACCTCAAGGGCACCTCGGATGATTGTTATTCTTCAAACCATGCTCTTTCTTCCATCTCTTGGTAAGGTCAGTCGTTACTTGTGTGTCAAGGGGTACAGTGTAGTGCCTTTGTGTTCAGCTTCACAGGTTATACTGTTGGCTGCAGTGAAGCTGGTGCACACCTGATGCAAAAATTAAACACATTTTTGAGCTACAAGATCGATTTAGATACTGTGTAGAAACTGCTATGTTCTGATAACTTCAAGGAAGTAAATTAGACTTTTTTTTTTTAATCTTTTTTGTTCTAGTAACAAACAACTTCTCTAAATTGTCAATATGTATTAAATGAACTTCATGGAGAATAACCATAGGGAATCTAACATAAACCTTCATGACAAAGCCTAGTCATGTATTGTATTGGCTTTTAGTTTTGTAGTGGTGAAATCTGACACAAAAGTCTAAATCAAAATCTATATTGTAAGTGTCTATGGACCTTATCGACTGCAGATCCAGCCTTAAGCCTCTCCAGTGTCTGAGGCCCTGTTCGGACCTGACTGATCGATCTAATGCCGGGTGTGAACACACTCAGGACGAATTGAGATCTGATCAGTCCGACAGCATTCAGAGGTGGTCTGTGCTGCTTACGATCAGTTTATTTTAGCAACGTGAATGCAAATATGTCCTGGGACATCATAAAAACCAGTATACCAAGCTCTGTATCCTTTGTAAACAATGCAAATACCCTTCCACCACCAGTGCTTTTCAGATGTCTGCAAGGGGAAGGGTGGTGTGTCATAAGAGTAGTGCTGTTTAACCCCGTATAGGGCACTCATTGAAATACTCTGGAACTCAAAATTTCAACCTTAGTGTGTGATTGGACCTCCTCATCTACTGTCTTGTATGTTGACGTGACAACCGTCTCCCTCCTCTTGTCATAAAACATCCGAGCAGCACTTGCTAAAAAATAAACATAGGCAATAAAACAACTGTTATAAGGTCATAAACTGACATACATCTCTCATATTCACTATTTATAGATTCCAGCTAACATGCTTCTTGATGTCCCTGAGGCACGGGATTGGCCCCATATTTAATGTTCGCGGAAATGACCAAAAATAGTCACTTGCTGATAAAGGGTTACGTGAACTGAAAGGATGTCATATTAACTACTAAGGTTATTTATTGACTCATGCATGCACTTTATGTCCAATACATGCTCATCGAGTCATTTAATGTCACCATAATTGCACATAAATTATACACATTCTTTGTTTCCACCGCCGTGGTGCAGTGCAGACTGTCCTCTCCAGTGCTGTAGCTCATGGCACTGCTCAGTCTCTATAGAGCTCTATGAAGAGACAGCCAAACTCTGGTAACCATAATGAGACTAAATCGCACTCAGCACTCTTTTACTAAATTGCTGAAGCTGTTTAAGGAGCACATTTCCTCCTCCCCTGTAGACCTCTCACAGACCACTGTGGCATAAAGCTGCCAAATGCCCCCCGCCCTTGTTTCAGTCTTCTTGGCAGGTAAGGGAATTGGGGGGGGCCTCATAAGCTTAATTGCGTTTCAGTAAATCCACGAGCCAATGAGAGAATCGATTCTTCCATCAGTGACTTGCAAATTGAAAGCAAACATCGTGTGGAGTGCTGTGTTGATCTTGAGATGTATATGAAGCTGAATTAAGAAGTCCAGGGATCTGCACTTCAATTCTCTGAGCGTATCCACAGGAGCACACTCCAGTTCAGTTACTTGGAGGCAGGAGTTATTTATGTCCTTTCTTCCTGTATTATCTCTCTATATCTAGAAACTACCCAAAAGTGAACATATCATTTGCATATCAGAATCTCCAGTATCATAATATTGTAACAATAGGAAACCCCATTCCTCTCATACAGTTATGGACTGAACACAGCTGGAAACCTGAGGTTACGTTTGAGTACTTCTGCTTTAAGTGACTTTCTTCTTTAGAAAAAAAAAAAAAAAAAAAAGCCCATTCTGCCATCCTTTATCTCTAAATTGCACATGTCTAAGCTGTCAACAGCCTCCACGTCTACAACTGGAAGAAAATTCCTACACCGGTGTAATCGCTCTTTGTGCCAGCCACCTATGCAATTTACCATGTTGAAATCAATGTGTAATGGGTGAGACCTCCAGGTAAATGAGGGGGAAAGGCGAGGTGAGCGTTTGAGCAAAGAAATATGTTTATTTTGATTTGACTGAGACAGTCGTCCCCCACTGAGAAGCTGGAAGATGTAATGATGAGATTCATTTGTTCTATTCATCCTCCCATTAGTGCCTGCCCTGCTGTGCAGACACACTGTGAAGACATAAGACGAGGTTAGATTGTCACATTACAGTGCTCCCCATAGAGATGCACAAACTCTGCTTGATAGACAAAGACACAGACGTGTACATATACAGATTGCCCCCCATTGGAATCCCTGTTGGTGCTGTTTGCTACTTCCATGCTTATCTTGATATCCTGCTTTCTGTTTGCGTGCCAAACCCGTATTTAACTTCACTGTCTTGATTGTTCAGATGTACAGTATTCTGCGAGTGTGAGTGCCGCAACTGCACACCCTGTTAGTGTGATTGTAGCTAATGATGCTTATTGTAGCATTGCAGAGAATTCAAATGGGAGAAGAGAAAGAGTTTTTTGGCTCGTGCATGTAGGACAAACCTCGGTATATTAATCAACTCTGCACGACACCCTCATAAACAGGAAATAGACGGCTTCATACATCAGCAAATTGTGTTGTTATTGTTTAGTGTGACATTAATTTCTCCAGAGACTACAAAAAAACTCTCAGGATCAACTCAGACAAATGTTGAGTTGAGTTTCTTTGGGATGAGGAATACCACACAAGCAAGACACCTGCAGACTCAGTTCTTTCTGCAATTTACTATTGAAAAGCTATACTAAACAGTCTAATGCATTAGGAGTCAAAGAAAAAACTGTAGGCTCTGTAGAGGGCCAAAAGCACTTATTTACTTATACTCAGCAGAATGAGTGATCACAAAGGACCCGTAAATGAAGTACATTTGAATTTGCAATGTTTAGCTGTAAAGTAAACATTCAGTAGACTTCAAGTGTACTTAATCTCTCTGTGCATTGTGATTTTTCATTCAATTGAGCAAATATGTGTTTTTTGTTCCCCTATAGAGCTGCTACTTTGTCCTTCGTCACAAGTTTGGGCTAGTTATATAGAAAATAAAGTTGGAAACTTCACTTCCACCTTCCACATTTTTTCTATCAAGTATGTGCTTTATGCTCTACATCAGACCACAACAGTTTCATCAAGGGAGCACTAAGAGCATTATAGTAGTATTAACTGGGGAACATGACTATGTCTATGTAGGAATGGTAATTGTGAATAAAAACACTAAAACAACATGCAAATACTTCACAGGTATCAAGAACTTTTGATAGGCAGTGGGTGGGAATCTAATTTGTGAAGCTTCTTACAAGAAAACATGATGCCAGTTTATTTAAATGATTGAAATTAACCTGATTCTTGCCACAAAGGGAACAGATGAGTCGAGCTGCTAAGCCTCCGAGAAACTTAAGGACACAGGGTTCTTAGGGTGATAAAACCTTTTCTCTAAAAATACAAACCGATTCCGTCAAAGCTCGTTCTTTTCTCCATCTACGCTTTTCACATGTATTTGTAAAAGTACCAAGAACACCGTCCCTTTCAAGACGCAGCATGGGTGCAGCGTGAACTCATGGAATTATACATTTTCTCCCAAAAGCTTTATTTATTTTTTAACACTTTTCTTTTTTTTTTTTTGGAGTTGTTTTTTTTTGTTCACTGAGAACATCGAACAACTTTTTTACCGTGAGAAGGTTGTATGCTTACAAGGTTGTACAAATAATAAGTTTTAAACAAGTGATAAAAATAACTAGTATTTAGTTTTTTTTCTGGGATTGAGTGCAGTGTCAAATGTTCTTCCACTGATAAGTCAGTCTGCCTGTATTATTTCAGGCCAAGATTGCTGTTTTACAATGTATTTCTTTTTTATATTATGCGTGAGAGAAGCTCATGACTCTTAGCAAAAGCAGTAAAACTATTTCTTTCTTTCTTTCTTTCTTTCTTTCTTTCTTTTTTTTTTTTCTTCTAACTGACAGACTACTTAAACACCCAGCTGTCACCGTTTGCCTTTCAGGGTTGCTGAACAGGCCTATCTTGGAGCCGACATTTTAATTTATCATAGCAGAGAAACACAGGTGGTGCTAATAACACTAACGATGTGTTCACTGACTGTTCGTAAAAAAACAACATTAGGCTATTAATGGCATTAGCTACACCTGTGTTGCACAACTCAAGCGCCTGCCCTGAGAATGACCTATTCTGTTCTCTGTGGCCTGAAAAAAGAAGGAAAACATAAACTTCATTCCATTCTTCACTTCACTTCCTCCAACCTGCAGCACCCATAACCGGCAGCTGGATTAGAGGGTTTCCACAACTAGGGCTGACCTCTCCATCATCATTATTATTCCAGGTGAAAGCTGCTCAGTTGCCTCATTTACAATCTCTACAGCTTTAGACCGTGTGTTGCATCACACTACAAATACAGTCCTAGCAGAAAGTAGCCATAAAGTATTAATATTGAGTGAGTTTCAGTGTGAGCGAAGTATGATTCATTGTTTAAATGCATCTATTTTTTTCAGTAAGTTTCACAAAAACTTGCTCAGAGTCAAAATTACACCGTCATAATCTTCACTCACTCTAGTTCTGTTAGCTTAGTTCTATTTATAGCCCTGAAATTGAGTTTTGGGGATATAACGGTTTTACCCCGAACGCCGCCGCCCTTCGTGTGAACTCGATACCTGGGACAGATTTGGTTGGATTTGTTCTCCCTTCATAACCAACATAGGGGACCCCTAGTGGAAGAATGCTATCGATTTCAGCTTCTCTATGAGTACTATAAGTCAACCAAATGGGGGCGCTTTAGTTGAAAATCAGTTTTTTGGGACAAAGCTCAAGCGATAGGCGTGTTTCCACTACACTGGCCCCGGGACTTTTTGGGGTACTTTAGACCGGGCCGTGAGTTGGCCTGGTCGTCTCAGGTGTCCTGTCTCTATTACAGTCACGGCTCTGTAAGAACCTCGCGATGACGTCATCAGATCGCGTCTGTTTGTGCTGGAGCCTATCACAGCTACATATGGGCGAGGGCGGGGCTCACCTTGGATGTGACACCAGTTCATCTCAGGGCTGACATACACAGACAAACAACCAGTCCCTCTCATATTCACACCTATGGGCAATGTAGATTAATCCCAGAGAGGGCTGCCATCAATGGGTGTCATCAGGTTTATGCAATCTATCTATCTATCTATCTATCTATCTATCTATCTATCTATCTATCTATCTATCTATCTATCTATCTATCTA
>JAQQZY010000007.1:8480986-8493711 GCA_030068375.1 Ostorhinchus rueppellii | reverse complement strand
TCTGCATTTATTCTCATAGTTTAACACCACAAACAGGGTGTCAACTTTTTATGAGATTGATACATATTTTATTCTTGCAGCCAAATAGTTTACCATTTAGTGTGTGACTGTCACCAGCCCTCTAATTTATGGTTAAACCAGTGTTTCTTAAACTGTGAGGTGGGTCCCCAGGGGTGGCGTGAAGGCTTGCCAGGGGGGCATGGGATCACTCCCGGGTGTTTTCCTTATTTCTTCAGGTTAGAACATGTAGCAAGTGGTAATAATGTTTTAGCACTGGAGCGCGCTGGACTCATTTTAGGGATAAACAGCAACAAACAAATCTACTGTCATGGTGACCTGTCACTAGATTAGACAAAGAGTTTAGGTTTGGAGGAGGGACAAGGATTGGACTGGAAAAGAAAACAGTTCTTTGTTTGCACTTTAAAGTTCTGAGATGTGCAATGGATCTGGCTCATTACAGCTTCTGATAGTGTGCAAATGTTCAAATTTGTTACCAAAATGGGTCTCTTGTACTAAAAAAATAACTTTATTGTCATAGTTGTAAGATAATTGCCACATTTCCTATTTTTATTTAGAAAACTATTGTCTCAGGGTGCAAGTTTTGTTGAGTTTCTTTGTATTGTTCAAGCAAAAATCTAAGTTTATTTTTAATTTGAACAGTATTGTTACAATATTCAATCCATAATCCAGAGTGGTAGAAATACAGTAGTTTAGAAGACCCTCTTTTATTTACCACACCCCCAAAGAGGAGGCAAAGGCTATTGTTTTCGGTTTATTTGTTAACACTCTACCAGCAACATTATTGGTTGAATTCATACCAAATTTGGCTTGTATATAACCAGTGACCCAGAATGGATCTCATTATATTTTGGGAACAGTAGGCCAAAGTTACAAGTTGTTATAAATTTTTAAAATATTTTTTTCACCCATTTACTTATAATGGGTGCTGCTACACATGCGTGTGTAGCAGCAAAGTTATCTGGTGAATTCATATCAAATTTGGTTTATAGATTGCCAGTGACCCAGAATAGACGGCATTCCAGTTTGGAAAAGGTAGGTCAAAGTTTACATTTCTGCAGAATTTTTCAACCCCCCTATTTACTTACAATGGGCAAAAAATTTTTACTTGTCTTTAGCAGTAAAACTGTTGGTTGAATTCACACCAAATTGACTTTATAGGTTGCCAGTGACCCAGAATGGATCTCCTTATATTTTGAGAACAGTAGGCCAAATATTTTTTTTCACCCATTTACTTATAATGGGTGAAATGTTTAAACACCTGTTGCAGCAAAGTTATCAGGTGAATTCATATCAAATTTGGTTTATAGATTGCCAGTGACCCAAAATAGATGTAATTCCATTTTGGAAAAGGTAGGTCAAAGTTTAAATTTCTACAGAATTTTTCAAACCCCCTATTTACTTACAATGGGGGAAAAAATTTCACTTGTCTGTAGCAGTAAAACTGTTGGTTGACTTCACACCAAACTGACTTTATAGGTCGCCAGTGACCCAGAATGGATCTCTTTATATTTGGGGAACAGTAGGTCAAACTTTACATATTTTATAAATTTATGAACCCCTTGATGCCTATTGTCGCAAATTTGCATCAAACCCCCTCCACTCAAAAAATGTAACCAGAATACTATCTACTTGAAAGCAAAAACACAAATATTTTTTTTTCTTTTTTTCCCTCATAATTGGAAAACTTCAGGTGTCAAGGGTTTTTTAAAAATCTTCTCATTTACATATAATGGGCAGGGTTTGCTGTGCCTGGCACCACTTGTTAGATCCATAATTCTTATATGTAAAACTGCATTTGCGTTAACGAACTGCTCTAATGGTAACATCCACGCTCTTCAACACAACTGAGGAAAAACCCAGTCAACCTTACTAAAACATCACCACATCATAACTCAACCAGACACAAACTGTTACATTAACAAAAGTAAAACGATCATTTCACTTTGTAATCTGCTATTAATGTCTTTTTACTCGCTGTTTAAATGCTTGGTAAGAGTCCCAGATTTTCACTATTCATTTAGATATTACTCCAATGAAATTCCCATTTGTACAGATTTTAAGCTTGGTAAATATCGGCAATCCACTTGAAGCTTAGAAACTGGGCAAAATTCTAAGTTTAAACCTGGGAGACCATCCTGTTATGGGGATTTAATGGAAGAGCAGTAGTGAGCAGCGGGGTATTTCAGTCAGTTTGTAAGAAAACAGAAAACATAACTGATAACACCTTTAACCCATAAACCTACACTGTTAAACTAGCATCAGCATGGTTTTTTTCTCACAAGTTCCAATTGTTTTTTTTTTTCCAGGTGATTTTTATTCATTTCAGTCTCGGTTGTTGTTTTTTTGGGGGGGAGATTTCTGTTATTTCTGTTTAGACATCAACAACAACACAGAAAATCCCCACAGTGTTTATTGTCTTGTTTGGTTGAAAATTCTGAGTGACACCTTTTTTGTTGTCTTATACTGTGCAGCCTTCAGCAGAGTGTTACGACTGCAACACGCATTGGGAGAACACCTCCAACAACATACCAACAGACTTCTTAGTCTCCTGACATAAAAAAAAAAAAAAAAAAAATTACTGAAAACCTCCTCGTCAGTATGTCCAGCTGGGTTACCGAAAAGTCAACATTTAAAAGATGCAATTTATCACAACATCTGCTGCTCTGGCAGATGGTTCATCCTGTTTTGCTCTTTTCCTATCCACATGTGGTTCCCTCTCTGCTCCTCCTTCCATCTTACCCCGGGCTGTTTTGAAGACTGGAGATGCCCAAGGAAGAGCCGCCCTCCAATCAGCTGTCTGTAAAGAGGGTGTTTGTCTAGGTGGAGGGTTAGGTCAATAACACGCCGTTGTATCTCTACATCTTTGAGCTGCAGTAATCTTACACATACAGTTAGATCACATCGGGCCATGTAAAATCGATGAACTCTCCCACTAATCTGCTTCTTTAAATGCTTAGAGCCATCCCTCCAGTAGGTGTGCGCTGTCATGTAGACATATTTTAGTATGTTAACATGATGCATTCCCCAAAAGACACCGTCTGCCTTGGCCTCTTTTCTGCGCTCCCATTTTGTCTTAGGCAGTGTTCCCCTAATTGGGCCTCGGAGGACAATTCTCCACCATTACATCTTTTCTATCTCCCTCCAGGGCCTTTCCCTGGTGTCACTGAAAGTCATAATGACCGGGCCCCGAGGGACCCACCAAACTGCCAAACCAAACATCACTACTGACTGAACATGGCGGAGATAGATTGAAAGGACAGGAGCTCAGTGTGTGTGTATGTGTGTGGTCGCTCCGTGTGTCATACATGTGTACACGGGTTTGTTCGTGAACACCTGTCGTCATGTAAACAATGATTCATTCTTATTTGCACATAAATGACGAGGAGTAAAAAGTCATGGGAAGCTTCTCTTTCTCTTCTTATCTCCTCTCCTTCAATTATGAGTGTTTATTCCGAGGTGACAAGGTAATTGGCCTTTAAGCCAGTTGAACAGATGAGAGCCCTTCTTTCGAACGCTGCGCTACTGTTTAAACAGGTTATTATACCTAATGAAAATGCACAGAGAGAAAGAATACATGAGCCCGCTGGATGTGAAACGATATTAGTACAATAAGATAACGGCCGCCGCAAATTGTTAACACTTCTGAAAGCTACCCTGTTGTAGTATTTCAGTGATAAAGTGAGTCATTTCTGGAAGAATTAAGTGAATGTATGGCTACACCGGAATCATTAGAGTTTTCCGGTAGTCTCCTCCCATGCTGCATTGTGCCACTGTGGTATTCTCCCAGGATTCCTTCAGAGTTCCAGACTTTTCTGGTAGATTTTCAGACAGTATGTGACATCTGCCGTGCCAGACGACAGCATTCACATTCTTACAAATGGCTTACAATTGCTGCCCCCCCCCCATGTCGGAGATTTTCAACAATTCCAGACAAAGTTAACCTCCAGCTTTATGTCCTCATATGGAAGCCTTACCCAAAACATCTGCTGTGTATGAGACTAACAAACCAACCTCTGAGAAGAATGGTTGCGGTGTTGCGTGTTTATGTTGAAGTTCATTGATGTAAAGCTCATTCCAGCCTGTTCTCTGCCTCAAACACTCACAATCAGTATCTCTTTAGAAATTCTTAAATTATATTTTATAAAAGCTTAATTCAGTACTTTTCTATGAGGTGTATGAACTCAATTTTCCAAAGATTCCCTCTGATAATTGGTATTTCAAGTGGATTGTAATTCTTGAATAGATGGTTGATATTTCTGACATGAGTTTAGTCATTCAATTAACGACAGCAGTTTATAAACCTTGACACTTGGGATTACATTTAAAGAATCATCTTGAACCGAACAAAAATCAGAACTTGAACTCAACAACTGTTTATCTGATTTTTTTTTCTTCCCTTTTGTTTAATTCATCAAGCAGTACAGCACTCACACACTCATGCTGTGTTCTGTCTTCATGTAGACACGCATCAAAACAAAAGGTTAGGTGTTAACTCAATGTGCAAGAATGTCATTTTTGTTCTATGTATCACCTCCGAACTCTGAACGGGCGACCCAAATGCAGAGACCAACACAGAGGACGTAGTTAAAAAGAGTAAACAGTTTTGTTTTTTTTTGTTTTTTAAAAACTGTTCAGAACAAGTTCTTGTCAAAAAATGATTCTGTAATCTTTTCAGTCCAAATGGGTAATCCGAAGACGGTGGTGGGGAACAGGCTAGGGTTTGATGACCAGTTAGACAAGATAATCCAGCAATGGATTGAGCAATGAATGGGGATAAGGCAGGCTCTAGTCAAAAAACAGGTAGAGTAAATTAAACAGGAAGCCAGAATCCGACGACTAATCAGACAAGGGTGGAGCATGAGCAGTTATATAATGCAAGGTCCAGTTCCAAGAAATCTGTCCGATGGGGCGACGGTACCAAAAAGGAGTAGGCAGGCTTGAAGCTCCAAAAACACAAAGGTAGTCCAGGTCAACAGAGAAGAAGACAAATTCGTTTGGAAGGTCCAGAATCTAAAAACACATCGAAACAGGCAGATCAGACAGGAAGACAATACTGGATGATATCACTCGAGAGTAGATGACGAACTGGCACTGGACATGACAAAACACAGGGCTTGTATGCACAGAAGGAGGGAGAGACAATGAGATACAGGTGCAGAACATTAGGGCGGGGTCAGGTAATCACACAAGTGGGAAAGGCAGGGAACAGGAAGTAAAGACATGAGACACAAGGAAGACTAACAAAATAAAACAGGAAATGACAAGACACAGAACACTAACATCTGGTTACAGACGTGACACCATGCATCTTAATAATTGTAAGTGTGTAATTCAGTAATGAAATTGGCACTTTACTTTGATACGTAACAATGTTATTAAATGGACAGAGTTATAATATCTATGGCATTTTTGTGTTTTGAGTAGGCTTAGTTGGAATTTATTTTGATATATAAAAGATTTGTTAAGCTTCCTTATGGGAGGTGACATGGGGATTTACGGTCAGTAAAAAGATAGGGTAAGGGGGTAGGGGGTGTATAAGTTGAACTTCATCCTGCTCCTTTTCAAATATGTTTTCTTTTTTATATTGATTTGTTGATTGGTTTTAAATGTTGATAATCAAAATAAACAAACAATCCATATTTCACTTCAGCTAGGTCAAAATGTCCCAGTTAAATTTCACAGTTTTAATAGGAGGCAATCACTAAATACAATAACAAACTAAAATAACTGGTTCCAGGGACAACAAACCCCGCCCATCACAAGTATTGGAGTTTATTTTGACATTGATCCAGCTGATGTCATCATGTCTGTGTGTGCTGATGTCAGCATATCGACTGCCTTTATACATGTGCCGAGTTTGAAGTAAACTGAAACAAAATGGATGCTTTTAGAGAAATTTGAAATTCCGCCCATTGTAAGTAAATGGGAGGAGAAAATTAATAAAAAATGACAACTTTGACCTACTTTTCCCAAAATGTAACCACATCTATTCTGGGTCACTGGTAATCTGTAATCCCAGTTTGGTATGAATTCAACCAATAGCTTTACAGATACAGATATTTCAAATTTCACCCATTATAAGTAAATGGCAGGGGAAAAAATAAAGATTTATAAAATTCAGAAATAATTTTAACTTTGACCTACTGTTCTCAAAATGTAATCAGACCTATTTTTTGTAACTGGCAATCTATAAACCCAATCTGGTATGAATTGGACCAATAGTTTTGCTGGTAGAGTGTAAACAATCAAACAAAGAAACAAACCAAAAACAACACCTCTTGCCTCCTCTTCAGGGGGCGGGGTAAAAAGCCAAATAGACACCACTGTAGTGCTGACATCCCAGCTCGATGCAGCTCCCAACCACAACCCCCCCAAGGTTAGACGTTTGAATTCAGCCTGAGACTTCTCCTCCGTCTTCACAACAGCAGCTCCAGCCTCATTCTCACTTGTAACGTCTCTAGGATTTATTTTTATTTTTTTCATAAAATACAACCGTGCACTGCTCTGAATGTTTTTCATTTCTGTTTCATTTGGTTATCAGGATTCTTTATGCACCAAATACGCTATTGGTGATGCTCTGAAAAACTGTGCGTTGGATCAAGGCCAGTAAAACCAGGAACATCCAGGACCCAGTCACACACATTGTTACACAAGCACCGACAGTCCAATTGTGTTCTTATTTTACTGTCACGCTGCAGCACTTTCCACTCTTTGGTTTATTGGTGAAGTGGCAGGAATCACTGTGAGGTAGGGTTAAATTTTGTCTCTACTGAGCATAAAATGATTTAGTAGGAGCAGGGATATATTGCCCAGATGGGGGGAAATCACCCCGCCTTATAAGCAAACCTGCCATAAGCACAAATCAATACAAGACACTCAATTAACAGCCAAGCTAATATTCAGCAGCCTCTATGTTTACATCTTAATAGCTCTCAGCTTAAAGTGACAGTTTAATGTCTCATAATTAATAAAAATCGCCTTTGCTTATATGTGTGATTGATGCTCAGCGCAGTCTGTGCTCTGCCTACGACCGGATGCATAAAATTGGCTTAGTTTATCAAATATATGTTCTTAAAAATTCTACTCCATTAAGTAACAACAAACACAAAGCTGACTGCATTCATGATGAGACTTTCAACACGTCGACATGGCCCCCAGTGGTCTTAATGTCCTGTAAACGGATACGGTTTTTCGCTGCAGGAGGGGCTTGTGTTGAATTTCTCGGTTGTGTCGTTTTCTGCTCAGCTAGGATACATCTGACAAATCAACATCCCATCACCTTGGCCACGTCTCCCATGCAGTGGTATTGCATTTCAGACCCGAGCCTTACAGTTGATTTAAGTCAGCAGTGTCTGGATCTGACTGAAATAGATCACATCTGGACTGGTCACATCTGATCTTTTGGTCTCAGTGTTTTTATTTATTTATTTTTTTTTATTCAATTAATTTACCTTTTTATGGAAGTCTAATCGGTGTTATTGGTTCGTAGACTGCAGTTTTGACGCCTGGAGTATATCCAGTCTGGTTTTTGTTGTTTGTTTGTTTTTTTCCGGAGCCAGAAGTGACCATATTTGGATAAGGGGAAACAGCAAGGGGCATGCTGGCAGTAGTAACTTACTGAGAACTCCAAGCTGCCAAGTCATTTCAGCTACATAGTAAATATTAACACATGCAGTTGCATTTGATAACAGTAATGTCAACCCCACATAAAGTTTAAACACACCAATTAGCACTCGCAAACAGGCCATATGATCTAATATTAATGGATGCTAATTTTAGCTGATTCACAGGGGGTTTGGATAACATTTCCCTGTGCATACAGTTGGCATGAAGAGGAAACTAAGTGTAGAGATCCAAGCTGTTTTTGTTTTTTTTTTCCTTGCATCTGACTCCCTTTATATCCAGCCACAAATATTTGAATATACGATATTTTCAGCAAACTATGTCATGCCTGGGATCATCTAGCCAGCTCAAATTCATTCTAAAGAATCAGAGAAATTATTTTGGTTAGTAACCAGCTGCACTTACAAGTGAAAAACATTTTTTTTTAGTGTTAATTGTTCTTGAGTTTTCCACCATAATCAGCATTTTTACCCAAAACTAGGTCTTCTGTGTGTTTGTAATCAGACTCTCTGCGGGGTGTTGGTCCTGCCCTTGCACAAATAGGTCTCTTGTCACTAGGCTAATGAACCACACTGAAGGAGTAAACACCAATTTAACTACAGCTGTAAAGTCCAAAGTTTCATTCACCTCTGAGCAAACTTTCCAGGTTTGTTTGCAGTAAGTTTAGTAAATTTGCCTTTAAATCATGCAAATGTGAAAACAGCTTGCTGTGGAACTAGCTAATATGCAGTAATAATGCAGCAAATTAGAATTTGCTGTGATTTTTACCGATGATGAAAAGTGTATTTCGTTAAAAATAAACCACAGCGACGTATTAGTGCAGTATTCCATTGTAATGAGAGAGCATTTTTCATAAGTCCTGTGTTATTGCTATGGACCAATGTTAGTGAGGGACTTCCAAAGTGCCCCAGCCATTGATTGTTGGTCAGTAGAATAAATAGCTGTATTTTAGATGGAATCAATAAGCATTAATGTTATTTACTTTGCCCATTTGCCTTTAATGGACTCCCTTCTCTCCTCCTCCTCCTCCTCCTCCTCCTCCTCCCTCACCATCTCTAGCTCTCCGTCAACAAGCTGACCTGCATACATACTTATCCCCTCTTCTCCTCCTTCCTCCATTCTTGCCTCTTCTTTCATTCATCTCCAAATGTTTCCAACACACACACACACACACACACTACACCGCCTTCCGTGCTGCATCCATTGACTGGACTTTGGGAAACGGATGAGAGATTATCCAGTTTTCAAAGACGTTCTTTGTCCCCGTTTGTTCGGATTTTTCAGAAACAGAACGGTCCACCTGCATGTGAGTTGGGAGAGAGGAAGCCAGAAAAACAGGATTTATCTCCACATTCCTACTACCACCTCTTATTTGCCACAGAACTGGTACAAAATGTATTCTTTAAAAATGAAATCCACTTAACTCTGTGCTGGAATAAAATGTGTATTGAGGTGTGCATGTGTAGGCTATTCTCTGTAGTATCACATGATGCCATATGAAAAAAAGAAATAAAGAAACTGGGTTATTTAAACACACACCACTCGTATAAATCTGGATATAATCCAATCCTTTTTTTTTTTTTTTTTGCTACAAGTCATTTAGTCGTTTCTTTAATTTATTTTTTCATTTATTGTAAGGAAAATGCAATTAATCACATATTACATTGCCACTGGGGCTTCTGGGTAGTATTTGGCATCTGATGTCATCAGGGTACCAATTACAGAAGTGGAAGCAATATAGCAATAATCCCAACAAAATTGCCCTTGGGGGCTTTATGGGTTTTACACAGTGGATACCAACGCATGTGTACTAAAAATGCTTCTGAAAGAGGTCCTGAGTACAAACATAAGAATACCAGGAAGAAAACAAGCCCTCTGGTTACTTTGACTTGGCTTGGCAATGAAAATATCATGGTTGTCAGTGGTTTATAGGATTTTGCAGCACGGTTTGGACACATTTGACCAGTCAGATGTGTCTTTTTGGCTTCATAAAAGAGAAATTTAGACTTATTCTACATTAAGATACATCGTCAGAACATGATCTGATTACCTTCAGCGTGACTCAAAATAATTCAGAGGCAAATTTAATTATTTTTTACACCAATAAGCCCAACACCACCAGTACATGTGACAAAATATCCTCCCTTGCGCCAGAATAAAATGTTGTTGCCATGTATTTCTACAAACGTTAACATGTGTCATAATCATTGAAATACTCACAGTACTTTGGAATCCTGTCCGTCTGTAGTTATATTTATATGCAACTATTCATCGATTTTTACAAAGGCTTGGTTTAATACAGAAAACATTCCAGAGATACGAAAAAAAGTGACTCACAATGTATTTACTTTTATTTCCTAAGGCTTTAACCTTACAGGAATCAGGATGCGAACTCCAATCTTCTATACCCATGTCTTTCCACAGCCATCTTCCCAGTAAGGAAAGACAAAAACCAGGCTGCGAACTGCACAGTGGGTTTATTCCTGAAAGGAAAATGCCACGCTTTATTCACTTTGTATGCTTTCATATCATCAAAAAAAGCCCGTATATGCTGTGAATGAAAAGACCCTGACAGAAACAGATGTTACATGAGCAACCAGACACCCATTGTGTTTCTCTAATTGTGCTGCAGGCTATCCACGATATGACATTGTTGGAGACCACAGTAAAGGAGAATATCACCTCCTGATCCAGAGAACAGAGATACAAGACGACGCTTTCTTTGAGTGTCAGGCTATCCAGGCGGCGATTAGATCACGACCTGCCCGTCTCACTGTTCTCGGTAAGTCTTTACACTTCTCACATCACTCAACACTATCTCCTTTTCAGCCACTGTCCTCCACTCCATACCCCCCCCCCCCCCACACACACACACACACACACACACACACATCTCCAGACAATGGGAGATCAGCTTTTTTGCTTATTTTCTTGCATATGGAACTATGACCACCGTAGAGCTGCCCCCTTTTTTTTAACCAGTTCTATTTGAAATATAACATAAAACAACACATAATATCACAGTGGTTATTTTATTTGTATATAACAATGAATAAAAAGCTTTTGGCCGGTCTGTCAACCCCACAAAAGCAGCAATCGCAGTCTAACCTGACCTTATGCAAATTAGCCATGTGTTTATGTCAGTTTATGCTAATTAGCCCCGCGTCTCATTTCTGCTCATGAATTGCTTTAAAAATCGCCTGTTACCTCCTATACAGAAAGTAATGAACTCCAGTATTATGAGTAAATTAGAGTCATTGTTATTTCTGTTTGTATTTAAGAACAATTAAACATAATGTTCCAGTGAAGCTAACAGCAGAGAGCGGCTGCATGCTGCTGCTGATAAAATGAAGTACAATCCAGTTTTCGAATAAATCTAAGTGAATACCAAGGTTTATTGCAGTTCCTTGTCCGACCTCTGACACAAATAAAAATAAACCACCAAAATATTTGTCATTGTTTCATATCCACTTTAATACTTTCAGGGAGGAATATGAATATTTTCTGTGAGAGACACTGTAGCCTCTTAAGCCTGTGTTGCCACGGTAATGCTATGTGCCACTTGTAGCAGTATACACATTCTACACATCCACGCAACCATCAAAATGTCAGTTAGCGCAATGAAGCTAATTGTCAAACAACAGAACCCAACTCAAACAAGAAGGACTTAAAAGGGCAAATATCTAAAATAAGCTAGCCTCAATTTCAACAGACCAATGTGACAAACTTTGCAGCACTTACTTAACACTTAACAGATCCAACAGTACAAGTAGTTCATTACTGCTAACCTTTACCGAACGAGCTGAAGAAAAGCAGAAGCAGTGATTGCAAATTTCGTTTCATTTTATTGACGGACTAGTGGGATTTTATAAGAATTAAACTTCGACTGTCAGATACTCCATTGTTTTAAGTTTAAAATCTGACTGGCAGATAAGAAGTACGTTACAGAACTGATGTATTGTTATTTTTGTTGTTCTTCACTCACTGATTTTCCAAACCAGTGAGTTCTGATGAGGGTCGTGGGGGTGCCAGAGCCTATATCGACTGCCAGTGGGCGAAGGTGGTGTATATGCGGATGTGTTACCTGATATATACAGAAGAACAACTATTCACACTCACTTTCACACCTAAGAACAATATGCATGTCTTAGTAGGAGGAAGCTGAAGTACCCATGCAGACAGGGTGAGATTATGCAAACCCAGGATATTATTGAATGCAGGGTTAAGGTGAAGACACACCAACCCGATTTTTGGCAGATGTCGTCGGGCAGTCTGGTGAGGTCGGTGTTTGGTGTGTTCTGAGCAATCGGTCATTGTTGATGCCATCGCCAGTCTTTTTCGGACGATTCAGCATGTGTAATCAGCCACTACCCGTCATTCAGTCGGACCAATCTGATTGGTGGAAGGATAGCCCCTGACAAACGAATTAGTGAACGAGAAGTTTCCATGTGAATACAACAATGCCAAGTTACTTCATACTATTATGGTCTTCTATAATAGTCCATTAACCACTTATATTGTATCTGAATGAGGACCAGTCAGTGTTCCCTTTGGACTTCATGCATTCCATGAAGTGAACACGGTTAGCATTGTTAGCATAGTGTGATTTCTCCTTAGTTTTCACCTGCAACATCTTTCTCCTTCTACAAGAAGAAGCTTGAGAGTTGAAAACGCCAGTATCTTCTTTTTACTTGACATCTGTTCAACAAGTACAAAAACAACAACAACCCTTCACTCCTCAACACTCTCCGCCGACAGCAGTGACTGACGACCGTGAGAGATGTTCCATCATTTTCCGGCTTTACGTCTTGGGCAAGCAGAGTGTACGCAGGAGTTGGTAGTTGATTTGATGTGTTCTTCACACTTTTTTGAATGTGTTGGGGAAACGGAAGCCAAGTGATCAGTCGGGCGACCTTTTCTGGTGACGATCGGCAGTCGGGTTGGTGTGTCTTTGCCCTAAAGATTAGGGTCTAGTTGTGGGCTGACAGCGCTAACCACAGTGTACCACTCTTCTTCTTCTTCTTCTTCTTCTTCTTCTTCTTCTTCTTCTTCTTCTTCTTCTTCTTCTTCTTCTTCTTCTT